>OZ005651.1:88312532-88742532 GCA_963930645.1 Salticus scenicus
ATTCCATTTTACAGCTAAAAAAGAAGAAAAATGCACTTAGTTATTTTTTCGAAATTTTTAAACTCAAAATTAAAATATTAAAAATAAATAAATTTTTAGAAATCGAGTACAGATTTAACGGTTGTAAATTTTACAAATGTAAAAACAGAAATTATGAAAATACATTAGATAATGAATAATTCTATAAACAAATTTCCCCACAGAGTTGCACTGTATTTCGTGACCAGAAACGGGAAAATTGTATAAGGGAATGGACGAAGCTGTAAATATTTTTAAAATTTATTGGAATATGTTAATTATTATACTATATATAACGCAAAAGAATATTATATGAAAGCAGAATATTTTAATCAAACTGGATTTTGTAATATTTTCATATATATAATCATCCGGTCTTTCTTTTGAAATATTTGGGGTCTTTAAATACCCATGAAACAAAACTTGGAACCAAAATCTTTAAAATCGTCTCGATTCGATTCTCGACCGTATTCCTGTGAAATGGGGTTGGCAGGCCCAATGTGTAATTTTCTAATTAAGAGAAATTGTTCAACAAATTAAATATCACTATCTGTTAAATCTTTAATATCCATTTAATTATGAATAAACATTTTAATGAATGTTTATTTTCTTCGTTTCACTTTTCATCTTCAAATACAAAAGAAAATAGGGAATACTGAACGAAATAACAAATTAAAAAATATGTATAACTATCTCTTTTCTTTTTTCTTAAATTATCTTCACATACGTATGAAACATATAATATTATTTCGTAGCAAATATTGAAAATTATAAGTCCCATATAAGCTATAAAAACTTACCAATAGGAATCACAAAAAATACTTATTTATGGAATCTGGTTAGAGAGCATTTGTTGATGTCTCTCCTGCTGAGAGTATATTGCAGCACTTACACTCAGAGAAAAATAAAAAGCATAATCGCAATATATATACATATATATATACATACAATATTGAATTATTAATAATGAAGTATTAAACGCAGTAAAAGCCAAGCAACAGATACATGATCACTGAAACCACATACACCAATACGAAAGTAAATTTCAAGAAGGAGAAGCTCAAAAAGGTGAAAAAAATTCATCTGGGAGACCTTTTTCACCCTTGAGCACCAATATATATATATATATATATCTTTAATATTTTGTATATGAACACCACTTATGATTCATTATTCAAGGGACTGCGGAATAGGCAACGATAAACTCTGTTTCTTCTTATAGCATGAAAGTTGAATGTGAATAAACACGAATCTGAAAAGTAAATTAAACATTCGTTGTAAAATTCAGCATAACTGTTTCAAATGTCTAAAATACTTATTTTAAATAAATTTTGATGAAATAGTGTGATCGAGTGATCGAGTGAAAAGGAAAGAAAATTTCAATTAATTAAAATTTCAATTAAACCTCTTCTTTCAAGGAGATTATTCTGCTAAGTCTTCATTTTTTTTCTCTTAAAAATCCTAATTGCGTTTTTTCTCTCTCCTTTTTGGTTGGTAAAAGATACTTAATAGGATAATTTTTAACTTAAAAAAAAAAAAAAAAAAAAAAAAAAAAAAGGAAAAGAAAAAGAAAGAGTGGAACCACATGCGTTTACTTTATTATTATTATTATTATTATTATTATTATTTAAACAATTTTTAGAAAGTATTTTCCTTTTAGTTGCTTTCTTAGTTTACAGGTCAACACAGGTTCCGATGCATAGCGATTTATAAGTGGCAAAGTACATGTTCATTTTTATTAAGCATTTTTTTTTTTTTTTTTCTTTTCTATTTTTTTTTTTTTTTTTTTAGCTGTTCTGAATTCTTTTGAATTACTGTTTTAATTTATAAAAATTTGCGTACATATACCATTATATGACAATATTAAGTATATTAAATATCACTAAAAGTACTTAAAATTCATTAAAAAAAATTTTTCAAAAAAATTTAAAGCGTTTCCACCTAATTAATTTTCATCCCCCCCCCCTCGATTTTATGCTATTATAGTTTAACAACATATTTTAAACATATTTGTCTGTTAGCGTTATGGGTTCAATGATGCTAATATTTTAAATATTTTTGTGTTTGAATGCTAAAAACGTGCTTCGAATTTCAGCATTCAAACATAAAATTATTTTTTATAATTTACTCGAATATTCTTAGAATATATTGTTTAACTATAATAATGTAAAATCGCGGAAAAAAATAAAAATAATAACTAACTGAGGAAAAAAAATAAATAATAATAATGATAACAATAACAATAGTAATAACAACAGTAATATATATATACACACTTTTTGAGATATTTTAATATGCCTAATATTGTTATGTTTTATTGCATATGTATGCAAATTTTTATAACTCTATAACAGTAATTTATTAAAAAAAAAGATTTCTGATGTCCACCATCTGCTTAATGTACTATTTTTTTTTTTTTTTTTTTTTTTTAAATCAACACGATAATTAGTTATATTTTTAATAAAAAGATTCATGTAGTTAGTTATTATTTTGTATCAAATTCAATAATATGAAAGCGCAGACTATTTTTTCTTTAATTAAATAAATAAGTAGCTATCTCCAAGCTTTAATAAGTTAGTAAAAATTTTCCTCCAAATGCTGTGAGAAAGGATTATTAAATACTAGATCTTCCATATCGAGCATTATTGAGGTAATTTAAAGTTAAAACTTCTATTGCTTTAGCACCATTTTCTTAAAATAACTGTTCTGGCATCTGTTTGGGAAAAGTACTAAAGCAAATAACGCAACTCCGTTTGCTACGTAAAAGAGAATATCCAAGAATATAATTAAATCTTTGTATAATTTCGAAAGCGCAGATTTTGAAAGTTCTTTCTTCTGTGTTTTACTTCAAACTTTCATTCACTTGTACAACAGAAATTCATGAATGTCTTAAAAATTAATTTGACAAAATCCATTTAATATCAAGTAAGTCAATACGAGTTAAATGCTAATGGTTTCCGATTTCTGAACATAAAGATTTAATTCTCGCATATTATTCATCTTTTCAGCCTGACTGAATAATAATGAGAATAGGTTGTCAAGAATTTGATTAACCATGAGGAGTGTAATTTCTCCGTTGAAGGAATTTTCATTAATGGTGCTATCATAGTTTTTTCCTTAAGCGACAAGCTGCACATATTAGGGACTCTCTCTAATAATTTAAAATATTTTTCAATTTTAAAGAATTTACGCCTTTGATAAAAAGAGTGTTGGTGCGTAAATTAAGTCCGAAATTATCATTAAAATTCTGCACTTGCGGCAAATATTTAGGCCGCTAAAAAATTCTTTCATAAAACTTTTAAGAAAATGTTCACCTAATTTATTTTACAGGATTTAGGATTAAAGGATTCTCATTTGTCGTGTGACAAACCGATTCACTTGCATTTGAATTATGGTTTAGGTAGTCATTGATGCTACATTAAGAAACAAAGAATTTCAATCGATTATAAGAATTCCTTTAATTGGCTTGAAAATTTTGTGGCGCCGCATGAGGTTTCCTCACGCTCTCTCTCTCTCTCTCTCTCTCTCTCTTTCTCTCTCTTTCTCTTTTTTGATAAAGATTTGTGCGGCAATTTTTTATTTCATGTTATTTACCTATATTTTGAAGTACAAATTTCCTAATACAGATAAAATTTAAACAATAATAATATAATAAAATCTTTAGAATTCCGGTAATCCCCCCTTTTTTTTAATGTACATAAATTTCTACAAAATTTACCAAGTAAAAATTAAATATTCTTAGGCAAAAGAATATATATATACATATTTTTAATATAAAATATTGTCTTTCCTATATTTTACAAATTAATACATAATTCAAAAACCTGCTCCTACGTACGTGTGCATTTTTAATTATTTTAATACAACATTTTATTAGTCGACAATTTTTTGTTTATATCAACAGTTTCAGTATAAATTTACATTTTCGAAGTTGGTACGATAAAAAATTATTTATTACCTTCACGTTTGGAAATTTAAAGCATTTTAATTATATCCAAGAAAAAATAATCAGCTAGAATATACAGTCGGTAATAAAAGTGTCCGAACACTAGCAAAAATTCCTATGTAAAAAAAAGTACACTTAATGCTGTTTTGTTAAATGAATCCTTGTCGAATCCTGTTCTTAGTCAGTCTAAGAACAGGATTCGACAAGGATTTATTTAGCAAAACTGTATTGAGCGTACTTTTTTTATATTGTTTATATATTTGCTAGTGCTCGGACACTTTTGTTACCGACTGTAGAATTGTCAACATTCGAAACTGTAAAACTTCAAAGGGATGAGTATTCCTAACATTATTCATGTGTTTTTATTTCAGCGATCGGTGAAATAAGTTTGTGAATTGATAAAATTTTAATGAATTTTTATTAAAACAAAATAGGAATTAAATATAGAATTCAAAATTTTTTCTGCAGCTTTTTTTTCTTTTCAAAAGTTTTCTACTTTCCTATTTCATTAAGAAAACAAAATATTATTAAACACCTTTTACTATTAATGGTTTAAGGCCTAAAACGAAAACTAATTTTCGCAGTAAAAAAAATTAATAATAATAATAATAATAATGTTAAGTAAAATAACTGAACTGTTAGATCTTTCTAATTGTTTTAAATTTCAATCTTATTTATTTATTTTTTAATTCTTATGTCGTTTATTTATTATTTTTAAAAAAAAAAATTCGAATGGCATATTTATTCTCGGAAGCAGATTTGTTGTGAAAATAAGTATTGGGTGGATTACACAAACGTTTATAATTTTTAATGTCACAAATATCATTAAAAAAGATCGAATATTCATGTTTCCCGCCATGAATAGTCGCTCATTGCGTGATTGTAATAATTTTACTAGTTATAATAATAATTTAATAATGATTAATTAGTAATAATTATGAAGTAATAATTTAATAATGATTAGCAATAATTATGAGCTGTTACTTTAATAATGATTTATTAATAATTAATTAATAATGATAAATAATTTTCCTATATTATTAATAATTTTCCTATATTTTAATGATTTTCCTAGATTATGAAACACTTTCCAACTTTGTGAGAATGTTATAAAGTTAAATTCAAAACTTTCCCATTTCAATGAGGAAACAAAATATTTTTAAATGCCCTTAATGACTTAAGGCTTGAAGCAAAGGCTAATTTTCACATCTAGAAAAATAATGACTAAAATGACTAAACTGATTGATTTTCTATCATTTTGTTTAAACTTCCATTTTAATTTATTAACTTTAAAAAAAAAAAAAAAAAAAAAAAAAAAAATTGTGAATATAAGTATTAGATGGATCCCACAAATAGCATTAAACAAGAACGAATATTCATCCACTGTGCCTAGATCCTCGCAAACACTTACTACCTTTGCGAGAATAGTATTAAGTTAAAATTATTTTAAGTTCTTCCCGTGTAGAAATTAATCGTGTGATTTCATGGACATTTTCGGTGCACGCAGTTCACACAAGTGCATTATTTTAAAAATGGTTTGTTCATTTTATAATTTATTTTTATTTTATCTATTTATTTATGTATAAAGTTTAGGTATGATGACAATACTATTTAAAAGGCAAAAAATAATTTTAAAAAATCTTTTAGTGTGTTTTACTTCAAAAAATTACCCCTGATAAAATTTACCAAGAATGTTCGTACATTGTTTTACTTTCGCTATAAATTAAATGTAAATATTTTTTTTTTATTTTCTGCTTAGTGCATTTTAATTCAATTCAGACACCTACACTTATCCGTATTAGAAATAGCGCATTTATCAATTCACAAAAGAAGAGTCTCCTCTAAGCATTCCAATGAAATTGCCACAGCAGTGGCAATTGTTTACTACTTTCTATAACGATTTTACCTCTCTGCCTCCACCACTCCGTTTGATCTGTGAGTTACCAGGTAAAACTAACTTTTCCAAAATTAATAAACTGTCAAATCGATCTCCGTACACGAAAAAATATTCAATCTAATATCTCATTCTAATCTTTAATTGAAATGTTCAAAGCAGTTTAACGTTCTGTTATTTTCTTCCCAGGATAATTACCAGAAAAAGTTAGTTTTTTTTTTTTCTTTAAAAAGAATACGACTTGTCATATCTATTTATGATCCATCAAAACTCTTCATTCTTATTTTTCTTCAAAACATTTAAAGCCATTTAATTTCTGTAATGCTTTTATCCCGACAAAGCCCGGATCATTAGGGTAAAAAAAATATTGTCCAATAAATTGCTATGCACAAAAATTGTAATTCTTGACTCTTACCTAACTATTCAAAGCTTTATTTTATTTATTATTTATTTTTTTCTGAAATGTTAAAGCCCTTGTAATGTTATCATCCCTCTTTATTCCATGTTGTCCGTAAATTAGGAATCGACATTAATAAGCGTCAACTGCTAATTTTCAAGTTGGTTGAAATAATTCTTTAGCTCTAAAAATAAACTTGACTATAAATTTGGAATAGGGTTTAATTATCGTCTTAAAAAATTATTTGCTATAAAAAGTCAGTGGAAAGTAAACAGCTGATTAAACGCTTTTGGCTTCACGATGAAAATTACTCATAATAAATATTTGAAAAAGATGTGTAAGAATGGTTTTATTTTTTCCATCAAAAATAAATGATATAACAAATTAAAAAGGGGGGAAATGTCAAAATTTGCATTTTAAGGGGTTGGGGGATCTTAAAAAAATATATATATATATATATAATTACACTTTCCCCTTGTTATACTTAATGTCGCGTCCCAAACTTCTAAAAAGTCAATTAAAATAAAGAATTTGACCTTCTAAATGGTTTTTTCAAAATCATTAATTAAAACTATAAAATCCCCGATTTAAAGCTAATCAGAGTAGCAAAATGTTATGTTCACCACCTAAATACCGAAGTATATTTTTCAGTGTAAGACATTAGATCACTGTAAATAAAATTATTTTGATGATGAAAAATAGAAATATGTAGTTACAATTGGTGAGATTTCGATATATTTTATTAAATACAACAGAAAAAGATCTATTTACAAAAATGAAGAGAAAAAGACTTAAAATGGTGGTTCAGAGGAAAAATGAAACTTTTGCTCGAAGTTTTATGATTATTGCTAGATTCTCTTATCACGGAAAACTTAAAATAAGAAAAGTAGAAAAATATATTTAAAAAAAAAGCAACTCTGTTCACTAAAAGACGTTTTGAGAACTATTTTTCAAAGAAGACATTCCGTCACTTTAACCAAACAAGTTTCATCAGGATATGGCTTATGCATCTAAATCTGCTGCTATATTTTTTAAGAAAAAAAGAAAAGAAATGAAACCAGAATTGGTTCTATTCCATTTAAATGCATTCCACTCTATTTCTCCGACGTCCCAATGTCTTCTATGGATTATTATACTGCGTCTGAGCTGTCGAAACAAGCTTTTTATATGCGGCATTCACACATATAAAAAAAGTTCTTCAATCTTGAAGGTCAAGCTATTATATTATATAGAATAGCTATGTTATATAGTATAGCTATTATATTATATAGAATAGCTATCAAGCTATAATATAGTCATCAAACTATAATATAGTATAGAACAGTTGTTAAGCTATAAGATAGTTATCATGTTATAACATAATATAGAATAGTTATCAAGCTACAATAGAGTATTGAATAGTTAAACAACAGTTCTATGATACTAAACAAAATATAAAAAAATATCTGTATTTTTGTTGATAAAAGTGGATATTTTTTCACCTCTGGATATTATTAAGTATCGGTATTAAATGAGTATTCAGGATTTTTGTCATGTTTCATATTTTCGCCTGGAATTTCTCCTAATAACGATCTTATGGATTTATACCTAACATTTGAACTGATGCTTCAGGCATTACTATTATATTTGTATCCTTTTATAAATAAATATCTTTTTTCAAACTACGGAAAAAATATGTGAAAACTTTATATAATATGATCATGATGTTTCCACAAAATACATCCTTAATCTGCTGCTATATCTTCTGGGTAAAAGAAAAAGAAAGAAATTAAACTGGATTTGCTTCATTATATTCAAACGTATGTTTGACCCTGTAAAGTTGTTGTAAACGTACGAAGAATAGACATAATGTTAAACATGCATAATTTTGGAAAAGTGCAGAACATATTAAATTGTACTCCAAACCTACGTCCGGCAGATCTTCGGTCTTTGGAATGATTCTTATATTGTGTATCCATATAATTCTAAATTATTAAAAAGACTGCATTATATAATATCATATATTATATTATATTATGTCACTGGATTTTATAATATAAAATATTTAAAGGTTGGATGGCCAATCAAAGTTACAAGACTTTTCAACTTCATGCGTTTTTCTTGCCCTTTTTATTTTCCGAACATATATATGTAAGGAAAGTATTATAATAATGAGTTGCGAAATGGATTTCGCATAGCTCAAAAACGAATGATCATAGATCGTTTTAAATATGTATTTGTGACTATTATTATGTTTAGTTGTACACCTTCAACTTTGGTCTTGACGCAAGCTCCCCTTTTAGAGTAAAAGATTTTACACGATTTTCTTGATGTATGTACGGGTGTGAGTAAACACGATAGCATCTAAACGCTTTGTTTGAATAAGTTCAAAGTTGATACGTATATTATAGTTTATCGTAGCATGATTAGTTTATAAATTTTGTTGAATCTTATAGTGTTTTGACAGTGACACAATGAAAAATTCTTTACCATTATGCATAGCTGCCAATATTTTAATTTATTCCTGAGTAATTTTAGCCCCGCCTCTAATTCGTACCACTTATTTTTTAAAAGCGATTTTTTTCTTATTTTACTGAAGTTATGTATTGAAGAAAATTTTTCTATAAATAAAGTGGTGCGAATTAAAGGCGGGGCTAAAAGTACTCCGGAATAAATTAAAATATTCGCAGCTATGCCATTATGGTCTATGAACTCAAATATTTTAAAGTGCGATTCAGCTGAAAATTTATATACAAGTTACAGGTCACTGTCGTACAAATTGCATAGATTTTGGTGGCCATAGCACTTATAGTTTTTTTTTTTTTTTTTTTTTATCCAGGGACACAACAAAAAATTTCCTATCATTATGGCAATAGGCTGAAATTATTTAAAGCGCAATAGCATCTTAATGTCCTAACCGTTTCAGCTGTAAAAATTATATACATGTTATAACTATATAAAGAACTATAAAGAACTATATGGAATATATAAAGAACTATATAGATTTTGGGAAATCTAGTACTAATAACGTTTTGACAGAGACACAAAGAAAAATTCTTTATCATTATGACCTGTGGGCTCAAATAATTTGAAGTGCAATAGTGTTAAACACCTTATTCGATTGAGCTGAATTATTTCAGACTTCTCTTACTTTAATTTATTTAAACAACCATTAATTACTTAATGTTCGAAAAATCGAGTGGAGTCACCCCAGATTTATTTTATTTAAAACCTTTGAAAGGTTTATATAATTTTGTAGTGTTAGCAGATTTTCAGTTGTTATTTAATTTCTATTAGATATTTCTATTTTAATTCATATATGCACTTTACTAGTGCAGGTCAAGTGAAAAAAAAAAAAAAAAAAGCAGTAATACCATTTCTTACGTGGTGATAGATTTAAGCGTCATTTAGTGAATCCTAGTTTTGCCAATAGTGGCATATCGTTGACACAGATTGATGTATGTCCTTTAAAAGCACTTCATGTTAATTCTAATTTCTGACTGAGAAACTGTTTTGAAACTAATAGTCTTCAAGCTTCATGATCTATCATTTATGACGCGTTGAGAAATGCAATTGCTAAAACTGTCACTGCAAATGTGTAAACTCATGAGTTTGTCTCGTTACATAATATGCGAAATAGCGGCTTATTCACACGTGGAAAAGAAAATATTATAATGACTTTTCCTGCAATAATTACTGATGTAAATTAATGCAGAAAATATTATTAAGTAGAAACCACCTGAGCCTTGTGATTTTGATAAATTTTTGCACTCTTCTAATAACACTTTAGTGGTATTTCTAATGTTGAAATGATTACTTAATTTTACAAATGTGTTACTAATTAGTCGAAAGAAATGAGTTTTTAACTTGTATTTAAATAACGTCAAATAAATTTAAGAACATTTTCTGAAACTTCCTGATGGTTATAGCCATTTTGCGTTTTAACAGTTTGCGCTACAATAAATAAATAAATAATAAATACGCATATGTTCGCATGCGTGGTAAATTGCATGAGAAATTTTTATCCTACAGAATTTTCAGAACCTACTAAAACTTAATAAATTCGAATATTTTTTCTGGTATATTTAAACACATAGAATGCAAGTCGAAAACCCCATTTAAAATGCTCTCTTACTTGAAGTCAAAATTTATTTATTGGTAATACTTTACTTAGTAGCAGAAAAAATTTATTGAATTCTATTTTCTTAATGTAAATTTAAGAATCTAAATTATTATTAAATATCAATAATGCAAAATAATTTATAAAATATAGGAAATGAAGCCACTTACCACATTATAAATTAAATCAATACTTAGAAAATTATTAATTTTTTTTTAGAAAATATTGAATGAAATAAACCTCCTTTTTGTGAAGAATTTTAACTCTTTCATCACTAATAAAAAAGGGGTTACTAATGCCTATGCTTATCAGTCATGTAGTTTCGCTCATATGCACAGATAGAGAGAAAGTGTTTTAATAATATGTTAACTCAAATATTTGGCTAATATATTGGGTTGTTCGATAAATAATGTCGTTTTTTAAAACCTTCGCTTCTAAAAACCAAGGCTTCTTTGAACGTGGAATTTTTCAACTCACCAAAAGATGGCAAAAGGTCATCCAACAAAATGGTCAATACATCATTGATTAATGTTTGTTGCTAATATAAATAAATTCCCTTTGAAAAACGAGAAAAAAAAAGACATTATTTATCGAACAACCCAATAATATACGACAATTTTAAAAAGTCTTCAAAACAAGTTTTTTTTTTTTTCAACATTTTCCCACAAATTTTATGAAAAATTAATTATGAATTCAATTCATCTGTCTGTCCGTTGTCTTTCATTTTTATAAATATTACTTTTAGAATGTTTTTAAACAGTTACGTTTTTTAGTTTAACCAGAGAATGTTTTCTACTGAAAATGGTTTAAAACCCTTTGCGGCGCAAGACGATTCTGATCATTCAAATTATACTGCCACCGGAATTCATGAACTAAATTAAACTAAAAGAAATTTTAAATTTTAAGATTTAAAAAACCGGCCTTTTCTGATATGTTATAAACGTAAATTTTTGCTAAAAAATTTCCGGGATGAATTTTTGCAGCTGGATCTTAAATTTTGCGTCCTCGTAGCGAGGACAGCGCGCGTTAAGGGGTTAAATAAAGTTACTGGTTAGTGTTTGGACTAACAATAGAATTCGAATACATTATAGTTCACGAAAAATGTTCTTAAAATATATTTTAATTTCTTTTTGCTGCACAAAACCTTACGAAATTTACATTGTTTTTTGGGGAATAAATGCATATTTTTTCAATAGAAATAAATGCGCTTAGCATTTGTAATTAGTTTACAGGATCACACAATTATTTGGATACATTCGGTGATAATAGTAAAAATGGCTTAAAGTGCATTTATCAACCCTTCACGTGTGTAATTTCTGCAATAGGTAAGTACAGTTGAAAAGTGTTCTAGAATTAATGTGAACTGCATGATTTCTTTTTTCTTCTTAAGTATTAATATGAAAGCAGCGAAACCAGCAAATGGCAATACGTGGCTAATATAATGGGAATGTGGTTTAGTGAAAAGGTGTCTTAGTGTTTTCATGTTATTCAAAGGCAATAGAAATTAAATTAATTCTCATTTTAGAACAACCTATTCACTGAGAAAAAATGTGACTGACATCTAGAATCTAAATTGTGGCTGTAATAAAAATAGCTCCATATCATCTTCATAAATTCTAGCTCCTTTTGCTAGCGAGCTCTAAAAACCATTATTAGAATTCTAGACTATTTTCCTATATTGTGGTGGGGTGAATCTCATTTAAAAATCTTTGTAAATATATGCAAACACAAGAAGAGCGTTTTAGTAACTAGAATTTTGTTTTATAACCCAATTCTAGTAAATTAATGACAATTTCTTGCAATACAAAGGATTCAAAATATTGTCTCACAATGAAGAAAAGTGTAGATTAGAAATTCTCGACTATTTCGTCTATCCAGGTTATTTGTTTGCCTTATATGCATAACTCGAAAATCTATATTTCTTGTTGAAAATGAAATATCTATATTTCTAGTTAGAAAATGACTATTTATTCGTTCGAGATGAGACTTATATTTTTTCTCAGTGTTTGTTCTAAATTTCAAATTTAATTATATAGTTTTTTTTTTTTTTTTTCATACTTAAAGCAACATTTTCTTAAATTTAGAACATTGAAAAAAGAAGTCCTCCACGTTTTTTCCATGCAATGCGCAAACATATATGTTTGTGCATTGCATGGAAAAGCGTGCATTATCGTATTTTATAGTCTGTCACTCGAGCCCGGGTCACATAAAAGTACTTACTCCGCTGCGAAATATACCTGCGTCCAATGAGTTAATAATTTTATGAATATAAACCACAAAAAAATTTAATGAAAAATAAAAGGTGAAATATAATAGTTGTATTGAAACATGCAGGTTACCAAAAAAAAAAAAGTTGAATTTTTAGGTTTTTGTAAAGGAAACGTAAATTATATTTTGAATTACAGGATTTTTCAAACCTTTGTAAAATATATATATTATCTCATTCTATACATGAACAGCATTGACTGACAGAGTCTTTCCTATATTCTTCAGAAGATTTTCAGTTAGAATAATAATTTAGTGTCAATTTTTTTTCCACTTGTAAAGTTACGGATTTTTTTCTATCATAGTACCAATCTTTTTAGCAGTTACCCATAAAATCTTTTGAATGTTATACATATATATATATTTCCATCTATTTCCATCTGGATAATTAAGTATAAGTTTATATATATATATATATGTATATATATATAATACTACGTAAAAAAAGGATATGGACATTAGATTTGTATGAAAGACATAGAAATAAAAATCTTATTCTTACTGGAATTGATTTTAGAAAAACATTTGCAAATCATTTGACCTAAGATGTCAGTATAAGAAGCACATAATTAAAATACATATTAATGACAGCAAAAAATAGTTCTTAGTATTTGAAACTCAAAAAAAAAAAAAAAAAAAAAAAAAAAAAAGCTCGTTAACAGAACAAATAAAATAACTGCGATATTAGAAAGGAATTCTAGTCCCATTTGCCTTTCTGACTTCGAATACCTTTACATTTTTTTCAGCAAATGTATACTTGGTAAAATTTGTTCCATTAATTATACAATGCTTCTCGAATTTTAAAGAAGGTTTCAAACAGCTTTTAAACCAGAAAGTACTTGTCGAACAAGTATTGCCCAGTTGATTTGCACTATTATAACTGCCCACCGTTCCGAATTTTTGATGCCGGTATTTTTTTAAGTAATTTTTTATAAGTTTTTGTAGAAGTTTACGGGGATTAAATGAGGTAAATATTTCTATAAAAAATACATGTATCCAAAAATAGGAAAGGTTGGCAGTTATGCATTACATTCTAAAGCTACAGGCATTTGTTGTAAAATTACATCCCAATCTGTCAAAAGAAACATTTTTTCTGTAACCAGATAAAATTTATAAATATTGTTGCAGATTTCATCTGGTGGTTACATATATTTTCTGTTTTGGCATCAAAGCAGGATTGAGAAGTGCTAAGTATCTGATCAAATTGTGCTTCCGCAGATCAAAAATAACATCGTTGCCTACGATGCTGTGGTTCTCATTCGATCCATAGAACTGGAGAATTTTATTTGATGCAAGAGTTTTTACGGTGTGCACTTCAGAAAAAATATGTTGTGTACGAAAATTCTTTGTATTGTTCTGTTCACATAGCATAGGATATATTATCGCAACTTTGCTTCCAATGATTTTCTATAATATAACAAGGTTTTTCTTACATTGCATTAGAAAGAAGCTTAGAATTGAGAACTTGAATGTAGTTTATGTACTTTAGTTGATCACTTAGAAAGGCCAGACTTGTTCTTCCACCATATCCAACAGCTAACAAGACCTTCAGACTTCCTGCCTTTTTTCTTTTCTTTTTTTTTTTTTTTTTTTTTTTTTTACTTAGAATTGAATTAAATTTGTCGTTGTTTTTCAGACATTCCAGCAGCATTAGTAAGCATCTGAATCTTCACAGTTGAGTTTTTTCTAGCCTGACAGAAGTCCATTCGATGGTCGATCCTACATGTTCCTTTATCCAAGACAAAAGGTTAAGAATGTGCCTATAGTTTCAATCGTCCCTCTTCACTCACCGTAGCCGGAAGCTCGAGCCAATGTTATTTTACGAGAAATTTTCTTTACTTATAACTAATTAACTAATACATATTTTTAAATTATGTTTTCACATTCATAAAATTCCAACTGTTAAATTGACGGACCTTTTTTAAAAATGGATTTTTTTTTTTTTTTTTTTTTTTTTTTAAGCTATAAAATACAAATTTTTAATATGTGAAATTTATCATTTTGCAGTTTTTAAATAAAATATTAAAAATTAAAAAAAAAAAAAAAAACTGTTTTTTAAAAAAAGTCCGTTAATTTAACAGTTGGAAAATTTCTGAATGTGAAAACAGAATTTAAAAATATGTATTAGTTAATTAGTTATTAGTAAAGAAAATTTCCCATAGAATAACATTAGCTTCGGCTTCCGGCGACGGTGAGTAAGGCGGGCCCTTAAGTGATGCTTTCACTTATTATTATGATTTATTTAAACATTTTTATTCAGTTGTATGCTGTTTCCTTGATTCATGAGTAATTCCTGCTTGAATTTGAGTCTTCACAATAATTTCATTTTAAGGTCTTATGGATATTTTATTTATTCATTATAATTAGCTTTTTGGGTCTATTACTCTTCTTTTTCTTCCCTTATATGTGTGAGTTTTTGGTGAAGTTGTAAACTGTATTAGGACTCACATGTAATATACGAGCAATATCTCTAACTCAATTGTCATTTTCTTTTTCACGTACAAAAATTTAGTTATTTTGACAAAAACATAAAATTATTCTGAAAATAAATAAATTTTGTAGTACTAAAAAAAAAAAAAAAAAAAATGAAATTGATACTTATTATTTTACTTGTATACAATCCACGTAATCAAAAATTTCACTTGGTGTCCTTCTACTTAATTGACTCACTCAAAATCATTTAGTTCTAGTATTAGTTGTGCGGATAATTAATTTTTACTTCAATAAAAAAAGAACACACACACACACACATATATATAATCATTATCTGAACTTTTGATGGTTCACTAGAAATATAAAAACAAATTAAATGTTTCAGTTTCAGAAATGGTTTTAACAGTTGACCAACAGTGCTTTTTACAGTTATATTTTTTTTTTATAAATTTATAGGAATTATCTTCCATTAAAAGACTGAACGTTCAGTCATGATAGCTATTTGCTATGGTTGTCGTTTATGTCAGTGTCTTTAACTATTCACAGTATTGATTAAGAACTAAATTAACTAGTCCTTAAAATAACTAATTGTTTTTATTTTTATTTATTTTTTTTTTTTAATTGAGATACTTTTGTGTAGTTATACGTTTCATGAGAAAGATATAATCCACTGATTAACTGATTAACGTAAAAACACTTCCTAGTTAAAATTGATTAGAATACTGGCATCTGGTCTTCACGTGAATAGTTTTTAAAAATATTTATTCCTTTCTTTAATTTATACTTCTAAAAATGTGTTGATTGTTTATCTTTGCCTACACGATTTTTTTATATCGAAGATGAATGAAAAATGATAAATAGAAATCATTAATCTACGAGTTATTTTATCGTTCCTTTTAGTCATCATTCTCAAATTGACGATTAAAATTGGTTTTCATGTTTGTAATTTGTTTTTAACTTGGATGTCTGTTACAGTTCTGTCTACTTGATTAATGATTTAACAGCTATCACTTGTTTGACAGTTGTCCAGTTAATTGTTTCTGATGAAAGCGATAATTATAAATACAACTAATTAGTTTTTAATGACGCTCACAAAAGAATGCTGCCAGTCTTAAACGAATTTTTATGGTGGTTTTTATTTATTAATTTTGTGGTAAGTTAAAAAAAAAAAAAAAAAAAAAATTAGAAAGTGTTTTACTTATTTATATAAAATTTTGTAAAGCACTTAAATTGAATTTTGTAACGCTTTGCCCACCAATAAAAAATATTAGTTATGAAGTTTTTATAGTTACAAATGAAATAAATTGTCATATTATAACATTTCGTGCGATAAATATATAAATAATCAATACACATTGTTAACTCGTCTGCTTATTTCCTTTTTTACGAATAAAATACATTTCTAATATTTTAATGATCATCTGATTCATTTAAATGCATTTTATTTTTATGGTTTTGATGTAAATTGGATTTCTTCAATCTGGAATATTATTCCTACTTCATTCTAATTGTCTTGTCTTATTTTGCATTGAAATTCATACTCATCTTTTTCGTATCTAATAAAATATTAAATTGGTTTATTAAAACATAATATATATATTAAAGGATCCACCAGTAACTGTTAAATTCAGTGATAATCATTAGGTTCTCTGTTTATGTTTAGTAAATAAAGCAAAATACAGTTTTGATAGTTTTTTTTTTTTTTTTTTTTTTTTAACCTGTTAACGAATGATATGAATTTTCATAAGTTAGGTCATTTATCAATTTTAATTTTTGATAATCTTTATTTCAAGCTTAATAATTTTTCAACTGATTATTATTATTGTTTTTTTTTTTTTTTTTTTTTTTTTTTTCGGATTTTAATGATCTAAAAAATATTTTATTTCCATCTAATAATATTTTGTAGGTGTTGGAGGAAAATATTAGAATAAGAATAGCTGTCAAAATATATTTTTAATTCGTTCCGCATTGCTGCATATTACCAGTTAAATGTTCTCGTAACGATGCATTTTATCATTCTTATTCGAAAACGTAGTAATTGAAAGTAGGTTAGTATAGTGTTCATACTGAATAGTACTCATTTTTAAAAAATTGATTTTTCACATATTTAATATTTTATTTTTGAGTTAAAATATGACAAAGTTGCAATTTTCGCATTTTCTTAGCTAAAATTGTATATGAAAAATCAATTTTTCGAAAACGAGTACTAATTTAATGAATGTGAATCTTTTGAGTGTGAAAATGTAATGAGTAATTGTGGAAACAAATGTTCCCATAGAATAACATGGGTCTTGACTGTCGGCGAGATTAGGTATTGTCCGTTCTTAATTCTGTTAGTCTAACCAAGTTTGAACAACTCAGTTTTGCAATATATGCATTACTTTCTTTGCTATTCCATTTCCCAAGGCTGTATGAGTAAATAAGTATTTCATATGTTTTTTTCCCCTCCAATGAAAATCATTTTGTTTATTTATTTATTTATTTTTACACATGTGTTCCCAATAATATTATTTAATTAAATTTTAAAGGAAGATTTAGGAACGCAGTTAAGTAACTAATATGCATATACTTTCTAATCGAGTAGTTTGGAAAATGATTTTTTTTTAAACTATATTGGTTATTTTCTTACATAATACGAGCACATATTTGTCTACGGAGATCTTTAGTGATTTTCATTTCTTTCTTTCTTTCTTTCTTTATATATATATATATATATATATAGGATAGGCGCTCCAGTGATTGACATGCTCCAGTAATTGACACCTTTCCCGAAATAATTTAGTTTGGAAAATGATTTTTTTTTAAAACTATATTGGTTATTTTCTTACATAATATGATTAAATACAACACATTTAGCACATATTTGTCTACAGAGATCTTTAGTGACTTTTCTTTCTTTCTTTGTTTATATATATATATATATATATATATATATATATATATATAGGGTAGGCGCTCCAGTGATTGACATGCTCCAGTAATTGACACCTTTCCCGAAATAATTAATAAAAAATAAAATAAAATAAAAACACAAGTTTTACATATAAAAATTTTAAGATTTTATGTCAAGCACTGGAGCATAGGGTGCCAATAACTGGTAAAATGAAAAACTAGCAGTGTCAAACACTGGAGCATAGGATGCTAATTACTGGTAATAAGAAAAACTGGCAGTGGCAATTACTGGATCATTGAGTGGGTGTAAAATAAAATTTTATAAAAAAAATAATCATTATTATCAAATGTATATATTTTAACATATATGTGGCTCTAAAAGTCTTTCATACCATATATATTGACTTAAGATTTCTAAAAATTTCTGATGACTAAAACATTAAAAACATCAGAAATTGCTCTAAATGTGTCAATCACTGGAGCACTTACCCTGTATATTATTATTTTCATTTAGGTTAAAGCAAAATCTACTGTTTTAGGATAAATATACTTTAGGTTAATTATTTTATTGCAAGTTACTGTTTTTTTTTTTTTTTTTTTTTTTTTTGGGGGGGGGGGGGAGGTTTATTATTTTTGCAATTATTTTGAAATATTAAATTATTGTCAGTGGCTATCTTTAAACTTCATAAATTTATACTCTCTATATATTTTCTTTATATATGAACGCATACACACGACGCATTCGCTTTAATATATAAATTCTGAAATAAATTCATTCTTTTTTTTTCGAGATTATATATATATATGGAACATACATCCACAACTGGTATTATTATTAATTTTTTGTGAGGAAAAGTCTTAGTTCATTATCAATTTGATAGATTTATAAAACATTTAATAAACCTATTCACGCCTAAGTTTTAAAAATATCTAATAATATTTGAAACAAATTCTTTAATATTCTCCGTTTATTCTCCAATTCCTAATGGTTTTCTAATGTTTGTTGGATTTTTTCTTTTCCTCTTTCCCTCTTTTCATGTATAAATCGATCGAGAAATGTCAAATTTTCTTTTGTATCTACAGATTTAATTATTTAAAAACAAATGTTCATGTATTCTTTCTACTGGAAAAAATTAACTTTTGATCAAGCTGCTCCTTTGTTTAGTTACATTTAATTTGTTGAGTCTCATTTCTTAATGAATCTTTTGTGGTTACTAATGAACGTAAAAAGCTTTTTTTTTTTTTTTTTTTTCCCTATTCATTTTTTCCATCCGTTTCTATTTTCTTCGAATTAGTTTTATATTGTTAAACTTACGTTAAAAGGGAAAATAAATTAGTTTTGTCTCATCAACTAGTATCACTACTAAAACTTTGTCGGTTTCATATTAGCAGTTTCTTACATTTTTAGAAAAGATAAATTTTGTTAACGATTATTTTGCTCACTGTTTTTTTTTTTTTTTTTTTATAGAAAAACTCCTTAAGCTTGGTAATAAGCTCTTATTTTGACTGTTAAAAATAAAATTCTAGGTTTAACCCAAGAAATGGTTCCAATTTAGTTGCAAGTAATATATTTTGAAATACAGAATGCTTGGTTTCACCCTTTTAGTAGAAAACCTCAATAAAATGATTAATCTTAGTTACTAAGTATTGGTACTAAAGTTGACCATTGATTTAGTACTAAGGTTAAATATTCCTAACTGACAGTTTTTTTTTTTTTTTTTTTTTTTTTGTGTGTGTGTGTGTGTGTGTGTGTGTGTGTAAGTGAAATGTTAAACTTGTATTATAATAATGTTTCAAGCATTCATAATTCATTCAGAAAATACTACAATCCACACTTTTTTACGCAAAATTATATTTTATAAAAACATAAAATTTCATAATAATAATAATAATAAATCAGCAATCATTCCTTTGATTTTCTCTTATTTTGTTATTTTAATCCCATTTAATCTGCTTTCTGATTACAGTGATTTTTATTCTTCTCTACTCTTCATTTTGATAGTTTTCTATAAGATTTAATGTATAGACATATCTGTATATATGCGATGCAATATTTTAATACCAATTGTGCTGCTTTATTAAATTTATGTAATTCTCAAACACCTTAACTCAGCTTTTATTTATTTATTTATTTATTTATTTACTATCTAAAGCATCTTATATTGATTTTTTTCATAGTCCCACTCCTCAAGCTTTGCGAGTTACATAATTAAGTAAAAAGATACAAAATCTAGGATAGTTCTTTAATACATTTTCAAAAGAGAAAAATAATACTACACTATGTCTGAGTTTGAACTATCATGCGTGAAATAATTAAAAGTCATTCTGATCTGACCATTTATAAGTTCCTAATGCATTTATAAACGCTAATTTTTGTTCTCTCCATTCATTACTCTTGTCTGAATTCGCAAACTATACATACTATTACTATATTATATTCACTTATTTTTGTTTTCTTAATATGCGTACAACATTTAAATGTATTCTGTAATTTACAGAAAAAATTCTTAATTTAGGGCATACTGAACGTGTAAATTTCAAAAACAGATTAATTTTTAACCGACTTCAAAAAAGAAGGAAGGTTCTCAATTCAAACAGTATGTTTTTTTTTTATGTTTGTTAGCTCACAACTTCTGAACGGATGCTCCGATTTTGATACTTTTTGTTTTGTTGAAAATGTCTTGGTCTGCAATAGGTCCCATTGTAATATCTTTACGATCTAAAGAAAATATAGGGTGCCAAAAAAATCACTCCCAACTCTTTTAACTGCTAAACGGCTGCAGCTATAGTGATAGAAATGGTATGTAAGTATAGCAAAGTAGCCATGCAGTACAAGGTTAAACCGCTTGTAGCGCTACCTGGTGGAAAATAGCAGCGTTAGTGTTCCTATCTTGAAAACGGTTCAAGAGAAAAAAGTGAATTACAAAGTTGAAGAGTATCATCGATTTAGTACAAAAAGATAGTTCAGACATTCATGCTAGCGTTCCTATCTTGGAAACGGTTCAAGACAGAGGGAAAAAGCGAATTATAAAATTGCAGAGCATCATCGATTTAGTACGAAAAGATAGTTTAGACATTGATGCTAAAAATACAATGCTAAAAACGTGCATTTGTTTGTTCGCAATTTCTTACATTATGCACACTTGAGCTACATTGCACGTGTTGTAGCATAGCTGGTGAGACATACGCTATGTAATTCAAAATACGGTTACTTGATACTTTTTGTTTTGTTGTAAAGATCTTGGTCTGAAGTAGGTCCCATTGTAATATCTTTAAAATCTAAAGAAAATAGAACGCCACCTGGTGAAAAACAGCGGAATTAGCGTTCCTATCTCAAAAACGGTTCAAGATGGGCGAGAAGTTAATTACGAAGTTGTAGAGCATCATCGATTTACTACAAAAAGACAGTATTTAGAGATTATTGCTAAAAATAGAAAGCTTAAAACGTGCAGTTGTTTGTTCGCAATTTCTTACACTGTGCATACTTGAACTACGTTGCACACTTTGCAGCGTAGCGGATGACGAGAATACTCTGTGGTTCAAAGTACTGTTATTGTAAGCGGTCACATCGATTAGCGCAAATTCGTTTTCAACCAACTTCAGAAAGGAGGGTGTTCTTAATTCGAGCTATGTGTTGTTGGTGTTTGTAAGCTTATAACTTCGTAAGAGATGCTCTAATTAACCGACTTCAAAAAGGAGGAGGTTCTCAATTCATAGCGTATGGTTTTTTTTATTTTTGTTTGTTAGCTCATAACTTCTGAACGGATGATCCGATTTGGATACTTTTTGTTTTATTGTAAAGGTCTTCGTCTGAAATAGGTCCCATTGTAATATCTTTAGATCAAAAGGAAATACAGGGTGCCCAAAAAAGTCAGTCCTGACTCTTTTAACTGCTGAACAGCGGCTGCCTAGTCATAAAAGTGGTATGTAGGTATAGTAAAGTGGAGATGTGATACGCGATTCAACCGCCTACAACGCTAGCTGGTGGAAAACAGTGGAGTTAGCGTTCCTATCTCGGAAACGGTTCAAGACAGGGGAAAAAAGTGAATTATAAAATTAGAGAGCATCATCGATTTAGTACGAAAAGATAGTTTAGACATTAATGCTAAAAACAGAACGCTTAAAACGTGCATTTGTTTGTTCACAGTTTCCTATTTTGTGCAGACTTGAACGACATTGCATATGTTGTAGCGTAGCGGGTGACATTTATGCTATGTAAAATTCAATGTATGGCTATTGTAAGCGGTCACATCGATTAACGCATAGATGTTTTAAACGGACTTCATAAAGGTAGAGGTTCTCAATACAAACCATGTTTCTCATTGTTGTTGTTGTTGAAATTTGTTAGCTTTTAACTTCGTAAGAGATGATTTAATTTTAATACTTATTTTGTTGTAATGATCTTGGCCTGAAATAGGTTTCATTATGATTTCATTAAGATATAAAAAAAATTACAGGATACTCACAAAAGTATGTTCTCACTCTAACTGCTGAAAGCATGCAGCTACACTGGTAAAAGCAGTATGTAAGTATCGATTTTGAAACTTCTGTCCGTCAGCTGCAATGCATATTTTGCTCTTTGTTTGAACTTTACGCTTCGCAATTTCCAGCGCAGCGGGTGACACGTATTCACTGTAAAGTTCAATATTTATGCCTAACAGAATTTTTGGTTACGAATACAGCGTATCCGTTCATTACATTTCTAAAGAATTTTTAACTTAACGTATGTTCATTCAATAGACAGTTTTTTTGCTCATATCTGATAAAGGCAAGACAAGTGATACAACTTTAAAATGCAGCATTTGAGAAAAATCAACTTAAATATAACTTGACTAGAATAACACTGGCATGTCTCTCGAGTGGATAACTTTCTATATGGAGATGAAACTTTTTTGTTCACATTAGGTGCATTTCATGTATTTTTCAGTGACATAAATCATTTTTTGAGTTATGTCACTTTTCTTGGAAGTTGTGATTTGTGAAGCTGCCGTCGAACGTCTTTTGATGTTCTGCTATATGAATAAGTTTTCACTGAAAAGAGAAAAATAAAAGCTTTTTGTAAAAACAATAGAACCGACTCCAAAAAGCAACTACTCTTCAAACAACTAAAAAAAAAGCATATGAAATGAAATTGTAAATTGCGCTTAAAAGTATAAAATAATGTCCTTCGCCAAACAACCTATAACACTTCAATTAATCATAACTTTTGAAGTCGGCGCAAAATTAAATAAAAGTTTATAACTTTATTCAATACAAAAATCAGATCCTATTCAATATACACATCTCACATTGTCACCTGCAAAACGCAGCCGAAAACTACTTTGATTCAAGAAAACAAATAAGATCTCGTAAGCAGCAAAAGTTGGCGAAGATGCTGGTATCTGACGTCCTTGGTGAAAGAAAAATCGCAAAATTATCTGGCAAACATATTTAATTTCTTTGGGATATCATGATTGTTTTGATAAGGTATATTAAGAGAGTAATCAAGATTATGAAACAAGACATCGTAAAATATATATTATGAAAATATACATCTTGCGTGTATATTTTTGCATTACGTTTTGATCGCCAAATCCAAAAGCCACCAAGGATGATAGTTACAAAGTTATACCAAATTTGCAAAGGAAACTCTAACTTCGTATAAACATAAATACCGCATTGTAAAGAATGTTCACTGTTCTATGTAGATGCTACTAATGGACCAATTGTATATAGTGGTAAAATAATGAAGGAAACATGAAAATGGATCATTCGAGACAACAGCATTTCTTGCTACCGATATAAAAACAAACCTTTAAAAACTAATTAAATTTTATTTAATTTTGCGCCGACTTCAAAAGTTATGATTAATTGTAGTGTTATAGGTTGTTTGGCGAAGGAAATTATTTTATACTTTTAAGCGCAATTTACAATTTCATTTCATACCCTTTTTTTTTTTTTTTAGTTGTTTGAAGAATAGTTGCTTTTTTGAGTCGGTTCTATTTTTTTTACAAAAAGCTTTTATTCTTTATACTTTCGTATTCAAAACTGTTGTATTTTACTTCTAATCCCGGAAAGAAAAAAAAAAAAAAAAAAAAAAGAACTTTGACTTTTAACTTTTTACTTCCATACCCGACTACCGTAAGTAATGGAAGTATTGTATTCGGTCCAAAAATGCGATGTCGAGTTTTCACCTGATTTACACGTTTTAAGGTCTCCTGAGTCCAAAAAAGTAGTTTTTGGCAATTGGTCAGTGTGTGTGTATGTATATATCTAGGGAATCTTCTGGCTATCATATCTCCGAAACTAATAAAGATAGAACTACGAAACTTCAGAATTGAGACAGGTGTGGTGTACAGATGAATTTTTAAAATTTTGGTGAAAATTGAAAAAACAGAAGTGGGACATCGGAAACTGGAAGTGGGACCGTAAGTCCGTATCTCAAAACCCGCTTTAACGATTTTCTTCAAAGTTGCTATATAAACGCTCTATTAAATATCCTTTCGAATCATGTAGTTGTTTAGTTCAGAAAAATTGATAGGCATCCTGTATAAATAGCTCATTTTCAGGTTTCACAAGTGTGTTTCTTTAAAAACGGCTGTACGGATTTTTTTCAAACTCGTCATATTAACTCCCTTTTGCATGTAATTATTGTTTTCCGGTCAGTAATTGAGTATGCGACGTTTTGGTAAAAGTTGGTATCTCAAAAATGGCTCTGGCGATTTTCTTGAAAAATTGTTACATAAATCCATTTTAGATATCTTTTCTCATGTATTACGTGGTTATTGTAAGAAAATTAACAGCCACCCTTATTAGGTTGGTCAGTTTTAGATTTCGGAATGGGTGTTTCAAAAAATAACTACCAATTTTATTTTATTTTTTCTTATTTTTTAACTCTCTGTATAAACTCTATTTTATATGCCTTTACACGTGTATCAGCTTTCTCTTACCGGAAAATTTTTAAGTACCTGCTTCGTTAGGTCAATTTTTTTTTTTTTTTTTTTTTTTTTTTTTTTTCTGATCACATTATCTCCAAAAAATGCATATATTATGTGTAATAGTGGGTAATGCAAGTCGTATGGTTGTTTCACACCAGATTTGTTTCCTTGGGGAAATAAATAAATATTGTATGCAGGGAACGCAACGTCCTGAATTCTCAGTACCACTATGTACATATATATCGTATGTGCGCTTATGTTTTATTTATCGACAAGCAAGTTTACATACATGTATATTCCAAATCTTTATTTTATTTTAAATCTATGACAAAATGTTTTTCCTGATGAAAATTTGTGCACAGTTGTTAAAAAAGGTTTGTTTTCATTAGTTATTATAAGAAATCTTTCTTTTTATTTCATAAAAAAAAAAAAAAAAAAAAAAAAAAAAAAAAAGCAGCTGTACTCATTGTTCAAAAAAACTTACACAACATCTGTATATTATATATTTCTTAATTCCACATTGAAGAAATAATATGAAATTCGAGAGCTAAATGAACTTTACAATTGTGCATATATTTTATCAAAATGGTTAAAAACCTGTATATTGCAAGTTTTTATGGTACTATAGTCGGTAACAGAAGTGTCCGAACACTAGCAAAAATTCCTATGTAAGAAAAGTACACTTCATACGGTTTTGTTAAATAAATTCTTGTCGAATCTTGTTCTTAGTCAGTGTAAGAACATGATTCGATAAGGATTTATTTAACAAAACCGTATGAAGTGTGCTTTTTTTACATAGGAATTTTTGCTAGTGTTCGGACACTTTTGTTACTGACTGTACCAATATTTACAGTATCTAGTATGAATGTAAAATTTCAAAATGGGAATTCTCTTAAATTGTAAGAAGTACGATTAAACAAGCAAGCAAACAAACAAACAAAAAAAGCATTTGATATAAAGAAAAATCCGAAATTTAAAATCATTTTTAAATTCAAATACCTTTCACGATTAAATATTCCAGTTTAATATAATGTCTTTAATAATTTCAAATGTTCGCTTTTGCCTCGTGCGTGTCATCGTTATTCTCTTAGGGTAATAACAAGATTACATTCCGTACCTCTCAAATTCTTACGCCAGTGCAAGAGATTAAGTTTTTAATCACGTTACTAATTTCTTTACTTGATTATAACTTTTAAAATTATGGTTTCAAGCATTTTTGATTTCTTAATTTTCAGTAGATTTATGTTAAAACTCTTTCTAGCATTTTATCTGTTTTATTCTTATTGAAATTGCATTTTAACTGCACGTCTTAAAGTTCGGCTGAACCTTAACAGTATATAATGATTTCCCCCCTTAACATTCCCTTTTTCCTAATTAACATCGATGTACACGAGTCCCCAAATTCTCTTTACATTCACTTCTGAAGAAAGCTTTGGATAGGCTTAAAATTTCGAGACATATAAATAGAACGATGCAGAATTTTATTCCTTCAGTTCTTTTCTTTCCTTTTTTTTTTTTTTTTTTTTCAGATATTTCTAATCTTGTTCATTTGGACAAGTACATTATAATTCAAATTATTTTATTTGTCCAACATATAATTAATTCATATAAAACCAATAACAAAAAAAAAAAAAAAAAAAAAGTTTAATTACATGTAGCATAACTTTGCCTAACTTCCTTTAAATTATCTCTAGTTTGGAAATATTTGGTTCCTTGATTGAAAAAAATTTCTTTACATTTATAATTTTAGATACTTTCCTCCCCAATGCTTTATTATGTTTCCATTACTCCGCTGTGCTTCAGAGCTTTACGATTTAAATTAAGGTTGTAACAAATATCTATACAAAAGCAACTTTACTTTTAAAAATAAATGAATAAATACTGATGAAATACATAATTTTGCATACCTGCCAACATTCAAATTAATATTCCGTAGTACTGTTAGCAACCTACTTTTTATTCCCACCAGTATTTTTAAAGAGTAAATTTCTTCTTCTTTAATTGAAATAACATTTGGAGATTATTACTGTATAAAATGTTGGTGAGGATAAAAGGCGGGAACTAATAATGATATGGATATTAATTAGAATGTTGGCAGGTATGTTTTTGTATCAGACAGTTTATTCAAGAAAATTATTCTGAATTTATTTTACATTCTTTTATTAATATTAAATATATATATATATATATATATATATATATATATCCTATAAAAATATTCCAAACTCCTGAATACAGGAAAGAAGCAAATATACTTCGTCTTGTTTCAGAATTGCACGGATAGAATTCCTTCTAAAGTAAACTTTTTTTAAAATAAATATGACAGCACTTTGAAAAGATTTATGGAAATTGCACATTGAATGTTTTCTTCTTTAAAATATTCCATCATATGTAAAGTGGTGGAAAAAATTCATATTCAAACTATAAATTTTTTAACTGTGACTAGTTTGGTATAAAAATAAAAGGAACTAAAGTTTCGACTTCTTCTTTACGCTGAATTGCATCCTTTTACCTGTGTTGTCAAAAATATGTCAGTATTCCCTTGACATAGTTACCTCATCTTTTAGTCCCGTATTAAAAATAAAACGTGTGGTGATTTCCAAACATATGTTTTGTGTTCAGTTGACGTCACTCCCCTTTTTATTTACATGTTTTGTAGATTTTACGTTTGCAAACGAATTCTGCAGTTTCAACTTTTTACAGCAATGCTAATGCTTTTCGAAGCATGCATAAATGTTTTTTGAATAGTAAAAAGAAAGTATTTTAATAAAATTTTAAGTAAAAAAAAAAAAAAAAAACATTTTTTAACAGTAGAAGCTTTTTATTGTGGAGCCCTGAAAAGCATAAAATAAAAATTTATTCTTACAAAGACATGCTATAAATAAGTGAAAGTTTCAATACTAAGAATATTTTAGAGAAAATTACGGATATTTCACTTTTGCAAGTGATGAAAATTTTTAAATATTCAAAATATTTTAAAAAGCTATCGAGACCAATATTCTTAGTCATTAGTTTCTACATAAGTATTTGTTAAACCATAAATTTCAAAGGTCTCGAAAGCTTTTTAAAATATTTTGAATATTTAAAAATTTTCATCTCTTGCAAAAGTGAAATATCTATATTTTTCTCTAAAATTTTGTTAGTGTTGAAACTTTCACTTATTTATAGCATGTCTTTTCAAGAATACATTTTTATTTTATGCTTTTCAGGGCTCCACAATAAAAAGCTTCTACTGTTAAAAATGGTTTTTTTACTTAAATTTTCATTTTCTGAATTTTAGTTATAAAAAAGGCTTCTAAAAAAATGAATTAAAAATTCTTAGGATACCGTGTAGACGTTGAAGGATTTTCTTTTATCAGTTGACACCTTTTCTATTAATTATCTGCGAAAATTAACACATCGGCCCTTGGAGAATCAAATCCACACTGTAAAAAATATGTAACATTTGCTGCCAGAAATTCTCTGTAATTTGAGAAAATACACGTAATTTACGAAAAAATTCCTTTGTCAGAACGTATTTTCTCAAATTACAGAGAATTTCTGTCAGCAAATAGGACATATTTTTTTACAGTGCACGCCACGCTCTAACCAAAAATCAAAGAACAGGAATAGAACATGCTAAGAGATTCCAACAAATACTTATTAAAAAAAAATATTGTTTTCGAATGCTTTTTAAAATATTTTGAATATTTAAAATTTTTTATCTCTTGCAATGTGAAATATTTATATTTTTCTTTACATATTTATATTTTTGTGCTTCAACAATTTGAGCTTTTTCAAACTTATTGTTGAAACTTTTGTTTATTTTTTTTATAGCATGTCCTTGCAAGAATATTTTTTAACGCAAAATTCCAGTTTTTTTTTTTTATTATTATTATTATTACATTTTTATTGCGCGTTTTAGTAACTAAAACAAGCTTCTTAAAAAATTAATCAAAATTTTTTAGGATAGTCTGTAGGCAACGAAGGATCTTTATTTTTATCATTTGACATCTTTCCTATTAATTATATGCAATAAAGTAACACATCGGTCTTCGGACTTACAACCATCGCGTTGCGAACATGACGCTCTATCCAATTGAGCTAACAATTGACGAAAAAAGGTGCTAACATTTATGTTAAAGTGGAGACGTTTTGTTTTTCAGTGTCACTCGAAAACAGGATGACAAAATCCAATTTCAATAAAAAGCTTCTAAAAAAAAAATATTTATTTATGTATTTTTTACTTAAAACTTTTTATTTTGTGCTTTTTTAATATCTAAAATATTTTGTATTTTTTAGTAGCTTAAAAAAAAAAAAAAAAGCTTCTTAAAGATACTGTGTAGTTAGCGAAAAAATCTCTTTTATCAATTGACACCTTTTCTACTAATTATCTGCAAAAACTAACACAACACGCCGGATCGAACTCTCAACCACCGCATTATTAACGTGACTCTCTAACCAACTAAGCCAAGGAGCGTAAATCGGAATAGCTTATATCTATATATTAATTTGAAACGTGTTTTGTCTGTCTCCACTAAATTGAGAGAACGGCTAGGTGTAAAAATTTGGTTGAGGTGTCTAATAAAAGGTCTTGGTCTGTAGATGTGTTATAAAAAGAGAAAAATAAAAAAAGTCGAACGGTTCCCCCCCCCCTGGGGGGCAGGGGTTAAACACACGTTGGCGAGCATAACTCAGCTCCAAATTACTTCACGGTGAAGAAATTGTACATGGAGGGACTAGACTTGAATACTAAAAAATTACTTTCTGTGAATCTGGAATTTTTTATTTTAAAGGGGGGAAATGGGGGAAAATAGATTTGGGGAAAAGTAGATTTTGAGGGGGGGAAGGGGGGAAAATTAGTTTGAGGGGGAAATCCGTTCTAGACCCACACATGTAGCACCTCATTTTAAAGATCTTGAAATTTCATGTTGATTGGTGATGTTCTTATACAATATAGTGCGTCCCCTGGCGGTGAAAAATGGAACTAGGTGGTTTTGTTATAGACCCTATCATGTTACACCTTATTTTAAAGGTTTTGGTATTTCCTGACCAATTGAGATGTTCGTTCAGAACACACTGCGCCCCCTGGCGTTGGAAAGTGCAACTAAAGGATTTTGCAGTTAACACCACCGCGTGACACCTTATTTGAAAGGTCTTGGAAATTCAAGGCGATTCTAAGATTCTAAGATTCTAAGACGGAAGGTGGCCGCTCACCACTATGCAGCGGTTTCGAGCGATTTTAACCTTTAGAGAGGGGCTCCGATGGCACTGTGGTGATTCAAAAGAGCCCGTGTCTAAAGGTTAAACCTCCTCCGTTGTTTATTGCATAAACAGAAAAAAAAAAAAAAAAAAGGTTGCAGAGGTCGCCAAAGAGGAGCTTTCACACGACAGAGGGCGACAAGGAACAAGAATATGAAAAGAAGAACGGAGCCTTGATCCCTCGCATGGAAAAGCTTGTGAAGAAAAATTATATGGACCTCCAAGAGAAAAGTTGGTAACTGCCTTGGAAGATTGAAAAATTAGTTGGTCAAATTGGAAAGATGCATTCGCATACAACATATTGCGTCCCCTGGTGGAGGAAAGTGGATTTTGCAGCGTGTGCGTAGCATGCATGCTATACGGTGCCGAAGCCACAGGCAGCGGAAACACGAGTCAGAGGTTCGTTCGGTTCAAGGTTAATTTTTGAGAATTTTTTCATGTTACTAGCGGCTTGCATATACGCTGCCGCAGGCACCGGGTCCCGAGCCCGGTATTCCGTTCTGTTTGAGGTTTTTTTTTTTTTTTTTTTTTTTTTTTTTTGTTACAGATGATTATTGTTTTCACGATGCTTTCATTTAAAAAAAGAAATTCAAACAAATTCGAGTTAAAGATATAAAACCATACAAATTTAAGGTTCATTTAAGGTTATTATCATGGGCCCGGGCATTGCTGGGCGGGTTCGTTCGGTTCCAGGTTAATTTTTTGGAATTTTTTTATGTTATTAGCGGCCCGTGTATGCGCTGCCGCAGGAACCGGGGTGACAAGCCAGCATTTCGTTCGGTTCGAGGTAATTTTTTTTGTTAGAGCTGATTTTTCTTTTTTTTTTTTTTTTCGGAATGCTTTTAATTAAAAATAGAAATTCAAACAAAATCGAGTTAAAGATATAAAATCATACAAATTAAAGGTATTTTCAATTTTAAAGGGGGAAAAAAGAGGAAACGTAGATTTTGAGGGGGGGGGGAATTAGTTTGAGAGGGAAATCCGTTCTAGACCCACACATGTAGCACCTCATTTTAAAGGTCTTGAAATTTCATGTTGATTGAGGATATCTGTATACAATATAGGGTGCCCCCTGGTGGTGAAAAATGGAACTAGGTGATTTTGCTGCAGAGCCTATCATGTTACACCTTATTTTAAAGGTCTTAGTGTGTTTTGACCGTTGGTGTTGTTCGCATAGAACACGCTGTGCCCCCTGGTGGTGGAAAGTACAACTAAAAGATTTTGCAGTTGACACCACCATGTGACACCTTATTTGAAAGGGCTAGGAAATTCAAGACGAGTGGTGATAAAGGTCTTAAAATTTCCTGTTGATTGGGGCTGTTTGCATACAATATAGTGCGCCCCCTGGTGGTTAAAATGGAACTAGGTGATTTTGCAGTAGACCCTATCATGTTAAACATTATTTTAAAAAGATCTTGGAATTTCCTGACCGTTGGTGTTGTTCATATAGAACACGCTGTGTCCCCTGGCGATGGAAAGTGCAACTAAAAGATTTTGCAGTTGACACCACCATGTGACACCTTATTTGAAAGGTTTTGGAAATTCAAGGCAATTGGTGATGTTCGTATACAACATACTGCGCTCCCTGGTGGAGGAAAGTGAATTTTGCAGCGCGTGCGTCGCATACCTTCTATACGGTGCCGCAGCCACAGGCAGAGGAAACATGAGTCAGAGGTTTGTTCGGTTCAAGATCAATTTTTGAGAATTTTTTCATGTTATTAGCGGCCTGCATATACGCTGCCGCAGGCACCGGGTCACAAGCCCGAGTTCCGTTCTGTTTGAGGGTTTTTTTTTTTTTTTTTTTTTTTTTTTTTTTTTACCGATGATTATTATTATTACTGTTGTTGTTGTTATTTTGTGATGCTTTCATTTAAAAAGAGAAATTCAAACAAAATCGAGTTAAAGATATAAAACCATACAAATTTAAGGTTCGTTTAAGGTTATTATCATGGGCCCGGGCATTGTCGGGCGCGTTCATTCGGTTCCAGGTTAATTTTGGGGATTTTTTTTATGTTATTAGCGTCCTGTGTATGCGCTGCCGCAGGCACCGGGGTCACAAGGCAGAGTTTCGTTCGGTTCGAGGTAATTGTTTTGTTACAGCTGATTATTTTTTTTCGTGATGCTTTCATTTAAAAACAAAAGTTCAAACAAAATGGAGTTAAAGGTATAAAATCATACAAATTTAAGGTTCATCTAAGGTATCATGGGCCCGGGCATCACCAGGCGGGTTCGTTCGGTTCCAGGTTAATTTTTGGGAATATTTTTATGTTAGCGGCCGGCGTATGCGCTGCCGAAGGCACTGAGGTCAGAAGGCAGAGTTTCGTTCAGTTCGAGTAAATATTTTTGTTACAGCTGATTATTTTTTCGCGATGCTTTATTCAAAAATAGAAACTCAAACGAAATCGAGTTAAAGATGTAAAACCATGCAAATTTAAGGTTCATTTAAGGTTATTACCATGGGCCCGGGCAACGCCGGACGGGTCAGCTAACATGTAGTTTTAGTATTAAACGATATAGAAAATAAAAGATAACAAGTGTTTATTTGGAGTCAGTTTGAGTCACATTGACAGTACTTTGTAGAAAGTGATGTCATATATAGTATTTCTATTTATAAGCATTTTCCCAACTTTCTTCTCTTTAAGTGAAATGTTATAAATTATATTAGATGTTTTGACTTGAAATACATTTAAATAATGATGCGACGATTTTTTAAACAATACGGTCAATAATGTGATCGTCGAATTCGACGAGTTCCAGCTAGTTTACTTTAAAATGAAAGCGCCTTGCTTATTAGCGTGACACGAAGACACGATGACGAAGTCAATATCATACAAAAAGCTTCTAAAAATGGGACAATACAAATACCTCAATCTGTAAACAACTTCTTTATGTGTAAACACTTTTTACTTTTTATAACGTAAATGCTCTAAATGTACAGATAACTTATAAAATATCGTCTACAAAAGCTTCAAAATATTCCATATTCACTGGGATTAATGGACGAAAAGAGCAACAATAGAACCTTAAATATTATAAAAAGCTTTCACGCAATACGAAAGCTTTTCACATACATGATAGCGGTTTCATATTCAAATTATACACACTGTCATTTTGTAAAAACCAGTGATGCTAAATTTATATTTCTTAATAACATGTTCAAATCTATTGAAAAATAGTAAGTATGCTTAAAATCGTGAACCTTTCTTAACATCAAACGCACATTTGAATCGTTTAAAATGTCTTCTATTGGAACCAACAAATTTATGCATTTGTTTTGCTTAGTGTGTACACTGTATAAAAATACTTTAAACCAACGTAAGTAGATTATAGCTATACATAAGAGTATAATAACATATTCGTAAATTATTAATAATATAATTTATGATTGGCGGCTACATAAGTAAGTTTTTGAGATGTATATGAAAGCTATTTATGTATCATCCATTAAATAAAGTAATAAATTAATGTGTTGAAAAATATTTCTTAAATTTTACCCAATTTTATTAGGTATAATTTTGTGCCACCGAGCTATAATATTCTTTCTTTCCCATATATTGGGAGTCTGGCTTTGAGGTGCCACGCATAGGATTCGAATCCCGCTTCATCCATACATGTTCGCAGTCTGGCTGGTTAATTGGTTGGGTTTAACGTCGCACTAGTACTGCGCAATGGGTAATTGGCGATGGCCTAGGACAAAGCTCTAAAGATGGTCTGGAGACATGCCATCTAATTTTTTATCCTCCACGGAGATGTTCGCAGTCTGACAGATTTAATCATAGGTAGTTCAGAATTCATTATGAGCCGTAGCACCCGGTCTAACAAGCCTTAATATTTTAATTAAAAAAAATAATAAAATAAAAATTCTGAACAACAGCTTCCTCGTATTATGTTAAATATTTAATAAAAATATTTATTATTATTATTATTATTATTATTATTAAGATAATAAAAATAAATAAATAAATAAATAAAATAAAATAAAAAAACATGGTAAAAGAATAGATTTTCTTTAAAGAAGTATGCACAACTGAAATTGTACAAGTATGTACAATTAAAAATGTAACAACAAGAAGTATGTGCAATTAAAATTGCTGGACAGCAAAGAACTGTGTAATTACATATAAATTATGTTTATTTTGGCGAGTGTCACTATTGTAAAAGAAATATTTTTAAAATTGCATTTTTATAGTTATTAACAGGATTTTAAGTAAAAATGACTACATGTCTTTTATTTCAAAGTCTTTTATGTCTTTTATTATAGTTTTTTTTTTTCTCTCTCTCTCTCTCTCTTCGCGATGCCTTTTTATCTTTCTTTTGTAAAGAATCTCATTTATAAATACTTACTACCTTATTAGAGAATGCTTTATATTTTCTCATATATTATTCTATTTTTACGTTTGCTGTATTATAAAAGTAAACAAAAACGCTTTCAAATGCTCTTGAGATGTTAAAAAAGTTTACAGTATATATATTTTTTTTTAATTAAAATTGATTCAATATTAAAAAAAAATATTTTTAATTTTTAATTAATTCAATTTTATAAAAATTCGCTCATGTAAATTGTAATTCGTTCTGCTGTTTTTATATTACGCTTGATTTGTCTGTATTTTTTTCTTGTACATTGTAACGAAGTTTAATTTCTTTACAACGAAGGCGAAGCTTACTAATTATGACACAGCTCTTGCGATAATAAATGTGATCTAGATCTTTTCCTGCTTAACAAAATTTGATTAAATAATTAAGAAAAAAAAAAGTAAAAACAGATAAATAATTCTTTTATAAAGGTATTTTTATGTTCATTCATTAAAAATGCGTAATTAATTTTAATTAATAATTATGAAAAAGTATTAATTAAAATATTTTTGTTTATTTATTTTATTTTAAATTTATATAATGGGAAATACACTAAAAGTTATATCAAATTTGAACCTTTTGTGCAATATAACTATTCATTCATATATTAGTTTGCATAAATTTAAACCAAAATAAAATTTTCATTAAATCGTTCGATTTTTTTTTCATTGTAACTTTTTCCGCTAATAAATTTAAAAGAGCTTCTAAAAAACTGGCCTGGCCCAGACAAAAAACGATAATTTCAGGCCCAACTCGGCCCAACCCGGCCCGATTCAAAATCATATAAAATAACCCCCAAAGAAAAAGAAAAAAAAAAAAAAATGCATGCCTTTCTGTGAAAAAGATTTTAGTATGTGTTTTGCAGAGATTTTATATAGCCAAGCAATAGAATGTTCTTCATCAAAACTGCTGAGCTTTTACAAGATAATTATATACAAACAGAAATTCATTATTACATACGTACAGAAGGCACAAATACAGACAGAAAGTCAAATCGAAAATATTAGCATTCATCAAACAATATAGGAAGGTATTTAAAATTGTTAATACTACTAAAAATGCACTTTCAACCATTTCCTCTTATATACCGTAATGTATCCGAATCTTTCATGTGATCCGGTTAACAAAACTTCAATGCTAATCCAACCATATTCAATAGAAAAGGTGCTTTTGTACATGCTAAAAATGATGCTACTTTCATCCAGTGCACTGGAGAAAAGAAAAAGGAGCTTTAGAAAAAAATTTACAGCGGAAGGATTTTTATTGCCTTCATACCACCTAAACTCTACAGACCACAGGGCACAAAGTCTTATACACAGTAATGTATTTAATTTCTTTTGTTTGTACATGTGCGCAAACTAGTAGTGACATGCATACTATTTTTAATAGGAAGCCATCTAATATTACTTTATAAAATATGTATTAATTTCGAGATATGCTAAAAATATTTGCGGAAAATCAATTCGCAAATAGACAGACTGATAGACAATTAAACTGAAGTTACAGACATTTTTTAACAAAATAAAATTTTATGTGCCCTACCAGCTTGCAAGATTATGTAAAATAAATGAATGAGGAGATATTTTATCATTTTCCTTTTTCGTTGATTAACGAGGAAACTAGAAAAGGTTCGGGTCGCCACGCCCCGAAAAAAATTTCATCCGGGCTCGACCCGGCGCGGCTCGAGTATATACAAAAAAATTCAGCCCGAACCCGGCCCGGCCCGGCCCGAGAGCAAATTAAAAAGTTCGGCCCGAACCCGGCCCGTTCAGACCTCTAAGTTAAACTAAGTTTTTTTAAAGTTAAGCTAAATTATGTATAAAGTTAAAGTTAAAAGTGAATCTTAATGAATGCTGAAAGAAAAGATAGGTGATTTTGTGTATTTTAAGAAAATGCGTATGCATTTAGCTTAGAATATCTAGACGTAATTTGAAAAGTTCTTTATTTTCAGGTCAAAATTTGAGAAAAAAAATTTAATTATTTAAAAACTATATTTAAATCGAACAATTATTGTGTATATATCTATTAATTATCTTTTTCCTCGATATTTTCATAGTATTTTTTTTTATTTATTACACAATGTACCCGTAATAAAACTGAAGGCACTGAAGACCATTAATTCTGAAATTAGTGCAAAATTATTGGCAAATCGCGTATCATTTTCTATGCAAAGACATCTTTTTATAGCACTATTCTGACTTTATTTAAAACACATTGAAATGACAGTGCAACATATTCTACACTGGAATTAACTCTCAAGATCACGCAGTCATTTATTACCACATGATCATTCCGTCAACCGGGTTTACTCCAAATCGTTTCTGTTATAGGAGATAGAAATCTTGATCTTTGAAGGTTATGTCTATAATTCAGAAATTTAAGAAGAGAGACTATCATATCGGACATACCTGTAATGATTATGCAATGTATTATGCAGTTGCAAATGCAGCTCTTTAGAATAATGTTTTTTTAAATTTATATGAAGGGTGATGTTCAAATTCCTGAATTTCATTTATGATTTCTCTGTATTTAATAATGAATAAGTAAATGCTGACTTTTCCGTTATGTCTGCACAAATAATAGCGACCTTTGTTTTTTCGTGTTGGTTAAAAAGACTAAAATTATATTGGCCAGTAATAAAACTCATTTCTTAATATGAAGCAGCTACTGTTTCTGTCTTAATTTTTTCCAAGAAGTTTTCTCAGAATAACTATTAAACGGAAGAAAAAACAATCTACTTTTGCTTTACAATGGTATTTTTGTAAATCTTTTACATTACAATGGTATTGGTATTTCTAGTGTGACAAGAAAAAAAATTAGATTGATATTTTATTTTCTGTACTATGCAAATTGTTCAGTTATATTTTTTTCACTTTATATATTTCAAAATGATAATATATTTTTTCATATGTGCTGTGGATACAAATAATTATTAAAATATTTTTTATATTTTAAATGAATAACTATCTTTGTTTTCTTCTTTTGATATTTGGTTAAAATATCGCATTTCGTGTTTCTAATTTTTACTGAGGGTAGAATTTTCAGGAAAATATCATTTGTTATATATGAAAATGTTACTTAAATCTTATTATTAATGTTTCAAACGTTCTGATAGGAATAAATATAATCTGATAAATAATGTTTAAAAGTAGATTCAGTTAGCACATGAAGTAATTTTTTCTCAGAATTATTTCTTGTTTCTTATGCCACTAAATCCTTAAACATCCAATCAAACATTTTTATTCATTTGTTTGCTTACGTGTGGAATTGATACCTTATGAGAAGACAAGCAAATGCTGTAGTTACCACAATGTTAAAAAATCATGAATATCCAATTAAAATTTTAATCTTAATTGTGATTCCGCAGCTGTTTCGTGTTTTCTTCAAAACACATATGTATCATTTTCAAATGCAAAAAGAGTTTTATACGTTCAGTAGTGGCTACAAACTTCACATTTTCCAGTGACCTAACGTCCGTTAATTAAATCTATGTATCTTTAATTCGTGTATTGAAGATAGAATTCAAATAAGAAAATAACAAAAGTTAAATGATCAAATTATTATCCAAAAATAAATCAAAACCTCGATGCTTTGCGTGTCTTCGTAATTGCTTTCTTTTAATTATTCACTTTTCCACGCATTCCGCATAACCTATCCTCCCTTAACCGGCTGTACTGGTCGAAGTCATGATCTGAATGCATTATCATTTGCTACAAAGGAAACTAGCTTTCTGATTCTTTTGAAGCTGAACAGACTCTAAAAGAATTATTCGTGCTTAATGAAATTTCATTTTTAGTTAATTTTTATTATTTTTTTTCTTTTGTCTGTGATTGGTTGTATCATACGTGTAATACCAGACATCTGTCAGTTTATGCTTAAGAGAAACGCGAATATAATTGAATATGTGTAGATAAAAGAACAATATGCATACTTTTAAACTTATGTGTTAAAGGCTGAGTATCCTTTTGAACTGGTAAGACGTTTGATTTTTAATTCGAATAGACTTCTGTAAATTTTTATTCTAACGCAATAGCTCATGGATCATCAATCACAGGTGCTCTTCTATAGTTTTCGATGTAACAACAAACTCAACCTGTCTTCTAAAAGATTCTCATAAGCGGAGTTCTCATTAGCATTTTCTATGAATCATCACAGGGCAAGAACCGTTTGTACCGGACACTGTCTCTTATAAAGTTACAAAAATGAGATATTCCTGATTTTCTTAGCATTGTATTTTACTGGTTTTTATAGCAAATATCTATACTTAATATCTATTTTTATTAAGAGTAAAATTGGTAATTTTGCTCGCGGTTCTTAACACAAATCACATTTACAAATTGTTTTCTTTATTTTAACTTATGTATTTCATAGATATACTGAAAATTATTAATTAGAAAATCGATGAGAGGACTTTTCTATACTATTGTATCAAATGATGAAGAAGAGACTTTATTGTTTTTAACTAAACATTGCTTACTTTTATTTAGTTATTATCATTATCAATAAAGTTCAGATTTATAATTATTGCTGCATAAATTAACGTGAATCAGTGTATCTACGGGGGAAAAGTGTAGAATTAAAAAAAAAAAAAGTAGAATTAAGTAGAATTTAAATAGCACTGTAGATTGATTTTACACCACCGTCTATCGTAAAACTTTTGCAGTCTCTCTACCTCACCATACGCGTTCATGTCACCCACCTACCTAAAAAATGGCTGCTTTCTATACTTTCGTTAACAGTGCCCTTAATATTTGTTCCGATCCTGTTTTATTAAGCTCTGAAATAAAATATCTGAAAGCCATAGCAATTGACAGAGGTTATAACCCTTCCATTATAGATAAAGCTATCCAAAAATTACAACTTCCTCGTACTTCGTCTACTAAATTAGTCTCTTCTGATATCAATATTGCTTTACCTTATTTTCCTAGATCTAGTCATGCCATAGCTAAACTTCTCAAACAATGTGATTTTAAAATAATTTTTTCACCTTCCAATAAACTCACCTTTTCTCAGTTAAAAGATCCTGTAGATATGTATATAATTCTTGGGGCATCTATAGCATTTCCTGCCAGTGTGGTTTATCATACATTGGCCAGACCAAACGCAGTCATAAATTTCGCCTTAAAGAACATATTAATTACATTCCGTGAGCAAGAAACCAATAAATCGGCTATTTCTAAGCATTGTTGGGAGGAAAACCATAATTTTAAATTTGATTCAGCTAAAATACACTCTATAACACAAAAAAAAAAAAAAAAAAAAAAAAAAAAAAAGACGCACCAAGAAGGAGCTATCCAAATGGGACGAAAATTGGTAGATGTGATGTACATGTGGAGAAAAACAAATGATTATAGTTTCAGAAAATTTGGATGATTTAATCAAGAGAAATTGCCTCACAAATTAAACAAGTCAATAACGCATTGGTCGACTTCTAACCCTTATGTAAGCAGTTATTCGGCTTCGCATTAATTGATAGAGTTGGCAAATGTGCTTCTGCGAGATATCATGCCAAATTCTGTCCAATTGGTGCGTTAGATTGGCAAAATCCCGAGCTGGTTGTAGGATCCTTTTCATGATGCTCCAAACGTCTTCAGTAGGAGATAGATCTTGCGACTTTGCTGGCCAAAATAATGTTAGACAAGCAGGAAAACAAACAGTAGAAACTATCTCTGTGCGCGGGCGGGCATTGCCATGCTGAAATATACGATCAGGATTGCGTGATATGAAGGGAAACATAACAGGACGTAGAATGTCGTCGACGTACCGCTGTGCTGTAAAGATGCCACGGATGACAACCAAAGGGGTCCTGCTATGGAATGAAATGACATTTCAGACCATAATTCCTGATTGTCGGACCGTATAGCTGGCGACAGTCAGGTTGGAATCCCCTCTTTCTTCGGGGAGTCTCCAGACGCGTCTTCGCTCGTCATCGAGGTCAATTCCTTCCATATTTTTCACAACTAGTGTTTCATGATTTCCTATTAGCCAATCACCCACATTCCGCATAATTTTATTAGTTGATCATCCTGAGCTGAATCTGACTCCTTTCCTATATATAAGAGCACTTCTCTCTCATTTCTTTATGTACTGAAGACGATACGCTAAATGCTACCGAAACAGCTGTCTGCGTTCCCATTACTTCTTTTTGGCGTTCTAGACATTGTTGTTTGCCTTGTTTTCAAGTTATTACTGCTTTATTGCGAAAGAGTAATTTCAAATTAGTGACATTTGTTCAAACAATACAGATTTTAAAAAATCGTGTGCATTGTTCAATAAGTTTTCCCGAATTAGCAGTTCTCAGCGTCAAGTTACAACATTTAATCTCTCTAAAATTTTTAATAAAAATACATAAAAAAAAAAAAAAAAAAAAAAAATGTAAACGTAGCACTTTTTTTCCGTTTTTCACTTTAAATATATACAAATTTAATAAAACTTACTAGAAGATGCTGCTGGCTCAGACGGAAATTAACATGATCTTTTCTTTCTTTCTTTCTTTCCTTTTTTACTTCCTTATACAAAGTACAAGGAAGTATAGTAATCCCGATTTGCGAAATTGATTTTGTATTTCGTATAACTCAAAAATGAATAATCGTAGAATGTTGCAAATTTATATGTGTAACTGTTATAATGTCTAGCTGTACACTTGCGACTTTGGTTTTAATACGAGTTCCCGTTTCAGAGATATCAACAATTTTACACGAATTTTCGTGACGTCTGTATGTAAGTATATGTGTGTGTGTGTATCTCGCATAATTCAAAAGCGGTTGGACGTAGAACGTTGCAAATTGGTACATAATTTTGTTATAACATCTACTTGTGCACCTCCCTTTTTGGACTTTATATGATTTTCCGTTTCGGAGATATTTAGGAAAATTAGGTTCATAATGACAAAAAATACAAAGGTTTTGGCCATTATATATGACCTACCATCGTACAGATTTCAAAAAAGGCTAATAATACAGCCAGTAATGATACTGTTATGAAAGTTGAAGACATTTTTGCGTGTAGAAAGTTATGCTTAAAGACATAAGTAGGTTCTTGCCAATGAATGTATTTTATTTTATGAATATCCCTCCCGTAGATAGAGCCTGTAATGTATGTCGCACAATTCAAAAACGATTAGACGTAGAACGTTGCAAATCGGTATATAGGTTTGTTATAACATCGAGTTGTGCACATCCTTTTTTGGACTTTATGTCATTTTCCGTTTTGAAGATATTTAGGAAAATTAGATTCATAATGACCAAAAATACAAAGGTTTTAGCCATTAAATATGATCTACCATCATAGAGATTTCAAAAGAAGCTAATAATAGAGCTAGTATAATGATATTGTTATGAAAGTTGAAGACATTTTTGCGTGTAGAAAGTAATTTGTAAAGACATAAGCAGGTTCTTGTGGACGAATGCATTTTATTTAATAAATATTCAGTCCGTAGATAGAGCCCGTAATTTTATTGTTGTGAAATTTGTCGGCATTTTAGCGTTTCGAAATTGGTTCTTTAGGACAGGAATATAGGTTCTAGTCGACGAATGTATTTCATTTAATGAATATTCAGCCTGTAGATAGAGCCTGTAGTGATATATTAATAAAAAACGTTGTCGACATTTTAGTGTGTAGAAAGTAATTTTTCAAGAAATAAGCAAGTTCTAATCGATGAATGCACTGCTTTTTAATTAATATCCAGTAAACAACTGAACAGATCTCTTTTTTGTGCTGTAAAAATTAATATTCTTGAAACGATCCAATGAAATGAGCATTTTTACTACAGAAATCAAATAAGCATTGTTGAATATACTGCAGAGCATAAATTTCGCTAAATCAGGAGCCATCAAATATTTCGAAGTCTGAATAGAATTTGAATTTATTGAAAGTATTGTCAGTGGTTTATGGAATTTTCAAGGTAGTTTTGCGCGAGAAACGAATACGTCATTACAAAATTTCCAGAACTAGACTTCTATTGAGGTAAAGTTTCCAAATTTTGTAAATCCCTTAATACCATTTTTCGCCACATTTGAATGCCTAATTTAGTTAAAGCCCACCTTCGTGAAAATGAAAAATCTTTTATCTGTTTCCACTGTCACTGTAATACCGTGTAGAAAGTAACACGTAAAGATATAGACAACTTCTAGTCTACAATCATCAACAGTCAGTCTGTTTTTTTCATAATAGATTTGTGAGTCATTTATGGAACTTTCGAAGAATTCAGTTATCCACAATAAACGAATGAATTTTTCCAGAATATTTCAAATCTGTCTTATTATTGATATTAGAGCTTCCAGAGTTTAGCAACCCTAAACTATAAATTTTCGCCAAATTCGTTCGCCAAGTCGCCAAATTGAATGCCTGAACCAAAAATCTACGCTGGCTGCTTATTTGCAGTATGGCGAGATTAGCCATAAATTTTTGCGGCAAATGTTGTTTTAGGATAGCCAGAAGCCCTTTCTCAATTTTAAATGAGTTAATTATTTTAGTAAAATTTATGTTTTCCTGATACTAATTTTTACCAAAGAGAACAAATCTGTGCCGACTATACTAGAATGATTTTGATTGTACTCTAAGCTGTGCATTTGCCAATGAGATATTCTGTAGCAATTCCTTGGGTGCTATTCCTGAAAAAAACTAGTATATTTGTCTTGGCGGCGTCTATAATCGTATTATCGTGATTTCATTTTTTTTTTTTTTGAATGTCAGGGGTTTTTTTTTGTTTGTTTGTTTGTTTAAGGGATGTTCGTGGACTGGGACCTGCATGTTTATTTATGAATCTGTTACTTCACACAAATTTGTCAATGTTTTCATAAAAAAATATATATTTCTGCGGTTGTATAAGGAAGTCCTGTGGTGGCCACATCAGATTTTTTTTTTTTTACTTCCTTATACAAAGTATAAGGAAGTATAGTACACTTCAAAAACCTCAAAATTTTCGCTATGCGCCCAAAACTATCTTCCATCCCCAGTGGCTTCACGTAATAAATTTTATGTATATATATATATATATATATATATATATATAATCTCATTGTTCCTTCCTCGTTCAGCTTGCCTTTCTCAAGTCTTAAGTGTTGTTCCCTTCCCCTGTTCAAATGGCCTCTTTCGGCTTTAATTACTCTGTGCACAACTAACTTTAGCGGCTCCCCCAGCGTTTTTTCTTCTTCCTCCCTGCCCAAATTCAAAATTGTTTTAATTTTCCATAATTCCGGTTATTTCGACTCTCATCTAGTAAGTGCACTTTTTCCAAATTCCTGGAGCGAGTCTGTGCGTTTCCACCGTAGCTATCTTGGAGGGTGTGGTGTACAAATTGAGCTTCTCTCCAAAGCAGAAGTCGATACCCTGCAGTTCCTGAGCTTTGGCGTTCTAGTTACATTGCAGCCCAGCAGCTTCCACGCGGAGATCTGGCGATTTATTCGCTCCGGCGGACGGCATCCAACCCGTTAAGCTTGGCCGAGCCCAGGCAGGCAGGGGCCGTCCAAAGGTTTCAAAGGAAGTATAGTAATCCCGATTTGCGAAATTGATTTTGTATTCCGCATAACTCAAAAATAAATAATCGTAGAATGTTGCAAATGTATATGTGTAACTGTTATAATATCTCGCTGTACACTTACAACTTTGGTTATAATACGAGTTCCCGTTTCGGAGATATCAACAATTTTACACGAATTTTCGTGACGTCTGTATGTAAGTATGTGTGTGTGTGTGTGTGTGTATGTATCTTGCATAACTCAAAAACGTTTGGACGTAGAACGTTGCAAATTGGTACATAGGTTTATTATAACATCTACTTGTGCACCTCCCTTTTGGCCTTTATATGATTTTCCGTTTTCGAAATATTTAGGAAAATTAGGTTCATAATGACCAAAAATAACAAAGGTTTTGACCATTATACATAGCCTACCATCATAGAGATTTTCAAAAAAAGCTAATGATACAGGGCAGTGATACTGTTATGAAAGTTGAAGACATTTTTGCGTGTAGAAAGTTATGCTTAAAGACATAAGTAGGTTCTTGTCAATGAATGCATTTTATTTAATGAATATTCATCCCGTACTCTCTTAAAATGTGTAACTGGATTTGCTTACTCAAAAATGGACGCAATATTTTTAGCCATAATTTGAGAGGAATTTCTAGAAAAAAATCAAATTTGAGTAGAATCGGCCTTTTCTGATCAAAAATCTTTTCACTCAAAATGATCGTTAAACTGTTGGGTCATTTTTGAACGATTTTCGATTACTTTTCATTTGATTCAACAGAATTGTATAACGATGGCGCCCTCTGTCGATCATATTTTAAACGACACAAGAAAAATATTTATATATATATACATATATATAATTAGTGAATTTATATATATTTTTAAAAATATGTCGAGGACTTTCGATGATTAACAAAATAAACTACCAAAGTTAAACTTTTTTTTTTTTTTTTAAATAAATATAACAAATGTTTTATATACAACTGAAAAAAATCGTAGAGTTATCAAATCACGAGTGCTAGTGATAAAAAACTAAAAATGACCAGTGAATGTCTTTTGAAAAGTTGTTTCTTAAAGAAATATATGAAATATAAAGAAAAAGAACTATGTATTTATATATATGCAGAAATTTATTTATTTCTAAAGTTATTTAATATTTTTATCATATTCATTGAAGCTAATTTATTTAAATGCATGTAAAACGTTCAAAAAATGTGTTACAATGTTTTAATTATAATTAAACTCAACATCAGGAATAATATGCATTTCAACTCATAGTCATTCCAAAAATTCTGAAACGTTGCGTAGAAACATTTATTTTTCTAATCGCACTAAATTATACAAAATTAATTTGCAAGACTAAAAAATGTCTGCTTGTCATAGAGGTTCTCTTTTTAAGAATTTTTCTTCAATTTTAAATGCATGGTGTTATTTTAAGGAAGTTTATTGGGTTTCCGACAGCTTTACGTTGTATATAAAACAAGTAAAAATTGATAAATAATATTTTCTAGCTTTGAGAATGATTTAGAACGGCTATACAACCGTTTTTAGTGTGAAACTGTAGCGTACTCGTAGCGCGCTCGCCTGCCACGAAGGGGACCCGTGTTCGATTCCAGTGGAGAACTGATATTTTTTCCAGCATCAAACAGATTCACTCAAATTTGTACCGATTTTTCTCAAAAATAACTTGTTCCGGTTGGCTCAAATCTGAGCCGCTTATAGCGGCTCAATGATTTGAGAGGATTTCTCTCAACGTGAGAATTTGCCTTGCAACATATCTATTGAGTGAAAAATGGCTCAATTTAAGAGAATTTTCTCTTTCCATTTTTAGAGAGTAGATAGAGCCTATAATTTATCTCTCATAACTCAAAAACGGTTGGACGTAAAATGTTGAAATTTGGTATATAGGTTTGTTATAACATCTAGTTGTGCACCTCTCTTTTGGGACTTTGTGTCATTTTCCGTTTTGGAGATATTTAGGAAAATTATATTCATAATCGCCAAAAATACAAATGTTTTGGCCATTATATATGACCTACCATCATAGAGGTTTCAAAGAAACTAATGATAGAGCTAGTAATGATATTGTTATGAAAGTTGAAGACATTTTTGCGTGTAGAAAGTAATTTGTAAAGACATAAGCAGGTTCTTGTCGACGAATGCATTTTATTTAATGAATATTCAGCCCGTAGATAGAGCCTGTAATGATATATTGATAAAAAACGTTGTCAACATTTTAGTGTGTAGAAAGTAATTCTTCAAGAAATAAGCAAGTTCTAAACGATGAATGCACTGCTTTTTAATTAATATTCAGTAAACAATTGAGTAGATCTCTTTTTTATGCTGCAAAAATTTATATTCTTGAAACAGTCCAATGAAATGAGCATTTTTACTACAGAAATAAAATAAACATTGTTAAATACACTGCAGTGCATAAATTTCGCTAAATCAGGAACAACCGAATATTTCGAAATCTGAATGGAATTTGAATTTATCAAAATTATTGTCAGTGGTTTATGAAATTTTCAAGGTAGTTCTGTGCGAGAAACGAATACATCATTACAAAATTTCAAGAAATAGACTTCTAATGAGGTAAAATTTCCAAATTTTGTAAATCCCTTACTACCATTTTTCGCCACATTTGAATGCCTAATATTACGCTAAGTCAAAGCCCACCTTCGTGGAAATGAAAAACCTTTTATCTGTTTCCACTGTCACTGTAATACCGTGTAGAAAGTAACACGTAAAGATATAGGCAACTTCTAGTCTACAATCATCAACAATCTTTTTTTTTTTTTTTTTTTTTAATAGTTTTGTGAGTCATTTATGGAACTTTCGAAGAATTTAGTTCTTCGCAATAAACCAATGAATTTTCCAGATTATTCCAGATCTATCTTATTATTGAAGTTAGAGCTTCCAATCTTTGGCAATTCAAACTAAAAATTTTTGCCAAATTCATTCACCAAGTCGCCAAATTCGACGCCTGGACCAAAAATCTATGCTGTCTATTAATTTGCAGCATGGCGAGATTAGCCATAAATTTTTGTGCCAAATGTTGTTTTAGGACAGCCAGAAACCCTTTTTCAATTTTAACTGAGTTAATTATTTTAGTAAAATTTACCTTTTCCTGATACTAATTTTTGCCAAAGAGAGCAAAATCTGGGCCGTCTATACTCGAATGATTTTCATTGTACTATGAGCTGTGCACTTGCGAATGAGATATTCTGTAACAATTCGTTGGGTACTATTCCTGAAAAAACTAGTGTATTTGTCTCGGCGGCATCTATAATCGTATTATCGTGATTTTTTTTTTTTTTTTTTAAGGGATGTTCGTGGACTGGAGTCTGTCTGTTTATTTATGAATCAGTTACTTTACACAAATCTGTCAATGTTTTAATATGGTTGTATAAGTAAGTGATGTGGTGACCACATCAGATTTTTTTTATATAACAGATTAGATCAGTATTTTTTCTTCTCCTTCTATTTTTATTATTATTATTATTATTATTATTATTACGTCTAATTGCTTTATACTGCTATTAAATGTTTGTTAGAAAATTTTATTTTACTATAAGAATCGAACAAGTCTGTTTGAATGTAATGGTTGTAAAATATGTTGCATTTGTCTGTAAAGGATTCATTCTACTTTAAAGTAGTCAAGTTTTCCGCTATTTTTAAAATATTTGTTGATGGTGAAATAAAATGAAGATTTGAATTAATTGCTTTTCCTGAAAATTTAGAAACTTCGTTTAGTTTGCAGTTTATAAAAAGTGAAGTTAACCTAAAGAAGAGTAAATTTTAAAAGTATGATCAAGCAACAATTTTCTGTATTTAAATAGAAAATGTTACTAGACGATGGACATTTCGGAGATTTTTTTTTTTTAGTACAAACTTTTAAAAGAAAAGAAATGCATTTCTTTTTTCTTTCAAGAAAAAATTGTGAAATTACTTTTAAAATATAATAGATGAAACTTTTATTGAAAAAATGCATAGTACCATTAATACAATATTTTTGAAATTATTTTCCTATGTAGGTACAACAATTTCTTATATATATTTATCTATCAACCTAAAGTTTCCGGTGAAGATTTAAAAATATTAATTTAGATATACATTTATAATAAAATCTATGAAAGAACAGAAGTTTGTTCTTCGAAGGAACCTTTAGAAAAATCAATAGCTTTTTACTCTTCGGAAATTTTCAGCCGTGAATTTCTCTTAGAACAAAAGCCTGAAAATTATTTTTTCTTTAAGTCAGCTATTTTCATTTTGTGGGGGGAAATATTTCAAAATTGCAATACTATTATGCTGCATATAAAAAGAATAATTAGAATTTATCCATTATATTAAATTAAATGTATTGCCATTTTCTTCGAAGCAAAGAAGACAAAACTTGATTATATTAACGGAAAATATTCCTTTTAAAGGGGTTTTCGACACCGTAATTATATTTGGTTACAGTGTATATATCTTTAATTGAATATATTTTTTGTGGCTTATAATTCTATTGATTAATTTACTTTTTGTCTTATCTGAATTTACGTAACTAATTACACTTCTGAGAAAATTAATATTTCTTATTTTTGTAAGCTTTGCACTTTTTAGTAAAAGTAATTTAGCAAATCACTTTTGCGTACGAGATTATTTTCGACTTTTCAATAAAACAATTTTCTTTCTCGATAAGCTGTATAATTACCTAATTTGCTTTTTCTTTCTTATCATTCAATTTACGGAAGTTTGTTTGATACCTATTCTATTCTTTTTAGTGTAATTGTATTCATCATGGATAATATCAAAATAATAATAATCTTTAGAAATATATTTGAAAGTGTTTTCATTTTCCATCCGCAAGGTAATACGTATGCTAATAATTAATGTCTAATTTGAGAATTTTGGAAAAAAATTTATTGAAAATCTTATATTACTATGGTGTAAATATTTTTAAATTGTGACATTCAAATTTGAAGTATCTAGTTTTTTCTAGAGTCAGTAATTGTGTTGCATTCAACCATATATCACCTGTATTTTTAAGAAATTCTTAATCAGCATTATAAAATATTTAAATTTCTTTAAAAGCTTCGATTTTTTTAATGTTCTGAACTGGCACTTAATGAAATTCATATAATATGATATAAAGACGTAAATAGCTAAAATTAAATTTAATATTATGTCATTTTAAATCTCTAAGTAGTATTACATTTCTAAACAATAAGATAAAATCTAATTAAAAATTAATTTTAGTGGAACTTTAGTTTGGAAATTGATTTTCAATCACATATATGTAAAAGTTCCTAAATTTAGATGAGAAACAAGTGAGATGAGATTATACATATAGAGGGACATAAATAGATATTTTTCAATAGTGGAGGCTGGAACTAGTTGGAAGGCATTCTGGTTATTGATTTTTCTAATTTTTGTACGATACTTAAGGAAATTCTGATGAGTAAATCGGAAAGCTCAACTCTTTGGCAACCAAATCAAGTAAGAGAGATCAATTAAATACGTGTTTAAACAATGCAAAAAACACTTTTCTAAGATCTTGCAACTATGCCAACTAATGCCGGGTGCGGGGACTATTTGCGCATAACGTAATATGAATAGGGATGCTTGGGCAGAAAACAGTAATATTCAAGGAAAACATTTTATTTTTATGAAACATTTTATTTTAATAATAGTTGGCTAAACATTTCTGCTTAAATGTATAAGCGAATAATAAATTCATCAACAAAAAAAAAATTCTGCTTAATATTATAGCTACCTATAGTTATTCAAAGTAAATTAACTTAATGTTTGAAATCAATCACGAATATTGGAGTTGCTCGCTTGTTTATGTGAATAGGTGGGTTCAATTTTTGCACAATTTTCTTCGGTCGTACAAAATTGAATCACTCTCATATAGCCAACTCCACCTTTTTCCCTATTTAATACGGTGAACATGCGAATCTCATTGCCATCAGTTTCGTCAAATACCTTAAGGTATTGACAGGATTGGTATTTGACCAAAATAAAGTCTTTATTATTATTATTATTATTATTATTAATCAATGCATAGATCAATATTCCCTTTATTTTATAGAGTATTCGTTGTTGGTCTTGTTTTATGTTACATTTTGGCATATTTATGAAGTTCTCCGGGTTCACAGGCCCTGTGAAATGAATGCGTTCATCATTATTTTGGCAGGAGGCTGAAGGTGAAAACTCTTCATCTTACAAAGGTTCCAGTCTATGAACTATCATTAAGGAAAGTCAAGCTATGTCATAGCTATGTTATAACTATGCCAATTATTCCCCCAGAGATAACGAACATAAGATGGATACTACAAATTCTGAAACATCAGAAAAAATAAATTGTGATACATGCACGCAACAACTGTTAACCAAACTTTCGACAACAGCCACAACCAGTGCCTCAACTTTATCTAGAGATTTATCAGCATACTTGCCAACCTAACCCGGAAGATTGTTAGTCCCCGCCCCTTTTTACGATTAAATAAGAAGAAAAGTACTCTAAAAAAAGACTGTGTGAATAAATAGGCGGAACTTGAGTGAATAAATAAGCGGAAAGGGACGGGACTAACAATCTTCCGGGTTAGGTTGGCAAGTATGTATCAGACATAAAAAATGTACGAAGAAAAAATTTACTCACAAGTCAAAAATATGATGAAACAGAGACTTTTCCTTCATGACGCTTCCAAGCAAATTGAATTTATGGTGGATGGTGCGCCTATGCATATGCTCTCCACTAGTAAAATGGCAGTGCTCTACCCCCACTGTGGCAGGAAATAGGAACTGAATGTCAACTAACCTTTGTCTTCCCTACAGTTGTAAATAAACTTTTGTAAAGTAATGTTTTACTTTTTATATAATAAATTAATTAATTAGTTAATTTAATTTTGTAGAAATTAAAGTTACAAATTCTCATGCAAACCTATAAATTAAGTAGTTCTCTTATCTGCATTTTAAAAGTACAGTAAAGAAATTTCAATGACTTATGGTTTTGAATTTGATTCAATTTTTTGCTTATATATGCACTTCCACTATAGAAATGAAATTGTGAACATTATTTGGAATAATTTGAAACTAACAAAAGTTTCTAAAATTCGAAGTACATATTTTTTTTTTTTTTTTTTTATAAATTAAGTACTATGTAAAAAATGTAACATATTAGAAATATGTGGAGAATACGATAAAAATACGTTTTCAATATCTGAATTTTATGAAAAATGTAATAATTATTAATAATAACTGAATAATAATAATATATACATACATATTAACCGAACTTAAATCATTGGTAAAATTATTTATGCATAGTGATAATATAAAACTAGCTTATGTCAAAATAATCTTGTTATATCGCCTCAAATAAAAACTAAACACTCATGTACATAACTCTCAAAATGCTGTTCGATTCATCGATTCTTTCCTGTTGCAACTTTGAATTTCATTGGTCCCACAAGAGACATTATAGCGAGATTTGGTAAACATTATGAATTTAAATTACATCTCTGCTTTCACAAGTACTTATCACCTTCAGCTTGAATGAATGTATCCTTATTTTCTTCTTCTTTCGCACTTACTCTACCCAGCATAATAATTTACTAATGTTATTTCAACTGTTATATACAAAGTGAAATAGTTGCACACGATGGATTATTATATTATTGTACATGAATGGATTTTTCAATTTCGGTAATTCAGCGTAATCCTGTAGCTATAATTTTGAAAATGAGATACTCAAAATGTGAAAATGTAACGCTTTTAAATTTTAGATTTATTTTGACGGTTGAAATACTTTTACTTTCATGCATGTCACTACATTTGATTACGCATCTGATATTAATATTTAATCATAAATTTGTGAATTTTAACTTTTCGAAACGTGATGCATCCCCACAAAAACATAGTAACACTAGAATTAATGATACCGAATTTTTTATGATGTTTTTAATTAAGTTCTTTTTAAAATCAGTGTAAATATTTAGAGTAATTTTCTTAGCAATAAAATTGTATTTAATTTAATATGTTTGAGTTAAGACGCACTTTCATCTTCCCTCCTTTTTTCCCCCCCTAACCGTGATTATTAATGAATAGAATAGTGCATGTTTTTTCATATTTTGAAGTAAGAAGGTTATTTCAAAAGAAATATTGCTTAAATCGGATTTTTTTAGTGCTGTTAGAAGAAATTGAAAATAGTATTCTTTTAACATTCTGTTTTCAAAAATTTTTACTGAGAATTTTACTCCTATGTCTTTTCTTACATGTGTAGATTTAAGTATCTGTGTATCTGTTTGTCTGATTAGCAAAATAACAAATCTAAGTTTATTTGATTATATATACGACTTATAATCAAAACTAACATATTTCTTTTTACCCGACAGGCAGTTATCATTTTCGATCAATAAGCTGTGACAATAAATATTTTAAAGTGTAATTTTTTTTTCTTTTTTTAATTCATTAAATTAAAAAAAAAAAAAAAAAAAAAAAAAACCAATAGAAATGCTGATTTTAAATGAATTGAACAATTTACATGTGTATTTTGTGCAATAGTTTATTTTAATCATAAACTGGACATTCTATATATATATATATATATTTTGCTGACATTGTTTCGTTCTGTGAAGCACTTTCAATTTTTACATTATTTTTATGGACATTTGAAAACAACTTATATATGCAATCTGCATCAAAAGTATCCGAGCACTAGCAAAAATTCCTATATAAAAAACGTACAGTTAATACAGTTTTGTTAAATAAATCCTTGCCAAATCCTGTTTTTAGTCAGTCTAAGAACACGATTCGACAAGGATTTATTTAACAAAACAGTATTATGTGTACTTTTTTTACATAGGAATTTTTGTTAGTGCTCAGATACTTTTGCTGCCGATTGTACAACACTTATTGCTTTTCAAATACTCAGTTCAATTTCAGTCCTTACAATTTTATAACTTAAACATTTTTTAATCGTAGTTTTAATAAGTAGTTAATTTCACAAAAGTAGACATGAGTGGAGTGTAAGAGCAACAGTATACAATGCTGAACCCATATGGATTTTCTTTCGCTTGATAAAGGGTAATAAATAACACATGTATTTCGATTAAAAATAATTTTGCTCCTATTTTTAAATTTGTTATTTTGTTAAAAATCTCTTATTCTTCAACATTAAACACCTGTTTTGCGATGCATTTTACTCTCATTTAATGAAAAGTCTTATTGCCCTTATTTTAGAAATAATTTCAGTTGCACTTTTGATGTAAATTTTCAGAAAATTTATTTGTTTTTAAATTTATAAATCTAATTAATAAAAAATAAAAATAAATAAATAAATAAAAATTCCAATTTTAGAATTTGGCTTTTAAAGTTTTAAAAAGTTTCTTTATTTCAATAAAACAAATTTCGGATTAATTACCTGAAATTGGGTTTTCTAGTTTCATTTCTACATGCATATATATATAAGAGTGGCATAAACAGCATATATTATTAATAAAATCAAACTTTTGTCTGTAAATTTGTCAGAATCAAAAAATTTTGAGATATCATCACGTTTCGCACACCATGATAGCCGAAAATGATTTCAGAAAATTTTGTATTCGTGTGTGTGTGTCATGGTGTCTGTATGTCTGTAACGCTATTTTTGTCCGGGCATCACATAAGAACGGTTGCTTGGCAACAACTTTGATCTTTACCAAACTTAAAATTATATCTATCAATATTTTCGAAATTCCTCTCCGTTAAAGGTACAAACACGTTTGTAAGCATGACTCGGCTCCAAATTACTTCACAGTAAAGAAATTGCACATGGGAAGACTAGACATGAGTACAAATAAAACATTATCTGCGATTTGGAAAATTTTGCAAATTCCGGATTTTTGAGTAGAACTCTACCAAAAATGAACAAAGATGTTGAAAAAGCTATCCGACTTTCTTAAAATATTTCCAAAAACACATTTTTTTTTTTTTTTTTGGGGGGGGGGGGGTTACGAGGGGGCAAAATCGAGACACCCCTTTCAGCTCAAAATTTGACTTGAGATATCTATGAGAGCTGCCATCACGAATTTCGGTGCTTGTTTATATGCATCCGACAACAAAAGTAACGGGATTTATCGAAATTAACCCGGTTCCCCCTTTGGGGGAGACAGAAAGCAAAAACACATTTGCAAGCATAACTCGGCTCCGAATTACTTCACAGTGAAGAAATTGCACATGGGGAGACTAGGCATGAGTACAAATAAAACATTTTCTGCGATTTGTGAAATTTCGACTTTTAAGGAGAAGGAGGGGAAAATAAATTTTTGGCGGGAAATTTTGCAAATTCCGGATTTTTGAGTAAAGCTCTATCAAAAATGGAACAAATATGTTGAAACAGCCATGCGTCTTCTTTAGGATATTTCCAAAACACTTTTTTTTTGAAGGGGGAGGGGGCGTTACGAAGGAGCAAATTCAAGACCCCCCCCCCCTTTTTTTTTTTGTGCTAAATATGTCTTGGGAAATCTATGAGATCTGCGGTCACGAAATTTGCTGCGTAAATTGTTTTTATGTATCCGACACTTACTGTAACGGGATTTTACGAAATCCCCCCCCCCTCCGTGGGTCAGAGAGCAATAAACGGTGAAAAAACACGTTTTCCCGTTTGACATTGCTTTAAATTCTCTTAGAATAGCGAATTTTGGTGTGTGAATATTGATGAAGTGTACAAATTATGTAATCTACCGAACACAGTGGAAACTTAGGTCATTAATAATGATATGGGATTTTGACAAGTCACTTAAGTATAGTGCCCAGCGAAGCGGGCAAAGCCTGCTAGTATTATATAAAAGTGACTGTAGTGCCTTTGACAGCGAAAATTGGAAATTATTTACCCTATCTCGAATAATGTGAAAGGTAGCAAAATGAACAAATGTATAAAGTTATACAGATTTTTTATTTAATATGTAATATAAAAAATACAGGTGATAATACTAAAAAAAAATTATTGAAACATAAATTTTATAGTATTCGATTTAATCAGTTCAATCGGATACTATAAAATTTATGTTTCAATAGTTTTTTTAAGGTTAAGTTTTTTTAGTTGAGGTTAAGCGAAAAAAACATCACTATCATATTATCGAACTAAAGGTTGTTAAAAAAAAAAAAAAAAAAAAAAAAAAAAAAGGGCTATATATTGCTGTATATAGATACAATTAAAATACATAAATTTCTTTATTGTTTATTTAAAAGGGATAAAAGTTATTCTTATTAAACTATGTCATTTTTATTAGTAAGTATGCATCCACTTTATAATGCTCCTCTACAGCTCATAGCTTTTCACAAATATCAGTCGACCACTGAATATAGAAAGATTTTCACTTCAATATTTCTACTAAGCTACTTTACATGTAAGATCTTTATTTCATAATAAATCTAGAACGATCTTCTCTTTTGTATTTGACAATATTTGCTATATGTCATTATTTTCGAGATAGAACGGATAGGTATATAACTTCTACTTTTGCTGCAAGAAGCCTACTGCAGTTACTCTCACACATACAGTTGTTTTTCTGTAGGTATATAGATGTTCAACACCTCTAGTGTTATTTATTTATTTATTTTCAAAGCTATCTGAGTGTATCCAAACTTGCCATATTCTCTCTATAGTGAATTTTTCTTTTGTGTGTATCTGGGTTTCTGTTAGATTTTTTTTTTTTTTTTTTTTTTTTTTATTCCGTTATTATTATTATTGTTATTATTTCCTATATTCTAAATGTTCCTTATAAGTTAGCTTCGCTTCGTTATAGATTGAGTTAAGTTACTCACATATTTAGTAGTTAATAATTATCTACTTATTTCAAAATTGACACGTCTACTGTTTTAAAAAGCTATATTTATTTCTTTGTCATATACATGAATATTTATTTAAAAAAAGTTAAGGAAAAATTACTGATATTAGTTGATGTGAATTATATTTAAATATCAGTATTTATTGGATGATTGCAAGAAAAAGAAAATGTTTATTAATGAGGAAATAAACCATTATAAATTCAATTTATAGAATTCAATTTATCAATAGTTTATATTCCAAAACAAATCTAACTCAACAGTTAAAACCTCGTGATTTTACTTTTTACTTTGTTATTTCTTTAATTATTAATTTTAAAATATTTAATTTATTAAATTTTATTTCGTAATTTATACCGAAATTTTGTATTTTAATTCATGCACATTTATGTACAACTTTTTAATATATATATATTAAATAATACTGTACTTCTCTGTAAATATAAAATGTCTATTTTCAGCACTATATGAAAACGTTCAGAGTTATTTAACAGCAAATTGTTAAATGAGAGAAAGGAGTTGCACTTCGGAGTTTCGATTTTGGATACGAACTGCTAAAATTAATTTATCTCCATCGTATATTCTTCTCATGAAAGTAGATGCTTAATTCGAAATTTAATTTCTCTAGTTTATTGTAAGGTTCTTAAATATCTGTTATAGTTAACTGTTCGTTTTAATTATATATATATATATATAATTTCTACTTTTACTTACCTGTAAAATTTTGAATATATTTTACTTTTATTCTTTTTATTTATTACTATCATTTTATTTTGCATAACTGTAATAGCGGGATAAGAATTTAAAAGCATATTTAAAAAAAAATTTGATTAAGGATCTTGAATTTTTCGCTCTTCTTAATGTTAAAAATTGTTTAAAGAAATCTGATATCACATTTTGTTATAACGTTAAAACAGTATTATATTAATATGTTTTTACCCATTTTAAGTTATTTCATTGTTAGATTTCTAATATACCATACAAATACTGAAATTTCTATTAGACTAGAATTAGACACGTGTATTATCTTATTCGAACTAAACTTGAACGTCCTAATGTGCCCTGTTACATAAATTTCTGCATATGACTAGTTTTAGTTAGTAAACTTTTGGAATTTCCTCTGGCCAAACATGCAAAATTGGGTTTCGATGTGTATACGTGAAATCACCCCACTTACAGTAAAGAAAATAGGATGTTCATCTCAGATTTTACTGACTTCATGAGAAAGAATTATTGAACTTAAACAACTAAGTTAGCCCAAATTTGAGGAATGGCGTTTTTCAAATAAAATGAATGATTTTTGAATCGCAAGTTCTTTATTTTCAAGAAAGGAATTATGTGTCTATAAAGTTATATGATTAATTACAATTAGTTAATCGTAAGTAATTGAAATAATATTTATTTTTAAAATAATTAAATTTTGAAATACTGTTATGAAATCGAAATAGTTGTTGTAAAAAACACATAATGATTTTTAATTAAAACCCGTACTGGTATGAAAAGGAAATTACAGTTTTTTATTTAATTTAAAACAGTTTCTCTCAAGAGAACTATGTTCATTTCTCAGTTTAAAGGACGTGGTCATCATTTCTATGACTCGAACTTTTTCTTAATTTAGAGTGAGATCAGTAATCCTCTTGTTGTAAACACAAAACTTTGAATAAACATCATAAAATGCAAGAACTCACAACTATTGTTTCGGGTCGAAAGAACCGCTTTGCTTGCAACACTCTTACCTACTTTGTTCGTCTGACGAAATGTCGTGTTTTCTTTCGACCAGAAACAACGAGTTTTCTTGCGAGTTCTTGCATTTTTTGGTGTTTATTAAAATTTTTGTACTTATTACTTTTAAACGCCAGTTCTGAAGTGTTTTTAATAATCCTCTCGATGGGTCGACTATGTTCTTTAAATTTCTCCACGCTTTTTATTTAAAATCTTTTTGCATTAAAAGTAAAATTTACTATGTAGGTATAGACTATTAGTTTGATTTACACCTAATTATGAAATTTAGTATTTCTTTTGCGTGTTTTACTGTAAAAAATATTAAATTTTCAATAGTGCCATGAATGTTCCATGAATAAAGATCTAATTCCTTAAATCCTAATTATTTGAGGAATTGGCAAGTTTTGAATTGTGAATAAGTATTGAGTGTGCGGAAAATGTTTAAATAGAAATTTTAATTTATAGATGTGCATTAGATAGAGGAATCTACATAATAAGAAGAGTTTTTTTTTTTTTTTTTTTTTTTTTTTTTTGTCTTTTTAAATTACAATCTGAATGATTTTTACATTACCATTAAATAACTACTATTACGTTCTTTATATTTATGAACTGTGTAAACTATTTAATTATTTAATAGAAATTAAAATATACGATAAAGAATGAAAATTATTTAAAAGTAAATGGGATAACAATCTGCTGTATTATAGAACTTTGCTTTATCGGTACTGTATTTATTATTTTTTTGTGTGAGAGTGGGTGTGTTTGGTTAACAATGCACTCAGAAGAAGTAGTAAATTATAATAAACTTCTTAGGAATGCTAGAGGCGAATTCTTTACTGACCGTGAAAAAATAAAAAAGAAGCTATCTATCCGGTTAAGAGGTTGGATTGTCCAAAAGTTAAATTTCATCTTCCAATTAAAAAAAAAAAAAAAAAAAAAACTGAACTAGTTTTAATTTTTAATGGAATTAATGCTGGAAATATAAAAATGAATACCGTGCATTGCATTCAAAATAGATATTTTTCCAGATAAGAATATTTATTTCGATGTAGAATGTGATTTTGACCATGCTTGTTTTTGAAATTTAATCGTTAGATCTTACGAATTTAATTCATTCTGATTCTGTCTGAGAATAATTTAACTCCGTGAATTTATCATATTTATGCTATCAACTTAAGACCAATGTGGTTCACCGTAAATGCTCATGCATCAAATAAAAAATATGATTCAGTGCTTTTTAGAAATTCACAGTTTTCCCTTTTATTGCTCTTTAACAATAGTCTCATGAATAGTTGTCAATGTTCAGACTATTTTACATTGCATCATGGTGCATTCTTTGTTTAATTGACGATCTGCCTGTGATTGATGGTTTAGTTATCAGTTTCTTAATGCATAATTCTGAATAGGAAATCAATCACTTTGCACAAAAACAAGTAGAAGTTCATTATCTGAATTCCTGACATATACTAGGTGTTCCGAATGAAAATTTATACTTTTCTTTTGCCTTAAATAAAGCTTTTACACGCGTGCCTATAATATAAGCTTTTAAATTCCTCCTATTTCTCTTTCCTTTTCCCGAAAAAATTGCATAATTGTGAGAATATTTCAAAATCAAATATCCGCTTGAAAATGCTCTATTTTGTGATAAATCATTTAAACCCTTTCATTTCTGAAGTTAAAATGTGCTGTATTTTTCATAGTATGTACACTGAATGTTTCAGAGAAAAATGTTATTAAATACTTCAGATAGTACACCGAATAGTTTTTGTTATGTCCGTGTACATTTCAAAACTTTCATTCTAAAGACAAAGAAATTATTAAACAACTTGATGAATTGTCAACTTTTTCTTCGTTAACATTGTTATATGCATATTTAGAAATTTTTGGCATTGGCTTATAGAATTTAATTGTAAATTTGTTTTAATTATACATTCGAAAATATTTCAAGCATTCACAAATTACCTTTACACAAAACAAGATGAGTTGTTTACGAAATTCATTTTCTTTTTCAATTTGTTGCTATGTTCACTTTATTTAATGAAAACTACCTAAAATTTAGAATAAAATGTGAAATTATTTATAAGCGCCAGCAAATTATTAAGAAAGGTTAAAAGAAAAAAAAAGAAAGTTTAATAATTTTTAAATAGTCGTATGAATCACTACAAGTAAACTATTTTTTTTTTAAACCAAAACTGTTATCTTATACTATTAAGTGAGCAATATTTGTATATATATATGTATATTTCACTGTTCTCGAAAACGGTAGCTCGTACAGTCACGTGATTTAACATAAAAGTGCCCTCCGTAGGGTCATTGTGCACGTCGAAGTCAGATTTTCGAATTTTTGATTAGTTTTCTTTTAATTAATAAAAATATGAAAATAAAACTTCCCATTTCTATAATGACGCAGAATGGAAAATCTTAGGAGAGATTTGATTGGTTCATTTGATTTTCATTGATTTGAGTATATTTTATGTTGAACTACAGCTACGTTATGAGGAATTACAAGAGATTTGATTGGTTTATTTGATTTTCATTGAATTGAGTGTATTTTACGTTGAACTAGAGCTACGTTACGAGGAATTACGAGAGATTTGATTGTTTTATTTGATTGTCATTGATTTGAGTGTATTTTACGTTGAACTGGAGCTACGTCATGAGTAATTACGAGAGATTTGATTGGTTTATTTGATTTTCATTGATGTGAGTGTATTTTACGTTGAACTAGAGCTACGTTTAGGTTTTATTTAAAAATATTTGAATTTTTAATATTTTAATATTATGAGACTTTTACAGAGAACAAATTACGATTGGCGCCGCAGTCGCCCGAGAGCATGTTTTTTGGTAAAAATTTTCATGGGTCTCTGGCCAGTTAGCTGGTGAAGCTAGCTAGTTATTGTTATAACTGTTACCAAAACTGTATTTTTCTAAACTGTAAATTTCTGTAACTTTCCTACAGACAATTTCTGTTTTCTAAAACTACAATAATTTGCTTTAAAATCAATCTCAATCTATCAAAAGATGCATTTTTCATTAAAGAGATAAACTTTGTGCCCGTTGATACAAATTTTTTCTGGTGGTTCAAAAATGATCGGGAAGTGCTAAGTAACAGCTAAAAGAGTGGTCCCGTCGTTGAGAGGTAGAATCGCCACCTTCTGTTCAGTGGACCCGGATTCGATTTTGGCTGGTCAAACTGGAGAATTTTAATTAATGCGAGATATTCTTTGTAAGTGTGCCCTACAGAAAAAATCTGTTGTGCAAGAATATTTTCTGTGTTGTCTCTTACGTAATTCTCTTCTCTTATATTATTCGTATATTCTCTTACGTAAAATTTCTGTCAACGTTTTTTTTTTTTTCGACAGCGCACGGATATTTTTGGGGCAAGTTTGCTGCCAGATATTTTCTGTAATATATATATATTTATATATATATGTGTGTGTGTGTGTGCAAACATTTATCTTATCGATAGGCTTAGTGTTATGGTTTTAGCAGTTCACTTATGCATAAGTAATTTAAAATGGTTTAACTATTAATTGGTATTGTAATTAAATTATAAAAAATCTGTGAAAACATTTAAAATGAACTACAATCTCTTTTAATTTTGTATTGTTGGTATTTTCATTTATCTTTTGATTGCTGAGTATTGTAATGGTATTAAATTATTAAATTTATTTATATATATATATATATATATATATTAAAGTGATGTGTATGTTACTTGCATATATCTGAAATGTAACCATAATATATATTGTTCTTTTCTTTTTAGTAAAGAACGTATTACTTATTAAATTAAAGAACTGATCCATATGTTATTGTTTATATAATGGAATAAATTTTTAATTGTTAATATACTTTGATAATAAATTACTCTGTTTAGTAAATTCCTGAAAGTTAAACTTTTTATATCTTATGCCCTTTTTTCTTCTACTTAAAGAAAAATTCGAGTACTTAGACAAGCAGATGTATTTATTTCATGCTGTAATGTTTTCCTTACTATTGATTCTTCGTAAATTAGTTGCTTTTCTTACTATCTCGTAATTTAGTTTTATTTCTCTAACTTACTTGTCGCAGACTGAGAAATGTTTCTTCGGAACTTAAATTTTGGCTGGATTCAAAGTTTTTCCATTTACTCAATTGGAGATGATCATTTTGCTGTAGAAACTTAAATAAATATTGTCATTTGGAAGTCATTTGCTATAAGAACCAGTGTATAGCAAGGAAGATCATAAAAGTAGCATTTTGCCCAAAAATTCATTAAAATTCTATTTTGCTACGGAAAATGATATTTTATTTATTGTTTCATGTTTGAAGATAATGAAAATTTATGATTTATTTACTTAATAAATTTCCCAATAAATGTGTAAGTATAATATAAAAGAAGTATTAGTTTAAATTTTAATGTTGCTTTATACGGAGGTGTATCAAAGGAAATTGTCTACGGAATAAAAAGCATAGAATATGAAAATTCAACATTAAAAACCCTCTTTAGAAAGAAGTTGACAACTTAATAATAATAATAATAATAGCATGTATTATAAGCTAATTATATAGGGGATTTTAAACAAGAAGAGAGAGAGAGAGAAGATGTGCATGTTGCCAGTAAACAACGTATTTTATTAAAGAAGATAATGTTATTTTTTAACAATCTATCATTTCTTTTAAATATGTAAAATCTCCGCATTTCGTTTTCAGAGCAGGTTTTAATCCTTCTTGATAAATACTACAGTGTAATGCAGCACAGTGTTTTTTTTTTTTTTTTTTTTTTTTTTTTTTTTTTTAATGGGTGTTTGTGTTCTAGACTTTTTTTTTTTAAACCACAGTTAATTTTTCAATAGTAATACTTTTTATACTTTTCTTGAAATTTTCAGCAGTTACTATAATACAAATTATAATTCACAATTACTGGTGGTTACTAGGGTAAAAAATCCGGAACAGAAATACCCCTATTTTTTGTTCGACGAAGAATTGATTACAGAGACGATAAAAAAAAAAAAAAAAAAAATGTATATTTATTTAAACATTTTGATAAGATGTATTTTATGTGGACGTCACTTTTAAATTGCAACAAGTTATAAATTTGTATTAATGTTATTACTTTCATAATTAGAGTTTATGGCTATCTTTATTAACCAAATGAAGAATTAAAAAGATCTATTAATATTTATATATTTGAAAAATATGAATATAGTAATATACTTATGAATAACTCATAGAAATGCACATTTTAAAATTAGTTTAATTTACAGTATTATTTTACTTCTAAAATTCAGAATTTGGATTTCCATATTAGTTTGTAAAATAGGTGCAATTAATCATACGATAATTTCATATACTTAAAAAAAAAATATTTTTTTTTTTATATTATTTCCAGATAATCAGTTCCTTAATATTCCATTTCTAGAGGCCATGATTATGTCAAAATAAGGCAAGGAAGACAAAGAATACTGTAATTTACATTTTACCTATAATTTTGATAGTATTTATCAAAACTATTCACTTAATACCAGCTTTGCCTTAGCAGAAACGTTGAAAATTTCTGAATCCAACCTTCACCATCTCCAATGAAAATATACTTCCTGACATAAAATAGCTTGAATAGCTTCTTTGCTACTGAATCTCATGAACTTTGGTCTTCTCTTAGTCTATTGAAGAGGCATATCTAATGCCTTTTTACGTTACGAATAAGCATTGTGTAAATTGAAGTAATGTAAGAAAACGGAGATTTAAAGTGAATTGGAACATGAACTGAGATTGGTTAGAATGTCATTTTTCTCTTCATCTTTGACGTGACGGTAGGATTAAGGATTATATATAATTTTCTGAATATTTATGTCTTTTCTATACATAGCCATTGCGCATTTGAGAATTATGTTCTTTTTCTTTTCGTTTCAGACTGACTGAATTTTAACTATTTTTGGATTTAATTCGACATTTGGCAACTTGCAGTGCTAATGGAGCTATAATACTTCATTTTTTCAACAATTAGGTACTGTAAAATTTCATTCTAATTTCCTTTTTAAAGAAGTTATTGTTTTAATTTGAAGAGGACTCATTAATCTCTATGTAATTTTATTATTAAAAACTTATTTTTAAAAGTAAATTAAAGAAATAGCCCTAATAAATGGTAATTTAGGTAAAAAGTTTAAAAAATATTTTATTAATGCTATTTGACCATTACTTACTAGGTGCTTCTTAATGAAAGAGATAGTCTGCACATTTTATTTAAAGTTTTTTTTTTTTTTTTTTAATTTCTTTTTTCCCTTTTTAATTCAAAATTAATGCAATATTCTTGCAGGACTAAGTTAAAATGAGTTAAAATGCCACTTTAATAATTCCATTCTAAAAAGGAGTTAATTGTTTCTTAATGGTTAAGATACGATTTTTACCCAAATATTAGATTTAGCAATACATTAAAAATGTTTAGTAATGAAATGAAAGATTTGATTTCGGCAATTTTTAAAACTTTTTTTTTTTTTTTAAATAAGAATACAAAATCAATTTGTTTAAAACTATACGCTGTATATATTTTATTTGTGTGCATTCAATTTGGACAATATTTGTTATGAATTTAGCAAAAAATAAGTGATCATGAGAAAAATGTAAAAAATAAGAACTTTGTAAACAAATGCCATAAAATGTACAAAAAACGCAATAATTGTTTCAATTTGAAATAATGAAGTATGTCCCTTTGTTTGGTTTAAAAGAAACAGATATTGTTTCATTGCTAGTGCCTCATCGCAGTTAGTTAAAGAAAAAACCAGATTCTTAAAAAATATATATATATATTTGTAGCTTTGGAGTAAATATAGTTATAATATGAAAGTAAAAATGGGTAAAAAGTTATTGAAAAATTATTATAACAAATAAAAATAGGAAAGATTCTGCAGAAAATTTCTAAGTATCGGGTCATGAAAAGCATCGGTAAAACATCCTTGAGGGGTTTTTTGAACATATAAAAAACTGTATATGGAAATTTCCGTTAGGGAAAAAAATATATATATATATTACTTTTAAGTAAATCAAAACAATGGCCATAATACCAACTGTGGAAAGCAATATAGGATTTAAAATTTTCTTCATTATGCACACATGTAAGGATAAGCAATACAAGGCAGTCTTCAATAATAAAAGTTATTATTTTAAATGTGATGTTATTGGATTGATTGTTCAAACCAAACAAGGGAAGCCACTAGTAGCCAAATGCACACAATTAAATTTAACGAAAAAAGAGTTCAAATTTCATAATATCAACCAGAAAAAATAAGAAGAATGTAACTTGTAGTAATCCCAATATTTTTTTATTATTATTTAATTCAACAGCAAACCCACCCAACCAACCAGCCAAACAACACCAACCAACCTCCTTAATCAAACATCTGCCCACCCATCCACCATTTTTTTTAAACCTTAAATAGGTTTTTTTTTGTGTGTGTGTGTGTGTTATAAAGAGACCCTTAATGATAAACAATTGAATAAATAAATTTATTTGGATAACCCATTTTTGTAGCAGCATTAATTATGTGAGAGATATTTTTGTTTTTAAACCTATACGAACAAAGATTATGTATACGAAAGAGGTGATTGAAAATGATATTTCTGTAAACAGAGATATGAAGACAAGAATTAAAATGTGTCAATAAATTTACTTTGAAACAAAAATCTTGTCTTTTGTCATACAGATCAGTATAAATTTTACTACCTTCAAGTTTAAGTTTTAAATCTAAGAAACTAATACAGTTGTTGTTGAGAAGATTATGAGTTAAGGTAGGGTGAGAAGGATATTCAAATTTGAATAAATTAGGGGGAAAATTATTGACATAAAAAATTATAATGTCATCAATGTATCGGTAAAAATAGACATTTTCAATACATAATCCCTGTTCATAATGGTAAAGGTATAAGTCAGCTAACAAACTCGAGCTACAACCTCCTTGTGGAATACCGACCTTTTGAATATAAATTTTATTACTGTGTAGAATGCAATTGTTATGAATAATAAAATTTAAAAGTGTCTTAAATGTTGTTGCAGAAAAGCATTTTGGTAAAGAAATTTGACTTTTAAATTTTTCAAAAAGGTTAAAGATGATATATATATACTAAAAAATGGAGATTGTTTCATGCAAAGATTATTGGAACTATTGATTTGAGAGAAAATTATAAACAAAAAAAGAGAAGAAATAATAATGAAAAAAGGTGGAAAATATCAGCACACACATATATAAAAAAAGACAAAGAGAAGGAAAATGTACAAATTAGCAAATAAGAAAATATATAAGAAAAAAAGAAAGAAAAACTTAAAATAACACATATGCAGATTAATGAAAGATATAAAAAAAAAAAAGAAAAGAACCAAAAAATTTGTTTTGAATGTTGGAAGAATAAGGATTTGTAAACAAACACAATAAAATGAACATAATTCAAATATATCTAACATATTGTTTATATGTAAATAAATTATAACAAATGTAACATATTGTTTTTTCTTTTCTTTTTTTTTTTTTTCCTATGCGTTGAACTTGACTTTTTCCCTTTAAATGAAAGCAATGTTTTTTCCCCCTGAAAAATTACATAAAAGAACAATGAGTCACCTTAAATGCAACAATATATTAACACAATGTTTTTCAGAAAGTATGAAACTGAAACAGCTGATATGAGTAAGTATAGCACTTATGTATTAAAAATTTGTTTATACTTCGTTGAAAATTTATAAGGCAAATGCCCTAACATCGCACGCCTTTTGTTATGGGGGAGCCTCCTGCTGATACACAGATGACGCCCAAAAATAATTGGTGGGTCTACCTAAAAAGAGAATTGTCGATGAGTGTAAGTTTTAAGACTAATTAACAACACGAGAATCCCAGGTCTGGATGGAGTGCCCTTTACGGAGAGTCTTTCTAAGGGGTGCAAGCTTGCATATATGCGAGTTTCGGAGAAAGCCATGAAAGATTCCATCGACAAAGCCATGGAAAATTCCGAATAGCTAGGCCAACGAGCTACTGGAATACAGCCTAGATGCTTTAAAGACATTTGTTACTGTTTAAACGGTAGTTGCTTTGGTATCAGCTTTATCGAAAAGCTTCCCACATTAGAAGTGTTATTACTTTTGCAGTTGTTGGTTTCCATTTAATTGGTCTCATTGAAATGGAAAAAAAGAAAAAAAAAAAAAAAAACTAGAAAGTATACTTGATAGAATCGCGCTTGAATGACGCAATGTACAACAAACACCGCACAATGCTGTATTAGGAACACCTCGGGTGTTCGGTAATAGAAAAAAATTAAGTTTGATAAATGAAAATTGACAGGGGATAAACAGGGGATTTCTCCTGGAGTTTTACGAAAATAGAGTATACTAGCTTATTAATCCTGAGTTAACAACAACACGCTGTGCATGTTTCCAACGAACGAGGTATTTAAAAAAAAATTTGCCTACGTGACAATTATCAACAATTCATCGATTGTTCATAAATGTTGGTTTAGAAGTATCTAGTCCAGCTACAGTCGTGGAAATATTTTACCTAGCCAAAATATTTTGAAAATTCCTCGTTCGTATTATTGTTAACTCAGGACTAATAAATATTGATAGGAATGCACTTGCACAGTTTTTTCGTAGTAGTAACATTTACTTAAATGAAATTAGCTGTTGTGCAGAATTAGGTTCATATGCGATAATATAATGGGCTCTTCCCCTAATACATTATTCCTGATCAGCAAAAGAGTATCTGAAGTTACAATATTCAATATTTTGTATATTAGTACATTTTTAAATGGAATGTTTTAAATTTCTTGCGATGAAATCCGATTAAAATTGCAATGAATCGAAATTTTTATTAAATGAATATTTATTTTATTTAAAATTAAGTTGTTTATATTTTCTATCTCTTATGAATAACTCAAGCTTATATTTTGAGAATAAGTGTACTGAGTAGAAACTACCTCTTGAAGCCTCCTCTAGGTTAGATTTGATTTTATCATGGTTATGCATACAGTTTTATGAAATTTATTACATTGTACAGTCGAAAAAATAGCTTATCCACACTAGCCCTCAAACAATATTTTTTTAATCATATTTAAAAAAAGCAAAAACTGTATTTCCAAATAGTTTTATTTCTTAACTAAAATTATATATATATATATATATATATATACAAATTATTGTAAAAAAAAAAAAAAAAAAAAAAAAAAAAAAAAACTTGATGTATTAAAAAAATTGTTAATGTACCTTTTTGGAAAAAATATAAAAAATTTCCACACTAACTCCCCTTCTTTTCTACTTCTCTTGTCATTTCACTATTTTCTCTTCTTCATTTTTAATTTTAGTTATCTAAATTAAAAATAATTTGATGTAATCAGATATTTTATTAGCATAATAATAATGATAATTTATAAGTTAAGATTTAAAATGTAAACTTTAATAAAAAGAGACTTAAATTTAGAAAAGTTTCAGCACTCATAGCCAAAATTCCACTGTATTTTTCAAATTTTGATATTGTGCTGTTAAATAATTTGTTAAATTTTAACATTCTTAAAATATTCAAAATTAGAAGTCCCTGTAGCTACTTTTTTCTTATTTCATGAAATTGGTTTCCATATTGTTTTATGTTAAATCAACATACACAATACTAAAAACGTGCTCGAAATAACAATAAATAAATAAATAAAGATACAACTAAACAGCATTGCCTGACAAATATAGGTGATAAAAAAACTTTAAGGGGGAAAAAATATTAAATCTATGATTTTATCTTTCTAAAATGTAAACATTTCGACACATAAAAATGTTGGTATATTAAACAAAAATAAGGATATAAATCTCTTTAATCTCATTTTATCTTTGGGATTTATACAATTTCCCTGTTGAAAAAATAAACTGAAACTATTTTGTTTTATGAAATGACATACTTTATTGTTTCGTGCAAGTCTTTAGTATTTTTTTTTTTTTTTTTTTAATGCTTTCGAAGAATTTCCTTTATAAATGTTGGTTTTCATAATGGTTAAAACAGTTTTATCACATTAAGAATTTTAATGATCCAAAAATTTTAGACGTTTAGTAATTTGGTTAAAAAAATAAATAAAAAGATTGTAATTCTAGAAATTACTATTATAGTTTTATACATACTCTGTTTTAGCTGATTTATTTCATCCTAAAAGTTTTTAATATAGAACATTTTTTCTCCGACACATGTTACTGGATAAAACGAATTATAACCAAACTTGCCGATCATTTTATATATATTTATATAACAATTCTGCTTAATGAGATACTAGCACTACAAATAAAAGTTGTAAAAAATTAAATAAAATAAAATACCTTAAGATTTTTCTGCTTGTGTGATTGTGAACGAGAATGTTCTCAGATTCCAATCTGCTTGGTCTGAGCAGAAGTGCATATAATTAAAAATTTTTAAGGGGTTTTTTTTTTTCCCCTTTTCTTTTCTGTACAAATATAAGAATTTTTCATGGTTGTTCTGAAATAACACATACATTCTTTTATAGTAATACTAGCAGGCTACGCCCGCTTCGCTGGTCACTATTTTTAAATGAATCACTATAGTTAATGAATTCTCAAAAATGCATTAATTTTTATCATGCGAGAAAAAAAAAATAGAGAAAAAAAATTCTTATTGGAAAAATTGTCGCACCGGGTCCCCACTAACTTCGGCAGCGCAGGCCAATGTGCGCTGCGCACGCATTTATGTTCGAAGCTCTTAATGAATCACTATATAATCATAAGGGAAACACATAAATATAAAATACAAAAAAAAAAAAAAAAAAAAAAAATCTTCTCCCAGCGGTGGAATAATCGGCTCGGACTCCACTGCCTGCGGCAGAGTATACAGGCACGCATGTTCCTTCACCTACCGTTCCCGCCCCTCCTAATTTTTTTAGACTTTGAAAAATACTCACAATCGTTCTCTCGGGCTTTTAAACCTAATAATACTAATTTCCAACATTCTATCTGAATTTCTTTATTTTTACCCCTGCACCCGCCCCCCTTCCCGCCCTTCGTAATAATTCTGTACTTTCGAAAATATCCGCAATTGATTTATCGGGCCTCAAAACCTAACAACACTAATCTTCAGCTCTCTATTCTTATTTATATATTTTTGCATCTTTAACCCTTCCCCTTCCCGTCTATTCTAATATATTTACAAATTCGAAAATATTCGCAATCGATTTGTAGGTATCAAAAACTTCCATGTACCAATTTTGAGTGATTTAACTATTTTTATTTTTTTGCGCCTACGCCCTCTCCCCCCTTTTCTGACTCTCCTAATAACTTTGCCCTTTCGATAAATATCCTCATTCGACTTGCAGGCCTCTAAAACCTATCTGTACTAATTTTGAACGGTCTAACTGTACATCTATTTTTTTTTTTTTTTTTTTTTTTTTTTTTTTTTTGTCCTATAGCCTCCCCTCCTTTCCCACCCCATCTGGGACGAATTTCTAAAATTAAAAAAATTAGTTTTTATGTATTTGTGGAAGCTACATTTTAGAGCAAAAACGTCACATATATCTTTTTTTCTGTTTGCGATATAAAGGATTATTTCAAATCATTTTCCCCCGTCTCCTCCTTCTTGGGAGCTGAATTTTTTTTAATTCCAAAAATTGATTTTTAGGTATTTGTATTAGCTATGTTATCAGAGCAAAATTTCACATGTATCTGATTTTTTTGTTTGAGATATATAGGAGTATGTGAAACCACGTTTTGCACATGTGAAATCACGTTTTGCCCCCTTTCCTCCCTTGGGGACCGAATTTCTAAAATTCCAGAAATAAGTCTTTAGATATTTGTGTTAGCTATATTTTAAAGGAAAAGTTTTACGGATATCTGTTTTTTTCTTTGAGATATGAAGGTTTTTGTGAAATCACATTTTGCCCCCTACTCCACCTTGAGGGGCGAATTTCGCAAAATCGCTTCTTAGGTGGTGTTTACACTGCATATTCTATAATCTGACCCAGTTTCGAGTCAGTGGCTCCAGTAGATTTTGCTGTGCGTTGATGAGTCAGTAAGTGAGTGAGTGGAAGTACTCTTTTATATGTATAGATAGAATAAGTTTAAGTTATAAAGTAGTTAATTCTTTTAAATAATTTCTAAAGAAATTTTTATCATATGTTTTTAATTAATTATAAAAAATAAACATCATTCAATATATATACATATATATATATGTATAATAACTATCTTGAAATATAACATTTATGTGATTTTAATTTTGAACACTGAGGTACTAAAATTGTATAAAAACTAAGTAATAAAGAAATGAATTTGGATCTCCTAATTTGAATGCTACCTTATTTAGTTAATTTTGATCTAATCATACTATATAAGATCAAAATTGGCCGCTAATATGGATTAATATATGTATAAATAAAGAAGCACATGTTTCGCTTCATCAAGGACATGGTATAAAGCTGTCGCATTAGTGTAGAAATATTTCAATTGTGTTTCGTATAATTAAAAAATATATATATAGACATACCTGCCAATATTTTAATTAATATTCCCTAGTACTATTAGTACCCTCTTTTTTTTTTTTTCACAGCAGTCAAATACGCATAGTCTTGCGTATACGATGCGTCTATACGATGCAAATGTCTATACGATTAGACGCAAATGTCATACGCTTTAGAAGAAAAATAAGCTAAAAATGCTTATTTTTCTTCTTATTTAAACGCAATTACGTTTGGAGATATATACTCTAAAAATAAAGTAGTGTAGAAAAAGGGGCGGGTACTAACAATGCTACGGAATATTAATTAAAATGTTGGCAGGTGACATAGATAAATGGCTTTTAGAGACATTCCCTTAGAAGATAACGTAGATGTGGAAAAAAAAAAAAAAAAATCTGCGTTTGGTTTGAAAGTAGGGCTCAATTTTCCAAATATAATTATCATAAGTTATATTTAACCGCGATTATACTGGGAAATTAGAAAAACATATAAAATTATGCAGCAGGGAAGTGACTACGCTTTTATTACTATTGATGAAGTATGTTGCAAATAATTTTTTTTACCAACATATTTGTTGAGTCAGACAATTAATAATGGAATAAACCACAGAATAAATTGGAATATCTTAAAAATTAATCTAAATTTGATATTTTCCTTATAATTTATGGACACACATAATTAAATAAATCTGAAACTTAGTAAATCTTAAAAATCATTTCAAAGTCTTTTAAAATTTTCAAAATTTTGTATTTGCTCAATTTTAAACGTTCATTTAATAACTTATTGGTTTCAGTTATTATCGATAAATATTATTTGACTGTTTTTATTTCCCATAATATTTATCATCCATTATTAACAACAATGGGAAATTAGTAATTATTTTTCGTACGATTCAAATCCTATTGTCTGACGTTTAGCTTTGTAATTTAATTTTGCTGAATATATATCCTGCTTTTGTCTTTGTATTCACTATCGACGGAAATTCCCGTTATGTTAAATGTCACTTTGCTGGGAAACTAAAGTTAATCTACTTCCGATGTCTCAAATGTTTCATAGTGAATATATTATTCTAATACTTAAATATTTTAAAAGTTATAATCTACCATTTTTTCTCTTTTAACTACAGTAATGTATATCCATTAACATTGATTATCTTTAATGATTTACGATATTTTGGTTTAGTTTATACATTCTGCTGCAAGTGGTATTACGGTTGTTTTAAATATTTTAAAAGTATAATTTTTAATATTTTACTCATAAGCATTGTACATATTTTAACACAACATATATGAAAATCAGGATTTACTGATAATTTATCATAAAGTACAGTAGAATAAAAAATAATTAATTACAAAAATACATAAATTACCTTATACTTTGCATACAATTCCTAGTTTTAGTAAAAGAATAAAAATTTGTTGCTTTTGGCAGCGCAACAAAGCCATATAAATTACAAAGAAGTATAGTATTATAAAATTAAGAGTGTTACAAGAATGAGTATGTGCTTATAATACTCATAGAAAGTACCAATTTAATAAAATTCATTATCTGTGGAAAATGTACAGTTCAGAATAAATTTAAAACATATAAATAGTCTTCATATAATCTATATTTTAATATCTTTGGTTTTCAACGTACACATTTGTAATTTTAACAGAATATATTGCATACTTTCTACAGAAAAGAATATGTGGATATTATTAAATTTTCGAGGCACTTTGACCTTAATATAAACAAGAAAAACAAGAAAACATTTCTTAATTTAATTTGTTGATACTTGAAACAACAATTTACGGCCGTAAAAGCAAAATATCATTAAAATTTGTAAATAAGAAATTTTCAGTGATTTTTGAACTAATATACACAAATTAATTATTAATTATACACAAACAATAAAAATTTGTACTACTAAACTTTGTACTATTTTCAAGATAAACTCTTTAACAAAGAGACTTGTATTAAATATGTCTATATAAGCATGGATAAAAGAAAGTTTTTACAGTTTAGCATTGATTTATGAAACCATGCAGTACAATTGAAAAGGCCCTATATCAGTTTAAACATTATACCGATATTTTACTCTAATTATCTACTTTCTGTTCATTGCTTTAAAGCATTGTACTTATTAAAACCCGAATAAACTACTACGTCAGAAACGTCAAAGAAAAATATTGGAAATGCATACAGCTGTTTCGGTAGCCTACAGCGTACCGTCTTCAGTGCAAAAAGGATTCTGAATCAGGAGAAGTGCTCGTATATATAGGTGAGGGGCCGGATTTAGTTCAACCAATAAGATTACGGGAAAGGTGGGGAGAGTGGCCAATAGGAATTTAGGAAAGTTAGCTGTGTAAACAGTAGAAAAATTAAGAAAATGTGGACTAAATATAAAATTTCCAACAGTCAGACAAATAGGGAATAGCGAAATCACAATTTACAAAGTTTTTAAAATTTTTATAAATATGAAAAGCTTCAAAGAAATCGAGTTCATGAATGGATTTAGGTCTGCAAATTATTTTAGCTGGATTAAATTTAAAAGTATGATTTTCATCCCAGCAATGTTTAGAAATAGCCGATTTATTGGTTTCTTGTTTGCGGGCGTAATTCATATGTTCTTTTAGACGAAATTTAAGACTGCGTTTAGTTTGGCCAATATATGATAAACCACACTGACAGGAAATACTATCAATACCCCAAGAATTATGCATATCAATGGAATCTTTTATCTGAGAAAAGGTGAGTTTATTGGAAGGCGAAAATATTATTTTAAAATCATATTGTTTGAGAATTTTAGCTATGGTTTGACTGGATTTAGGAAAATAGGGTAAGACAATACTGATATTAGAAGAGACTGATTTAGTAGACGAAATACGAGGGAGTTGTAATTTTTGGATAGCTTTGTCTATAATGTAAGGGTCAGAGGTTATGACCCTTCCATTATTGACATTCCATTGTTATGTGACATTTGTTGTCAGAGCCCCTCTTTGGAGGTTAAAATCGCTCAAAACTGCTGCATAGTGGTGAGCGGCCTCCTTCCGTCTTTGAATCTCCGAACATTGCTGGGAGGAAAATCATAATTTTAAATTTAATTCGGCTAAAATAATTTGCAGACCTAAATCCATTCATGAACTCGATTTCTTTGAAGCTTTTCATATTTATAAAAATTTTAAAAACCTTGTAAATTGTGATTTCGCTATTCCCTATTTGTCTAACTGTTGGAAATTTTATATTCAGTCCACATTTTCTTAATTTTTCTACTGTTTACACAGCTAACTTTCCTAAATTCCTATTGGCCACCTCCCCACCTTTCCCTTAATCCTATTGTTTGAACTAAATTCGGTCCCTCTCCTATATATACGAGCACTTCTCCTGATTCAGAATCCTTTTTGCACTGAAGACGGTACGCTGTAGGCTACCGAAACAGCTATATGTATTTCCAATATTTTTCTTTGGCGTTTCTGATGTAGTAGTTTATTCGGGTTTTAATATTCCAACGCCAAGTCTCCTGTTATTACTCATTGTACTTATTACTATTACTATTATTATTATTATTTGAGAGCTTCATTCTAGTAAATCTGGTATTTCATAAATGTTTTAAAATTACCCAATAAATTGAAATACATTTTCAAATAAAATTGCTTTTTAACGTCTAAAATTTAGAAAAACAAACTTAAAACGACTTCATACACATTTAAAAATCACAAGATAGACGTAGGAATATTACCTTGATAAATTTCTAGAAGCTACACTTCTTTTGGTGATACCTATAGTAAAGCATTTAAACTAAATGTAGAAGCTTAGTTATGGTTGGCTGTCGAAATCAGAAGGGAAATGAAATTCTGTTGCATTAAAAATCTTCACCAATATCGCCACACGAAGTAGTGTATTCTTATGGCCGTATTCACCATTAACTTCAACTCCCGATTCAACGCAAAAACTTGAAAGCATCTAAAAACAGGGTGCAGCTTTCCAGAAAAATTTGGTACGCTGTTTCTGCCATCTAGCGTCGAGGATTTCATATAATTTCTTATTGGTTATTTTCACCTGAAAATCTTCAAATAACTATACCGCTAGATCGCAGAAATAACGCGTCAAAATTAGCTGAAATTTTTCACCCCGCCTTTATACGCTTTTCAGATTTTAGTGTTCAACCGGGAGTTGAAGTTATTGGTGAATAACAGCCTTAGTCTGATGGGTTCTTAAATTTGCCATTCACCATGTCCGGTAAGTTTCAAAGACAGTTTTAAATTTGTACATCTCCACAGATTTCAAACTGTTTTTTAAAGTTCAGATAAGTCATATATAATTTGAAAAGTACGTACATTTCACTGTGAATAATTCCGTGTATCTGAAAAAAAAAAACAAAAAACTATTATTTGACTGAGTGAATAATTTGACTTTTGACAGATACAGTCAGCAGCGAAAGTATCCGAGCACTAGCTAAGAATTCCGATATCAAAAAAGTACACTTAATACTGTTTTGTTAAATAAATCCTTGTCGAATCATGTTCTTAGAATGACTAAGGACAGGACTCGACAAGGATTTATTTAACAAAACAGTATTAAGTGTATTTTTTTAGACAGGGATTAACGCTAGTGCTCGGATACTTTTGCTGCCGACTGTACGTAACTGCCTAAGCCAAACATACAGGTTATTTACCATGCATCGCCAAATCACCGCATAGTGACTCACTACTTGACAAATCACCTAATTATTTACATAGATCACTTGTGGTCTACCTGATTTGATTAATCATTTATTTGGTTGATCCTCCGAGTTAAAGGTTCAGTAACACTGCTTACAACAGTGCTGAGTTTTTGAAGATTATAGTTATATATGCTGATTTTCCTTTCCAGTATACCTGGTAATTTTCTTTTTATGTTATCCGAATGCTATGCGTAGTCACACCGTACTTTGATATTTCCGAACAAACGAGTGTCAGTTTTCGAGCTGCTTATAAAATTGGATGATGTAAGGGAATGCGTGACCTTACGTGGCCGGCTGCCTAATTCATTGTTATTCTAAGAGTAAATTTCTTTTAAAAATTACATATTTCCTAATTTTATTTTTATTTTTTTCTTAGTTCAGTTTTCATATTTAAAAAATTCACAATCGTTCATTCTCATTTTTTACAAATTGATTTTAAATTTTTAATGATTTTAAATTTATTTAATGAATTTAAATTTATTTTAAATAAATCCTTATCGAATCGTGTTCTTACACTGACTAAGAACAGGATTCGACAAGGATTTAATTAACAAAACCGTATGAAGTGTACTTTTTTTACATAGGAATTTTTAAGCAAATAGTTAATGTCTTAACTACTACCTAACTGAATTAGTAAAAACTTACTTTGACAGCTGAAAAAGACACTTTAATTTTTTGCACTTGATGAATAACCTCAGTGCTGCCATATATCAGAAAAATTGTCAAGTTTCCAGTGCTTACAAAACATAAAAATTTTGCTATTGTCCCATTCATCCTGCGTCCCATTCAACCCCACTCTCCTCTATGTAATTTAAAGTGTTGTAGTTCTATAGTTGATTTAGAAGGTGCTGCATAAGATGAGAGGTTTTTTTTAATCAGAGCTATGCTGGTTAATTCTTAGATGTAGAGGTGTGGATGTTTCACCAATATAATAGAGTTTACAAAGTCCACAACTAATTTTATAAATAACATTGTAAGCCTGGCAAAATGGAACCAAAGAGTGATCGTTATTTAACTGTGTTTGAGAGGGCATAGGGCATGTTTTACATTGATTAGAACCATGTGTTCAAAATTTATGTAAAGGAGGAGAAGAAGATAGATAGTCGATTCAAGGACATTCCTATAAATATGCTTGTACCGGGCACAATACTGCTGTACAGCTAAGTATTTTTTGCCAGAATCTAAAAATTTACTTAACAGAGTCATTGTAGAGGAATTCTTTGATTAAACAATTAATCGAAAGTAACCTTATTATAGAGGTTAACTTAAACACATTCATTTTAAATTCAAGCATCTGATAATAGTAGTAAGAATTTAGTAATTGAAGAATGTAGATAAATATTTACAGTTTTTAATTTTACATTGAAAGTCAGCTTATCCAAATTCAAGAACTTAATTAAATTGATTCAGGATTAATAAGTTTCTGGATTAATTATAAAATAAGAATAAGGGATATTTCTGGATTAATTATAAAATAGGGGGGAAAAAAGAAAATAAATAGATATTTGCATATTTACAAAACCTCCCTTAACTAAAACAATCAATTTGATTCCAATTCCAAATTAAATGCCACCCATTGTATAAGTAAAGTAAAGAAATCAAACTTCACATTACTTCACAAAGTTTCAGGCATAAAGTGTTTAAAAAAAATAACATTACTCGCCCCTTCATACACAGCATCTTAAATCATGATACAAAATGGAACATATTAAAATTAAAATTAATTAATTAAAGAATAGAATCTTAATGTAGTTGCCAACTATACAGTATTTTATGTTTTAGATTTTCAAATTAAAACTTCTTAATGATCCAGAACCAGTGACATAATACACTATCGCAAAACTTCATAACGTTACAACAATTCATAATAAGAAGAATTAAGTAGTAAGTTACAGTTTGAATAAAATTAGAGAATAATACAAATTTTATGAGCGCAAATACAGCTATAAACAAAGTGTATAATATAAAAATAATGTTAATGCCAATATTAGGCAAATCTAAATATATGAAATTCATACATTTTTATTTGAAATTACATAAATCAAGATGTTTTATATTAAAATCAAAATACATTCAAAATTAATGCGCAATTGTAGCATTTTAATTTTAACTGTAAATATAATATTGAATTATTAATAATGAATTATTAAATGCAGTAAAAGCCAAGCAACAGATACAAGATCACTGAAACCACATAGACGAATACGAAAGTAAATTTCAAGAAGAAGCTCAGAAAGGTGAAAAAAATTCATCAGGGAAACCTTTTTCAGCCTTCAGCACCAACGTACGATTTCATTCACTGGTGGCTATAATAGCAAATCACTAGTGGGCCTTCTATCGTACATGAAAATTATTGAAGTGAAATTGAAAGTGGAATAAGCTAATAAGTACAAATAACAGAGAATCTAACAGAAACAGCCATATATATATATATATATATTTTTTTTTTTTCGGATTAAAAATAGAATTCTTCAATTTAACAAATATTTCTCGTTTTTATTATTTAATCACTTTAAATTCCTTTCTTTTTCAAATGAAAAAAAAAAAATATCAAAAATTTATTAACAAAGTTTACTTACGTAATTTAAACCGTTATTTTCTCTCAAAGATTTAAAACAATACCATTTTTAATGATACATAAAAATAAAAAATAAAAAATAGTAAACAAAACGCTTTGCAGTTTCTCGTCGTGTAAATATTCAACTGCAGTTTGATCTCTATTCTTTCTTTTTTTCCTAAGGGATTTTTTCTTTTCTGGATTTTTTCAAGAGCCATTAAAATCAACTATTGTGGTATATGATCCAAAACCTCATCTTAATTGCACATATTACTACCTAAGATTACGGGATAAAGTAAATACCATTAAAACCAATTATTGTGTTACATGAAGCAAATTCTCCTCTTAATTATATATATGACTATCTTGTTAGAAAAAGAAAAATTCGCGGATAAAATAAATATGAATAACTGTATTTAAATTTACAAACTTTATTGTCAGGTTAAACTACAATACCTTTATTAATGAATATTTTGTTAAGAATGATTATTTTCTTTAATCTTTTAAATATGATTACAAATATCTATCGTGGTAAATTAACCGAATCTTATCATCTTAATATTTTTAATCTTAGATTTTTAACAGTCATGCAATAAATAAAAAAATATTACATGTACCATTATTAGTTTTCAAACGCTTTTCCACGAAGAAGTGGCGTGCCTTTACTTTTCCCCGAAGCATAACAAGGACAAGCATCTTATTTCTAGGATTATATCTTTATTTGATTCTTATTCATTTCATTACAGCTACTTTGTTTGAAAATACAAAAAACAGGGAATTTTGCCTGTCAACGTGGTTGATTACATTTTAGAATAGTGAATTAACAATTTATTTATAATATATATTGATTCAATTTCTTTTGTATATAAGCTCTTTTTTTATACACGTATACACGATTGCATGTTACTTTTTTTTTTTTTTTTTTTTTTATCATATTGTGTTTCATAAAAACTTATATCTAGATGTTATGTGTATAAAATTGTGATAATATTACAATTGTTTCTTCATTGCTTTGCTTAATGCTACATAATAAACATCAAATAAGAAAATCTGAAGTTACAGACTAAAATTACTTAATAAAAGTCATAGACTTAATAATTTATACTAAACGAACAACACATGTATTTGCATTTTGTAAACTCAACATTTTGCAAAAGATTCTATTGTACATGCATTTAGCACTAGCCGAATACTATGTATTGGTTTTATTATGTTGAGAAAATATTTTGTTAAAAATGTTTTATTAATTTATAAAAATTACTTTCATTGGTTAATTTTGGATATATAGTTAAATAATTTTGACTTCACCCTGTAAAGTTTTTCTAGGTGAAGACGAAATGTTTTCTTCATTATATGCAATGTATTAAATATCATAAAATTTATATTATAAATCAAAGTATTTATAATCTCCCTAAACCAAGTTTCTTAGAAATAATCATTTATTTATCACTCCATTTGTAAAATATAATCATATTGGTAATTTTTCATTATATAAATTTTACAAATTATTTAATGAGTTTTCTGTGAATTTGGATATTTTTAGCATGTCTTTTACTGTTATTAAGGCTAAGTGTTTTAAACTTTGAAATTCATAACACTTTTTTTTTTTTTTTTTTTTTTTTTTATCTATGTTTGATGTATTATATTATAGTTTTATTTAAGCAACACTGTAATTGGATGTTTCTGTAGTGTGTTTTTCTTTTGATAAATAAATAAATAAATAAAAAATAAATAAAATAAATAATCTTCGAAATATTTATAATGTAACGAATAGCAAAATAAACATACACGTAATAATTATTAATTAGACTAGTACCACAGCGATTAATTATTAGCTGTTCTAAAGTCTTTTACCTTAGTTATTATCTTATATTGTAACTTTACTAAAAATGGTTTTGTGATATTTATTACATAATTATATACCAAACAAGTCATGTACAAAGTATTTAACATATTAGTGTCAGTTTTGAATTTTAATTGCAAAAAAGAAAAAAAAAAATCTTGACACAGGGTAAAAATTGAGAAATTTGAGCAGAATTTTTAGAGTTTATTAAACAAATATCATCAACAAGGGCGGATATATATATAAAAAAGGTTAACTTTTACTCTATAATTATTGTAAATTATAATATAGTGTACCAGAAAAAATAACCATATTACCCTTTTAAAAAAAAAGATCATTTTATTTCTAAGCCAACTCATATAATATAGCTGCCTGGAATAAAGTCACGCGATAGTTATTTAAGGAAACATTCTAGCTTGTTACTGGAAAAAAAAAAATACTTTTACAGGCCAGACTTTTAAAAATACTTGATAAATAATTGTATAAGGTATTCGTAGGTTTAAGTAACAGTATTTTTAGGTGGGATCTAAGATAAAATAATATAAGCTGTAAAACTCTTAATGCATTCTTCTCAAAAATCAACAGTTAAACATGGTCTAAATATAGTATATATAGTAAACTATATTATAGTTTATAGACTACCTAACAGGTCTATCTAAAATTAAGTGAAAACATTATTTTCTATTGGATGTAATGGGTACTTTGAAACATGTTACTATATAGACGAAAATAGCTCAATAATGAAAATGAATTTATCATACAAAATATTTTTGAAGTTCAATTTTCAGCTTTTTTTTTTTTTTTTTTTTTGTTTGTTATGTGTATGTAATAATGTATCATGTTTTGAGATCCTTTTAATTCCAAATTCAAATTTTTAGTGGTTTTATCTGTATGTATGTCTGTTACCAGCATAACTTAAAAATAAATAATTGGAGGAAATTCAAATTTGATATTTGAAATTCATATGAGGTTGCCACTTGAAAAGCTTGAACAATATTGATAAGGTTCAAGAGGTGTTGCGGATGAATGCTGTCTGAATAATTTGAAATATTTTTTTAAATATAACAACAGTTTTGAATTTATGTTGTATATATAAATGTAGGTTTTATAATTAAACGGGGGTTGAGGGTGATAGCTTCCCCCCCACACACACGGCCCGACTTAGACTACCTGGAGCCCCGGGACAAGCCTATTCTGGGGGGGGGGGGCTTGCAGTGGCATAAGAGCTCTTTAGGTTGCAAAATTTCTGCATTCGTCTATAGGGGGACCCCTTCTAGAAGGGGGGCCAAGGCAGGGCCGGCTCTAGGCGGTAGGCAAGGTAGGCAACTGCCTACGGCGGCAAAATTTAGGGGCGGCAAAATCAGTTGAACTACAAAAAATAAATAAAGAAGTAAGTAAAAAAATAAGTAAATAATCATAAGAAGAATTTACAGGCTTCTCTGCCCATTCCTATAATTTGAAATGCAGACAAGAATAGACAAACTTGTAAGTTCTGTACAGTATGTATTGTATGAGCAGCCGCGACGCGAAGGGAGAAATGCACACTCGCCGCTTATTTTACCAAGATCTTTTTGCCCTCTAATTAATGAAAGTCAAGAGTTTGACAATTGTAGGGACTTTCAGCAGTGTTCTTCAGCATGTAGGAATTATTTGGAGGTACCCTTTCTCAACAGGACATTATCAGTATATCCTAAGTATGAAAGAACGTCCTAGGACAGCCTCAGCCATAAGGTAGGGACATTTTGAGTTGTCCGTAAAAACACGGCAAAATTTGAGTTTGAATTGGCAACAGTGATGTCAGATTTAAAGCAATGCTTTATTTATGCAATAACGCCCATCACATTCATTGAATGGGGGGGGGGATAAATTTTTGATGAAGGTATGTTTCCATTGGCCAATCACCATTTCAATGCAAATTCAATGAACATTTTTAAGGTTTTCTTCCTGTTGAAAGATCTAGTGGTAAGGAACTGTCTAACGTTTTATTAAAAGAGTTGGAATAAAAAAGGGTTAAAATTAGGAAATATGAGAGGTCAAGGTTATGAAAATTGCTCAAATATGAGAGGTGACAATTTCGGATTACAATTTTAAATTCGAGAGCATTTCACGCACATTGCAGCAGCCATTTATTAAACTTAGTAGTTAATGAATGACTGTGAAGGAAAAAATGTATAGATTCCCTAATATCTTTATTTCTTAAATTAGAAAATATCTATGATGCTTTATTAAGCAATTACAAAAATGTAGAGATAGATAATATGATTCAAAATGAGGCAGTTGTTTACTGATTACAGTCGGCAGCAAAATTATTGAAGCACTATAAGTAATTCCTACTTAAAAGATGGGCACCTTATACTGTTTTGTTAAGTAAATATTTGTCGAGTCATAATCTTAGTCTGATACTGTTTATAAAAAAGTAAGTTGATGATAAAAAGAAGCGACCAAACTATATATATATATATATATATATACATGAAAAATGTGGATGTGTGCTTCAGTAATTTTTCTGCCGATTGTACAACAAAACAATTAAATGTTTTATGTTTGATCGTCATTTGACACAGAATTTTTAATTATATTAATCCGATTAAGTAAGTTATGTAAAACAAAAGTTTTTGATTTATACCAAGCCATTAATCTATTAAATAGCTTATTATTATTATTATTATTATTATTATTTTTTTAAGAATTATGATCAGTTGAATCCTTTGAAACCTTTATCTTAGAAGCTGAAAAATTAGCTAGACGTAGAAAAAACTTTGAATTGACTACACCACACCATCATGTTCAATCATAAAAATGAAATTTTTCTTATGAAAGTGTAGACGAATCTATAGAAAATTCAAAAGAAAAATATAAAATAGATTTTTTTTTCTTTTCAGCGATCAGACGATAAGTGCACTGAAGCTAAGATTAAATTTATTGAATAATCATAATCATTCTTTTGAATTTTTATGAAATGTCCACAAACTTAAAGACACGTGCAAAAAGGAATTACTGAGACTGACACACTGTAAAGATCTGGGAAATGACCTAACAGATGGTGATTCCTCTGTTAAGTCGTTTAAATCTTAACATTTTAAAATTGGCTAGTAAACTATACTTTATTTTCTTCACTTTTGAAAAAAAAAGAATGTCCAGTTTTGACGTCTTTAAATTCATTACCTTCCTTAATATTGGGCCGAATTTAAGCACTGCTTTAAAAATTTTGTTAACCTTGCCGATAAATTTTGCTGACGGAGAAAGGTATTTTTCTAAACTAATAATCTGGTGTGTCACTCACACAACTTTCTCTTACTTTGAAATTTAATACCATAAATACAGGTTGGAGATTAAGAAGTAAGACAATGAGTAGTGTTATGGTAACTTATGTTAAAACAATTAAAATGTGGCTTCGGAAAAGTTTTATGTGACAATTAGTTCTATGTGAGGGGGGCTACCGCCCCCTCAACCCCACGATTCATTACTGCACCTACATTATATAGAATTTAAATCTGTTATTAAAATTGAAAGTTCGTTAAAATTATACAGATAATTTTCACACGTAACATTCCTTGAAACTTTTCCAGCAACAAACTTATATTAACTTGAAAATACAGCTTTTGGATCTCCCGAAACTATTCGTTTGTAAGTTACTCTAAGAGACACAGACAAAAATCAAACGTTAAAAAACTTTACTTCGGCAATCAGGAAGCCTTAAAACGTGTAAATATACAAAAAACAAGAGATGAATATTTAGCTTAAAAACATACATTATTTATCATGTCTGTGAGGAATTCATTTCAATTTCTGGGCAGCTTTGGTGGAAATGGTAAAATATTACAGTAAAGAACTTCCACTAACAATAAAAAAGAATGTTATCGCATAATATTTGCAGCCCTGTATATCATTTGAAGATTATGTACAGACCACATGGTGCATCTAAATATAATCCTATAGTAGTGATACACGGCACAACCTGAAATACAGTTACATCAATTTTCAGCTATTGTTGCACTATAATCAAGTTCTTTTGTGTAGCCCTGTAAATGAACAGTGAAGGATTTCCTTACCATATTCTACATGAGACATGTTTTTATGCATATAAAAAATATATATTCATTTCATTTTGGTTTAGTGCAGTCTATAGATGTTAAACTCTACTCTACTCTCCTGAAATTTCCCTCATAGACGTAATGTATTTGAATTATCTTGGGTGTCCCTGTACACGAACTATATGCGTCATCTCAACAAAAAGCTTAGTGTAACATCCCCGTACCATACACATTTAGAATACCAAGTTTGGACTTTCTGCTACAATTTATTCTTGAGATATGCTGATGTCAGACAGACACACAGACCAACCGCTAGAAATATGATTTTCGGATTCAGGGGACCTTAAAACGTGTAAATATAACAAAAACTCACATTCGAAAATTTGATCCTAAAACAATACTTTCTCTACCTTACGGGTAAGAGAAAGTAATAAGAGAAAGTAAAAATGATAAAAATATATTTTAAAACCATATCTAGTCAAAATCGACTCAATGGGTTAGAAATGTTGGACATTGAATATGAATTGAGTAACAAATTAGATAAGAAGTTATTTGAGATTTGCACAAAAAAAGGTTCAAAAGAGATTATTTTATTCAGGTTTAAATTTCGTATATTGTACTAGCATTCTTTATTCTTCGCTGTTTAGAAAATATTGTCTGTTCTGTACTAGTATTACTTTCAAAGATATTGTGTTTTTAACTTAAAAAAAAGAAAGGAAAAAGAAATAGTAGTAAATATTATATGAGTATTATTTACTTAGCTCAATTCTGTTAGACCATTTATGTGATTTTTTTTTTTTTTTTTTTTTTTTTTTTTAAATATAAAAGTTTTTTTTTTTTTTTTTTTTTTAATTTAAAAGTTTTTAAAGCTTGGGGGAGAGGGGGCGGCACTTTTGAGGTTTGCCTACGGCGGCAAAAACGTTAGAGCCGGCCCTGGCCAAGGGCATCTGCCCCGTATGCCCTGCCGTTAGTCAGGGCCTGCACACACACATACAGAATTATATGAAAAATAAAACTGCTCTTTTATGTATTTTAGGTTGTTTTTACAGTAGATTCATAACAGTACGTGTTATCTTACCCCTTAATCTGTTATGGGCCGTTGTAGTATTGGAGTGCAGGGTCAGAGAATACTGAGTGAGTGACTCACCAGCTTATTTTTTATGTATTTGCTAAAAGGATATTAGGGGGAAAAAACTAAATTAAAATAAATTAAAATGTTATTTAGAAAAAATAATAATAATTTAAAATAGAAAGGATTGATATCGCACACTTGCACTTAAATAGAGCTTCATTAAAATAAATAACCATGCAAAAATGTGACTATCAGAATAGTATCGCATAAAATCAATGCCGTAAAATTAAAAAATGACACGAAAAGAAAAATTTTATTTGACAAACAAATTTTCTTAAATTTATCTTCTGCTGTCTCGTGGATCTCAACCTTATCTTTAAAGTATTTGTTGTAAAATTACTAAATAAAATCTTATTGTTAACGCGGGGAAATTTTCAAAATTAATAAACTTACGTTAACCCAGAAAGTGTCACTACTAATTGCATATTTTTCTCGATAAAATGTAGAGAAAAGTGAAAACAAAGAAAATCATTTTTGCCGTATAAGACTTTTAATTATTTCTCGAATGTTATGATGATATTACTTTTAAGTTGTTAGTTTTTTTTTTTTTTTTTTTTTTTTACAGTTGTTTATTTATTTATTTATTTATAATAAATTATTTGTAATAATTTTTTGATAATTTATTTGCAAAAAAATTTTTAAATAAAATTATATTTCATTTTAAAGCTATGCTTGAATTTTTTTTTCTTTTTTTTTTTTTAACAAATATGATTTTAAAAATAAAATCTGTAAATATAATACTTTGATGCCCGCATATTTTCTTATTTTTATTTGTAATCCTCGCTCTTTGACGTTCCTTTAAAACGTTACATTATAACGATACATAAATTAACATAAACATATATAAATATAACACATAACGTTATACAAACGTTACGTATATTTAACGTTATAAAAAAGGTTTTTCATATTCGTGTTTAAATTAATTAAATATTTTCCTCGGTAATCGATGCTATAATTGCTACCGAAAAATATATACACCAAGAGTTCTCAATGAATAAAATATGAACGCGCAAAATCCTGTTTAAAAACAATGATTTTTATTCATTCATTTATTTATTTATTTAGAGGAACGCCTAAGGGAAAGTATAGTCTTTTTAATGAAACGAGTTAACTTGTGACTGGTCAACAATGTGTTATATATAACCTAGATAGTATATAAAAATGTGTTTGTTAGATAGATGTTTATTAGTGGACCCTATTTTCTGACCCATATACCTAATGAACACACCGAACAATTATTTGTAAAAAAAAAAAAAAAAAAAAAAAAAAAAAAAAAATTGCTTTTACAAAATTAATAGTAAGCTTCAGTAGTCAATAAAATCTCTTCTAAGTTTTATTGCATTTTAAAACTATACTTTAATTCTCTGGTCAAATGTGATTTAACAGAAAAATTCTATAGAAATTAAGTTAAGTATAACATACATGCATAAAAAAGGATTTGTTGGATAGATGTTTATTAGCAAACATTAACCCTATTTTCCAAGCAAAATACGTGAAGACCACACTGAACAGTTATTTAAAAAATAAACTTCAAAAAATTATTTTACAAAATTAATAGCGAGTTTCATCAGTCAATAACATCTCTTCTACTAAGAAAAAAGAAAAGCCTTGCTCTGTGTCAACTTCTAGAATTCAACATAGTCTTATCACCCCACAGTGAAGTTCTTATCAGTTAGGGGATTAAATAGCGTCGAAATTAGGATATCTCGGCATAATTGGCTTGGTTTCCAGTCACCTAAAAAGCGGCTGCATATCTAACGAAATCTTAATCAGGTGAAATCCAGAAGTGTTAAATCGATGTGGCATATGTAAGAATTCTTCATTGTTCTTTATCATGGTTTCGTCTCTATATCAAAAATGTGATATTTTCTTTTTTAATAACACTGAAGTGTCATTTAATTTATCATCCATGGGTTGCTGCGTGTTTGAATGTTTTATTTTATTTTGTTTTATTCGTTATTTCATATTTTGCTGAACGTGTTAATTCACAATATATTTTCATTAAATTATCTATTATTATTATTTCATTAAAAATGTTGTTTAAACACAATACAAATTTTATTTGTATTAAAAATCTCAATTGAAATCTTTTATTTATAAATTTGTTTATAAAATTTCCTTCCTCACGAAATGGCAAAATATCCTTTAAACTCTAAAGATAAAAAAGAAAATGCAAACGGAATTTCAATCTGTGGATGTCTCTTAAATTATTTATTTTTTAATATTGGATTTAAAAAGTTTTCTCTGGAAACAGAGCAAGTAGTAATTTTATACATTTTTTCTTTTTTCTTTTTTTTTTTTTTTTAACTGATATCCAATAAAGGAAGCAGTTTTTTTCCCCTCCCCCTGGGTATAGTAATTTTAAGTTTAATGTCGCATCTTTCTTTCAGTAATTGTGTGATTTCTCTAGAGGCATAAAATTTTCTTCCGATTTTATTTTCTGTTTTTTATAATCGTGCGCAAGTCATTTTCATTAAATGAGTTGTTCTTAATTGTAAAAATAAAAAGTTGCACGCTACATACGAAAAATATATTTTTAATTTTTTAATGGCTGATTTTTCAATTGCTTTATAAAACGGGAAAAACTTCACTTATCTTAACTCGGATTAACTTATAAAATCGTACTACTTATAAAGTCAATTCTGATTAAACTTATAAAACCATACTACAAGAAGTGCTGAACCATTAATAAAACCTTTGAATGAAAATCCAAGATTTTCTTTAAAATATCGCAACCCTCCTCCCCAAAAGAAAAAAAAAAAAATCTTTAGAATATCATACATATCTCTAACAACTTCTAGTTTAAATAAGGAGAGACCGCGCGGTAGAAAAGATTGCGCACATAGATCGGCAGGAAAGAGTAGAGTGAACGAGTTGTGATTTCAGGTGGTTGTACAACATTAGTAGTGAAGCACCCACTTGAATGTATATGTTGATTGCTTCACGAGTCTAGGACGTGATGTGATTATTTTGTCTCGTTTTCAAAAATAAATGCTTGAATTTTCATAACCCTTCCTAGGAATTTCTCTAGAATTGTAGTAACGCAAAATATTTTTTAATTAAACAATTTCTGGCAACCTTGTAACCTAGACTAATGGTACAAGCACCACGATTTGCTCTAAAGTCGAATAATTATTTAATTAAACACTGCGTAATCTCTATTATCAAAATGGGAGAGTTTGCGCTTTTGCTAATTAGGAGAGATTGCGCATTTAAAATTCTGTACCAAAAGAGATTTCGCAGCTTATTAGTAAAGGCAAGACAATGTGGATGAGTTGTTGAATGTCTGGAACTGTACCAGGAAATAGCTTTGACAAAAGACTGGACTAGTTCAACCCATTTGGAAGGGCACATCTTTTTGTAGACTGTTCGTAGAATCTGAAAATGAACATTATTCGGGAGCGGCATGATCGACAAAAGCCACACCTCTGGTGGGATTAACCTTTCGAAGGTGAATGCTACCCTATAATAAATTTATCGCAAAGTATTTAAATGTTATTTTATATCTGTTTAGTTTTGCAATATTTTCAAGCATGTGCTCAAGTTTTGTGCAACTGTCGTCGGCTTAAATAGAAGCGATAAAACTGAATGGAAGCAAAAAATGTCAGCCTACTCAAAATTATTTTTAAGGACATTAATTGTCTAAATGTCAATAAAATAAAATATATAAATGTAAATGATTTTAAAATTTAAAAGAGAAGATTTTAAACCAAGCAAAATTTGGGTTTTGTGTTTCGAACATTTTTGTGCGAAATATTTTGAGGGGGGGAAAAAACGGATTCTGGGCTTGAAGTGGGCGGAACTAGCGTACCATGTATCTTTGCATACATGGTATGCTATCCGTTTTTTGGCTCGAAAATGCTTGGCACACGTTTCGATCAGGTTAACTTGTAGCAGATGATTACACGATTAGCTTTACCAACAAGAAGAGTGCAAGGATTTTGGACAACGAGAGATTCGGCCAACAAACAAGAAAACATTGAAGCTGGAAAGGAAATTTACTAATTTTTAAATTAAAGGTGTTATCTAATAACTTTATATTATTTTACAATTGTTTATTTTTATCTGGCCATATTCTGTTTTTTTGTTTCTTTAATATTTTTTCTTTCAATAAATATTTGCAATTATTTCTAAATTTCTTTTATTTTTCTGAATTTTTAACTATTGAATTCAAATATCCACTCCTAATACAAAAATATTTGTTTACAAATACCTTATAACAATGTCATTTAAACGCAATTATTACTATTAACAATTTAATTACAGTTATAACTAAGCGCAATCGCTCCTACCCATGTGCGCAATCACTCCTACCCTATAAGGAGAGATTGTGCAAAATAGTTGTCTTGGTTTTATTACAGCTGTTATTTTAAATTATATCATAACAACAAAATAGTAATGAAAATGTATAGAAGAAGGTTCAATTCAGAAGTATGCACCAATAATTTAGCAAAAAATTGATATTTGGATTTTGTTGAATTGTGCGCAAACTCTCCTAGCTTTACCTTATATATCTCTAGATTTGTCAGATGTAACAAATATTTTTAGATGCACCATTTCATGTGATGAAATAAGAATTTAAAATATGCTTTTTAATTCTTAGGCATCGGAAAATATAAACGCCTAAAAAATTCACACTCAATGCATAGTAAGTTTGTGGATGGGCGAGAAACGTTTGCATTGCTCAGCACATCAGTAAATTTTCTTTCTTTTATCCTTTTTTCTATTACATAATTTTCCTTTCAGTCTTTCCAGATATTAAACATTTATTGCTTATTAACACATTCTGATTTATTATCAGAAAAGAAAAGAAAGAAAAAGAAAAATTCTCTAACAGTTAAATACAAATATTACGCCTATTATTTCCATGTGTGTATGTAAAAAAAAAAAAAAAAAAAAGAAAAAAAAGAAAAAGAAAGAAAAAGAAAAGAAAAAAAAGTAATTCCAATTCATCAAGTTCAAGTTTACGTATTTTTTATTTACTACAATATAATTAACACTCCATCTTCTAAAAATGTATTAACACTCTTTTGAGACCAATTTAGTAGATTTTGTTTTGTTATTTTTCAACATTTGAAGAACACTCTGAATCAAACGATTAAATTTATCAAGCCATACAATTTTCCTGCATTTAATATCCGGCCTACGCAAGAAGGTAATAATAGCTGACCCTCCTATCTATGTCAGTGAAGTGTATCATTATCGATGTGATTACTGTTCCCACAGATTGTGCGGAAGAAATCAGTAGAACATACTGCTGACTGTTTTATGCCGAATTTAGTAAATAGTAGTTATGTAGATTGTATTAGTAATACAATGAAAAAAAATCTCCTCATTAGTTTTTTTTTTTAAATTATAGTGTTTATCAATATATATTGAGTGAATCTCTTTCATTAAAAATTGTATATGATTACCTGAGGATAAAACACATTTTTGCGATTTTTTTTTTTTATTATTAAATAATACTTAGAAGTTGTTGGATGTAGCCGCTTATTAAAAGCTTGTTTTTTTATTTTTTTATTTTTATTAGATCTTAAGAATTATAGACAGGTAGGTTAAAATAGCATTTGAAGAATACAGATACACTGCAGATCTGCACATCTGCAATCTGTAAGTTTTTAATATACAGACTGCAGATGTACATACAGGTATGTTCATAGATAACTGTGACTATATTACTTTTAGTTAAACTATGGATGTATTTTTAATTCATATTTAACGTTTAAAAATAGAAAATAAAATAATTTAGATACAAGAAAAAAATATAGATATAATCTTTTTTATGGAAAATTATTCGCATAGATATAAAATTAACGTAGTTTTAATATAACATATATGTATATATATATTTCCATGCATGCAATTTCACTTTTATAAGCTATACTTTCTTAACTTTTTATAGCTATTTAATTAAATTTTTAGTTAAAAATGTTTTAAACTCGGGGCAAAAAAATACTTACATATATTACAAAGAGCTCATTTATTGATGGAATGATTAAGCCTTATACTAGATGTTTTCATCAAAAATAATTACTGGTCTAAAACGCTAACATCAAAAGACTCATATAAAAGGGTAAATAACTTTAATGAGATGGATCATGAAAGTACGCGAGTGAAAATTTAATTTATATTAGCCTTATATATTATTAGTTACTCTGAAAATAGTGTGTTGAAATTCATTTTATTTTTAAATTAAAAACTCTTAAAACATTACACAGATTTAAGATACTGAATTTTCCATTTTTTTTTTTTTTTCACTGATATCGGCCCAAATTTCAATAGATTTCCTTATCGGCAAAAAAAAAAAAAAAAAAAAAAGGGGGGATATTGTGTATGTGTTTGTTTGTTTATAAATTGTATTTAATAAAACAAAAAAATTTGTATAATATTTAATTGACATTAATATATAAATTAAAAAAAAAAAAATCAATATAAAATATAGCTCGCAATATATAAGCAAATAAAAAAAATTAAAAATACATACATCACCACACATTTGTTGTAATTATCATTATCTTAATTTTTAAAAACGAAATGATAAAGAAAAAATTTAAAAAAAGAAAGATACATTGCAGCGCATTCAGCACCTTTTTGTCTTTTTTGTAATCAGTTATACAATCGGCAGCAAAATTATTCGAACGCTAGCAATAATTCCTATGTAAAGAATGTACATTTAATATTGTTTTGTTAAATAAATACTTGTCGAATAATGTTCTTAGTCAGGCTACGAACATGATTCTACATGGATTTATTTAACAAAACAGTATTAAGTGGTTTTTATTTATTTATTTATTTATTTATTTATTTTTTAACATAGGAATTATTGCTAGCGCTCGATAATTTTGCTGCCGACTCTCAATTGTTTATTTAACTTGATGCCAAACAGAAAAAAAGTAAGTCGTTTTTCATTTGTCCTATTTTGTCTGAAATAGGCCTCCGTCTTAATAATACCACAATATCACTTGGAACTTAGAAACCTCTCGATGGCCTACAGTCGGCAGCAAAAGTATCCGAGCACTAGCCAATAATTCTGATATAAACAAATTTACACTTAATTCTGTTTTGTTAAATAAGTCCTTGTCGAATCATGTTCTTAAAATGACTAAGGACAGGACTCGACAAGGATTTATTTAACAAAACAGTATTAAGTGTACTTTTTTTTTTAGACAGGGATTAATGCTAGTGTTCGGATATTTTTGCTGCCGACTGTACGTAATTGCCTAAGCCAAACATACAGGTTATTTACCATCCATCGCCAAATCACCGCATAGTGACTCACTACTTGACAAATCACCTAATATTTACATAGATCACTTGTGGTCTACCTGATTGGATTAATCATTTATTTGGTTGATCCTCCGAGTTAAAGGTTCAGTAACACTGCTTACAACAGTGCTGAGTTTTTTGAAGATTATAGTTATACAGTCGGCTGCAAAATTATTCGAGCACTAGCCAATAATTCCTATATTTAAAAAGTACACTTAAGACTGTTTTGCTAAGTAAATCCTTGTCGAATCATGTTCTTAGACTGATTAAGAACATGACTCGACAAGGATTTATTTAACAAAGCTGTATTAAGTGTACTTTTTTTTGGCAAGGATTATTGCTAGTGCTCGAATAATTTTGCAGCCGACTGTATATGCTGATTTTCCTTTCCAGTATACCTGGCAATTTTCTTTTTATGTTATCCGAATGCTATGTGTAGTCATACCGTACTTTGATATTGCCGAACAAACGAGTGTCAGTTTTCGACCTGCTTATAAAATTGGATGATGTAAGGGAATGCGTGACCTTACGTGGCCGGCTGCCTAATTCATTGTTATTCTTTCTTTTAAAAATTACACATTTCCTAATTTGATTTTTATTTTTTTCTTAGTTCAGTTTTCATATTTAAAAAAATTCACAATCCGTTCATTCTCATTTTTACAAATTGATTTTAAATTTTTAATGAATTTAAATTTATTTAATGAATTTAAATTTATTTAATGAATTTAAATTTATTTTAAGTGAATCCTTATCGAATCATGTTCTTACACTGATTAAGAACAGGATTCGACAAGGATTTAATTAACAAAACCGTGTGAAGTGTACTATTTTTACATAGGAATTTTTACTTGTGTTCGGACACTTTTGTTACCGACTGTATAATACTTTAGAACACATTTTACTTAACAGTAAACATTAAAAACATACGATCACTTTATTATTGCAGTCCCTGGACGAACAAGTTTATTCGTAGTGTAAATACAGTGATTTGTTTTCGGATGTATATATTTAGGATTTGTTTACCCGGGCAGAACGCTGGTTACCAGTGAACGCTAATTTTCTTGGAGATCGGGAAAATTCAAATCGAATTGTCATTTTAAAAAACTTCTTGCTATGAATTTTTATCGAAAAAGTTCGAGCAGTTTATCAGAAAACCAGGCTTCTGTTATATGTTGTTACAGGCGGAGCACGAGTTACAGCGACAACTAATTTTCCTGAAAAAGAAGATAATTCAGTTCGGTTTTTCATCTTCAAAAACACTACCCCCCCCCCCCCCCACTCTCTCTCTCTTTTTTTTTTTTTTTTTCCCCAAAATAGTTCAAGCAGCTTTCATGAAAACCAAGTTTATGCCATCCTTTTCTCCGATGGATGGCGGGTTACCAGTGAACGCTAATTATTCTGAAAATGAGGGTAATTCTGATTGAAATGTCATGTCAAAAATACACTTTTTTTTCTTAAATTATTTGAGTACTTCCATAACAGGTTCTGCCATATTTCTCTAGGTCAAGAGCAGGATACCGGTAAACGCTAATTTTCTTGAATATGAGGGAAATTCAGATTGAAGTGTAAACACGAAAATCCCCTAACGGTACATTTTTATCAAAATCGTTCAAGTAGTTTCTATGAAAACCAAGTACTTTGATACGGGCGAAGTGATGGCTAATAGTAAACATTATTTTTTGTGAAGATGACGATAAATCAAACAGCTGTGTCATCTTAAAACACCCGTTACCCTAATTTTTATCAAAACTGTTAAATTCGTTTTCGAGAAAACTAAGTCTATGCCATAGTTTGCCAGAAGCATTGTAGAAGTTAACTGTAAATGCTAATTCTCTTGGAGATGAGGATAAGTCAGATGAGTTTGTCATATCAAAAAACCCTTAACCCTAATTATTATAGCAGGCATTATACCCATTTCCAAGAAAACAAAGTTTCTGCCTTTTTTTGCCAACTTTCTCGAACGTGAAGATAATTCAGATTGAATTGCCATCTCAAAAAATCCAAACCTTAAATATTTATCAAAATTGTTCTAGCACTTTCCAAGAAAATCAAGTTTCTGCAATATTTTGTCACGGTCTGGGTGAGGGTTATCGCAAGTGTAAACGATGATTTTCCTAAATATGAGGATAAGTCAATAACGTTTGTATTCGAAAAACTTCAAAGTTTTTATCAAAATCGCTTGAAGCATTTTCGGGAAAAAAAAAAAAAAGGTTATTTTTATTTATTTATTTTATTTTATTTTTTTGGTGGGGGGAGGGAGTAAGGATTAACAATGAACGCTAATATTTTCGAAGATGAGGGTAAGTCAGATGGGTTTGCTTTTTAAAAATATCCTTAATCCTAAATTTTTATTAAAATCTTTAGATCAGTTTCCATGCAGACCAAATTTCTGCCAAATTTCGCAGATTTTATTTTATTTATTTATTTTGAGGATGATGATAAGTCAGGTCTTTTTTTTTAACGCAAACAAAACCTTAACCCCAAACATTTATCAAAATTGTTGGAGCCTTTTCCGAGAAACTCAAGACTTAATAATAATAAAAGTAATAAACCATTACAATGATCAAATACGAGGAAGGAAGATTTCAATTTATAACAACTACATATATATTTATATAACAAGTCACATGGTTAATTTTTTAATGAAAGTAAAGGATAATGAGTTATGAATCGAATAAGTTTTATCTTTAAATACCTTTTGTTAGACTCCTATATTTAAATAATAATAATAATAATAATAAAAACCTAAGGATTGGGCTTCTTTTTTATCTGTATATATAATAATTATATTTATTTATTTGCCTATTATTTATTTACTTTTATAAAGATGATTCGCCTTTTAGTTCTAGTTTAATTCAGTATGCAGAATGACATTCTGCATATTTCAGTGAATATCATTTTGCCGAATGTCATCCACTATTATTAAGGAGTATCTGTTTAAACCTATTAGCTTTTAATTGACCCTGTGATGTAATACGTACATATCAATCATCATTGTTTTGCGAATGAATGTATGACCCATGAAATTAAATTCGCAGAATTTTTCTCGTGGGTATACAAGATAACAGGAGGAATAAATTATTAGAATTGTTTCATTTCATTTTATTTATTATTTATTTATTTTTATTTTTTTGTCTTCCAACTTTATAATTTGAATACCAATGAAATTCATTTATGTATTATATGGGGCTAATCAAAATGTACCAGCACTGAATTCAAAATAGCTCACAAATCAAAAAGCTCTTCTCTAATTCTATATTTAAATTTGTTAGAATATTGTATACCTAGCTTTGAAAACTGCCTTTTTTTTAATAATGATGTTGAGATCTTAGGTGCATTTATCTACCTCTTGTGACACTTTGCTCGATATTCTAAATTTTTTAGGCCTTCCACTCGCCTCGTCAATGCTTGTTGCAGTTTCCTTTAAAATTCTGTCGCATTTTTTTTTTTTTTTTTTTTTTTTTTTTTTTTTTTTAAGGATTATTTAAGTTTTATGCAATTCCTTTCCTGTTGGTGCTTCCCTCGGACTGAATTCTACAGCTTCTTTATATGTGAGCGTCAAGGTTATCCAAGCACTATGTTAATCTACTGGAAAATAATGGCCATTATAATTCATCCCATAATGCATATTTTTAAACACCGTTTCAGCATTCAGAAAATTCGTGACCGTTAAGTTATTCCTCATTTTTCAGAAATTCATTTTTTAAATTTTTAATATTTTATTTTGAAGCTGTAAGAATAGAAATTTTACTAAAGTGAAAATTTTCATCTAAATTTGTACAATTAAAGAAAAAAAAAAAAAAAAACAGTTTTTGAACACAGGAACTGATTTAACGGTAATAAATTCTCTAAATGTGAAAGCGGAATTTTAAAACATGTTTTGTGATGAATAATAATGGGGATTACTTTCTCATAGGTTAACACAGCGCATGGTTAACCTTAACTAACGCTAACTAATAGAGAGTCAAACTGAGCTCACTTTTACAAACAAAAAATTTAATTTTGGCTTTTATTTTTTCTAAAATTTTATTTTCATCTCTTATTTTCTTTTACATTTTAACCAATTTCGATTGCACTGTTTGAGATTACTTGCCGTTAATCGGAAACACGCTAACATTAACGACTTCCTTATAAAGTAATTCAATTTAGTATTTGAAACGGTTTAAATTTTAAAGCAAGGTACTACCCACCTTCCCCTCCTTTTCCGTCTTTGCCCATCACCTTTTCTCTTTCTCACACACACTCACTCATAAGGGGTACAAGAGTTTCCTTCTGAAGACGGAACACTGACACTAGTACTTTTTATCAATAATTTCTATCACATTTAATCGCAATAAATTACTGCACAGATAGGATTGAAACTGTTGATAAAAAATACTGGTGTAAGAATTTCGTCTTGAGACGAAAACTCTTGCATCTTTGTCACTCATATTTGTCAAACAACTTCATAAAGCTCAATAATTCCAAATACTAGGCAAAAATTCAGATGCGTCATTAATAAAAACTGACAGTAGTCTCAAGTTAAAAACGATATTAAAAACTAACATCTTATATATTAAATCTAAAAAGGTATTTCTTTAAGACCACAAAATCGCATTATCTGGGCATGCGCTGAAGGCTGTTCCTTTCTTTAGAGGAAACCAGTGACCAATCGCTTAGAGGGCTCTTCGGATAACGAGCGCGAGCGAACTCTAAAACCTGAACCAATCAGAATACGAATTTGGCTCATGCCTTCTCGAGAGTCGAGACGAGACTCGAGATCTTGACTTACGGTGATGCTAATTTTTAATATTGGATAAAAATTTCACAATTTTCTATAATTAAAAACAGTAAGATAAGTATACTTTATGTCTTTTTTTTTTTTTTTTTTATCTTATTTCTTTTACTTAGTTAAAGTTTATATTTGTCATGTTAAATGTTACTGTTAGCATTTTAACCTTTTTGCTACTTTGTATATATTTATATGAAATATTACTGTTTACATTTTTTAATGTTTTGTGTGCGTATAGTGTATTTAAAATGTTAGATTTTAAAAAATTTTCGCGATATTGCACCTGATGAAAATTGCATCGAGCTTTATCAATATTTCTGTATTGCACCGAAGATAAGTAATTTTATTAGTTACTCCCATTATGTATTTTCTTTATTTTTGAATTTTAATTGTAAATTGTATGTTTTGGTTGCATTATATAAACTGCTGAGTTTTTTTTTCTTTTTTTTTTTCTTTACATATTTTAAAATTCTATGCTGAGTAAATAAATACCATCATTCTATATAGTTTGTTGATTATTTTCGGTGCCATATAGAAATAATGATACTGCACAAAACAATTTCCATCAGGTATAATCTCGCAAATATTGTAAGCATATATAATTTTTTGAATATACTTAATAAGATATACATATGCAGCAGAGAGAACAAATATAAATGGTAACATTTAAAATAAACATATAAAAAACAGAAAAAAAAAAGTTGTTTCCAGCGCTAAAAATTATACACAATACTCTAGAACTCATACAAAGGCATGAACTTTACGCATAGAGGAAAAATAAGGCAAAATAATGCGTATGCACTTCATTGTTAACCAAAATAATAATAATAATAATAATAAAAGTGGGATATTTCAAATTTAAGTGAGAAACTACATAATTTACATTTAGAGCATTACAATTGCAAATTAAACAATAAAAAAAAAAAAAAAAGGAAGGTAGAATGTTATTTTCTTTCCCTTTTTTTGACTAAGGACAGGTATTGCTTCAGTATTCAGAATCTAAATTTTCATCAGAAATGCGGAAGGAATTGCTCATGTTATTACTTAATCTGTTTTAAAGTTTATTTTCAATTTGATTTTGAGCACTCAAAGAGTGCAGTAACTGGAATAACCGAAATTATTTAACATATAATTGTTGCAATTTTTAGCCTTCACACTTCGTAGTTGTTTGTTGATATATCCTCTTAACAAATATTTTGAAATAATTACATAATATTTCCTTTTTTTTTTTTTTTTTTTTTTTAATCAAGAAGTTTTATAGAAATAAAAAAAAAGAAAAGAAAAGAATACTACAGGCTTCATAGCAATTTATATATTACCCAACTGAACTAAAAAATTGATGAAATACTCATAGATCAATCAATGTGAAAAAATTAGGGGGAAATCCCCCTTATGATGTATTTTTGAATGAGATTTTTCAAAATATTGTGAGATTCTCGCATTTTCATCCTCTAATGGAAACCTTGAATTAACTGTGCTTATCTGTACACCATAGAAATACTTTGATTTATATTAAATTCTGAAAAATAATTTAATGGAAAATAAATCAAATGTGATAGATACTTACGTAAATACTCACAAGTTTTATCTATAATTATTATATTATTTTTACGAATAACACAATATGTTTGAAATAACTCACAAGCTCTGTGAGAAAACAAATTATGCTGCATACTAATTAATCAAAATTACTAAATTGACACTTGATTACAACTAAAAAACAATATTTAAGTAGAGTTCTTCATGTTGCATAATTTTGCAGGCAAAAGATTAATCAGAATTCGAATGAAATTGTGCCCTGCACTTTGTCGTTTTTTCCAAAACAATGCTTTACCTAAAAAAGGATTTTGTTGCAATTTGGCCTCCACTGGTGTACGATCCGAGTTATGAGTATTTTCTTTGACATCCAAATTATTTTTTATGTTATCTTCCTATATGGACAATTAGAAATATTATTCTTCTAAACAATATGCAGAAACTGCAACCTAACATGTTTTGGTTTATCAGTACCACTGAGCTGAAGAACAACTGGAGGAAATGCTAGTTTTTGCGTGCCGTTTTTGGAAGGTTTGTCTTCCGAGCGTTGCACGGCAGAAAGCATTTGATATCTTTATATTTCAAAGTAGAATTGTGTAAAGGCTGTCTGTTCAAACAACCATATGCTAAACATGATATTACAATTTAAAAATGTAATTCTTTAAAGAGTATAATAATAATAGGCGACCCGACAAATTTTGCCTGCCGTGCAAGGTTTGACTCTGTACGGCAAATGATTGTAGAAAAACTGGCACGCACGAGTACTGTGTAAAGGTATTGGAAGCATTTGCTCCAGTTGTTCTTCAGCTCAGTGATCAGTACTGTCGGTAACAAAAGTCTCCGAAAATTCCTATATAAAAAAAGTACACTTAATGCAGTTTTGTTAAATAAATCCTTGTCGAATCCTGCTCTTAGTCAGTCTAAAAACAGAATTTGACAAGGATTTATTTAACAAAACTGTATTAAGTGTACTTTTTTTATGTAGGAATTTTTGCTAGTGTTCGGAGACTTTTGTTACCGACTGTACTAGACATCAAGCAGTGCAAACAACAGTTCCTTATTCATTTAAGTGTGTGCATGTGGCGGCGTGATGCTTACATCCACAAGTTATGTAAAGCATTGAGCCATTGTCGCACTAAGTCTGAACTGAGTCGCCAGAAGCCACTCAAAAACTAAGCCTAGCATGTTTGACCGATAGATTTACCGTTAGCTGTATAGGCATCTCTCAACTTTAGTTTTCCTGTCGCCTGCTTATGGGAGCACTGATTTTCTCTAGGACGAGAGTTTCGCAAATTTTTTCAAATTAGCTATTTAAAATTATTGTTTTTTCTTTTTCTTTTTTTCCTTCTTTTTTTTTTTTTTTTTTTTTTTTTCATACTTTTAAGAGAGAAAATTCGTGAAGCCGTGTTGTATTTATTTACAAAATATGATTCTTTAAACACAATTCACATGCAGGGAAGGATGTGTATGTGTGTGGGGGGGGGGGGGGGATTTTTTGTTTGTCACATCTTAAAAACGAAGAAAAGTAAGAACAATATAACTTTATAATGAAGACAAGTTAGGTGTACAGATGTGTTTACCAAATTTTGGTAAAAAATTGGAAAGTTGTAAGTCAGGTCACATTTTATTTTTGTTTGTATCTCAAAAACTATTTTAACTATTTTCTTTAAATTCACCATATATACCATATTGCAGATGCTTTTTATTGGTTATTTGCATGAAAATTGTTATGTGTTCTGATTTCGTAGTCCAATTTTAACTCTGCATTCAATAAAAAAAAAAAAAAAAAAAAAAAAAAAAAATGGTTCTACAGGTTTGTTTGCAAAATCACCATTTTATCTACCTTTTAAATTTCCTTTCGTATATATTAGTTAATTTTCAGTGTACAGATGTGTTCACAAAGTTTTGATAAAATTATATGGAGTACCAACATCGGTATCTGAAAAAGGTTGATTTTCATTGATTTTGCCGCATAAACCTCTATCTAAATATCTTTTTGTCTGAATTAATTGGTAAAAAAAAAAAAAAAAAAAAAAAAATTGATATGTTTCTGATTGTTTAGATCAGTTTTTATATATTTCTCTATTTCTCAAATGGGTGTTTCAAAAAACAACTCTGCATTTTTTTTTTATTATTATTATTTATTTATTTATTTATTTATTTATTTATTTTAATGCTGTATAAAATCTTTAGATGTCTTTACGACAGTCATATTAGCTGGTTATCACAGGTAAGTTGGTGTCAACCTTTTTCGTTTCTGATCACTTTATCTCCAAAAAAGACAAGGGAGAAACTTTTCAGGGGCTACATCTTACTGATAAGCATTTCAATACATTTTACTGTGTCGACACACTACGTCGGTGTGTCGACGCATCAACACACTTTCAGTAAATTAGTTGATTGGCAGTTGAAAATATTCCTCGGATCACTCTATGTATATATGTATAGATAAATATCACAGAGGAGAATGAAACCAGTGTGACAAACTTCGATACTGTATCGAACCCTGCACAGAGTAATGCGAGGTGTTGGACACCTTGGCATCTAATAATGTGTTGACACACCAACACATTGGCTCTGTTTCCTACACCTGAATTCCGAATTTTTGAAATTTTTGCTGCCTCTGAATTAGGATAAATTGTTTAGTTTTTATTAAAATTTTTATTCTACAGGTTTAATTTGCCTTATAATGTATTAAGAACTCCCTAAATATCATTTATTATTGGTATGAATAAACACTTTTTTAAAATTTTTAATTGAAGCATAATTTAACTAAATTAATGTTGAAACCTTACTTTTATAACTTCATGTTTGGTGTTGGTGTAACCACTTTCGCGAGGAGAAAGTGGTTTTCGCTCAGCACTCTCCTTAGTGGTTAGTGACATTCGAGCAAAGTGATGTTTTTTTCTATCTACAGTCGGTAACAAAAGTGTCCGAACACTAGCAAAAATTCCTATGTAAAAAATGTACACTTCATACGCTTTTGTCAAACAAATCCTTATCGAATCCTGTTCTTAGTCAGTGTAAGAACATGATTTGATAAGGATTTATTTAACAAAACCGTATGAAATGTACTTTTTTTACATAGTAATTTTTGCTAGTGTTCGGACACTTTTGTTACCGACTGTACAATAGGTGGCGTGACAATCAGTCTAAGCCAGCTTCCAAGTAATTGCCATTATAGAAATTGCTAATATTAACTATATTTTTTACCACTTCACGAAAGAATGTGTAGTCAAGGTTATTGTAATTTGCGATTTTTGTAGTTTCATTTAATTTAATATCAATATGACTGTCTTGGTATGTTTTAGTTAGGGCAGTGATAATTTTTCTGTATCTTATATTGTTTTTATGCTCCTTATTTCTGGTGTCAGTCTTTCGCTTAGACATTCCGATGTAGCAACCCTCTTTATTGTTAGGGTATGTAAACGGGATTTTGTAGATACCTATGGTCTCGAGGGGAGATATTTGTCATTACAAATTATTGAACAGAAGTTTCAATTAAAATCAGAAATACAACTAGAAAATACAACTAGAAAATACAACGTAAATATACCTGTTGAACCTAACCCCAATATCTATCAAATAATTAGTACCAATAACGATCCCCCCCCCCCCTCAAGACTGCAGGTATCTACAAAATCTCGTTTACATATTCTAACAACTAAGAAAGTTGCTACATCCGAATATCCAAGTGAAATATGAACACCAGGCTTAAGAAGCATAAAAACGATATAAGATATAGAAAAACCACGACCATCCTAAATTAAACATACCAAGAAAATAATAATATTGATATTAAATTTAATGAAACTACAAAAATTGCAAATTACAATAGCCCTGGGGCTCTAGAACCAGCTCATCGAAATGCACTCGTTATCGGAATTTCTCCGATGTGACGTCACATTCCGATAGCCTTCCTTATTTCGCTAGAACGAACTCATCGAATTGCTTTCATTATCGGAATTGTCAGGCGGAATCGTTTTCTGAAATTTCGACTGGTCTTTTCCGAGTGAAATCGTCGTGAGATAAACAAATCACGGTTCCAATGGCGTCCATCTTGGCATTAGGTGTTATTCAAGAAAATGAAATATATTTAAATCTTAAAAAATAAATAAGTTAAATGAAAATTGTAATATATATATATTGGTAACTAAACTTCTTATTTAAAAAGTATGAAGAATAACATGTCTTAATATTTAAAGTTATTGAAAATTAATTAAATATTATAAAAAAAATATAAATACCCATATATATATATATTTTTTGTAATTAAAATTCTTATTAATCATGTCTAATATTAATAGCATATCTATTAAGAATAACAAGTATTAATATTTAAAGTTATTAAAGATTAATTGGGTTTAATGAAAACTGCAATTATATATATATATATATAAACTCAAAATCTTATTTAAAGTATGTTTATGAATGATACAAGTCCCTGTACATTAAACATTAATAAAGCTTAAAGGAAATTATGATAAATATTTATTTTCCCTGGAACTAAAATTTTTCCTTTTACATTTTATTATAATTGAATTAAGTAAGTTTGAGACACAGCACGTCAATTTTACATTCACTTGCAAAACTTCATTTGTAGCTATATAATAGTATCTATCTCTCATATCTTAGAAAGGGAAAAGTAAGTGAATGTAATTTTTTTAATTTAATAATTGATTTTTACAATCTAAATTAGACATATTATGTAAATTCACTTACAAAATGAAAATTAATTTTAAGACGGTTTTACTTTTTCTTACTTTGACGAAAGATAATTTTTTACTATGCTTAAAGATTTAAAATTACACAGCATATTTTATTGTATATTGTAAATTCTAAAAAAAATTTTAGAAACAGTACATACAAACATGCAAATTAAAAAAAAATAATAATAATAAAATACTATTAGGTTTGCTTTAACACATGTAAATACAATAAATCAATTATACTAATATATGTACACAAAAATTTTAATTAAGGAAATTTAAACGAAAATGTTAATATTTGTGCATATATGTAATAAAGAAACATTACCATAACTATAAAGTTAATACAGATTAGACAGAAAAAAAAATATATATTACCTATATACATCCAAAGCTCTTACATCCATAGTAAATTCGTCGTTCACTAAATAACAAATGCTAGCAGCTAACACTTCAAGGCAAAAAATCATTTACATTTATTGCCTTAAAATGCTAGCAACTGGCAAAAGGTGAAGTTCTGTAGTAACACGGGTTTGATATTTAGAAAATACATACGGTATTTACAAAAAATAAATGGGGATAAATACTCTTTTCTTAGTAAATAAAGCTAAAACGCACATTCACAACCACACAAGCAGAGGCAGCCATCTTTGTTTATCTAAAATATCCAAATGAAATCTCGCGGCGAGGGTGAAATTATCCTTGTCTGTGATTGGTCAACTTAATCCGATTTCGAAAACAGCCCTTTCTCTTTGGGAGAAGTTTCGACTCACCTTTACGAGGAGTTGGTGCTAGGGTATAAAACGCATATCGGGATGATTTTAGTGAAATCTGACGTTTCCGATAATGAAAACTTTCCGCGTCGAGTTCATTCCGATGGGTTCGTTCTAGCAGCCCTGATTACGCATTCTTTTGTAAAATAGTGGATATCGTTAATAATAAAAATTTCTGCAATGGCAACAAATCAAAAACTGGCTTAGACTGACTGTAATGACACCTACTGGAAGAAAAATTAAAAGATAGAGGAAAACCTCACTTGGCTCCAACATCATCGACCAATGAGGAGGGTACAGATGACGGAGTGCATCTCCTCGCAAAAGCCGCTACACCAACTCCAAATATGAAGCTATCAAGAAAAGTTTAAACTTTAACTTAGATAAATAAACATATAATATATCATTATATGTTATATATAATTAAGTCTCCACTCGCTATTAAATCTGCATGCAAGTAGCAGTTTTCAGGTTTTTACATATTTGTTAGTTTCACCCCTAGTTTACGGTATGCTTATAGAGCGTAATGGAATTCATATGGTTGTTACATATCAGATTTTTTAAAATATATATTTCATAAATGTTCAACTTATTTTTCTTCGATTGAATAATATAAAGTATGCTATAATTATATTAAAAGAGTGATTGTGTTGAATTCTGTCATAGAGCGACAACTCCATAAGAAAACAACACACCCTTTTTACGTTTCATTTAAAGGAGTTAGTTTAAAATGGTGGCTCTCAGCTGGTGTGCTATAAGAGGATTTCAGTTGCACTTTTAAATGTTATTAAGCCGTCAAATTTTGACGGGTACTAACTAGTTATTCTTTATTATAAATGGAATTTATTAAATTGATATTTACTACTACCAAATCTTTATAGAGCTTTATTTTATGTGCAGAGCGGCGCTTTTTAAAAAATTACTGTCAGGCTTTGCCCGCTTCGCTAATCACTATATCTCAATGCATTTAATTAAAAAAAAAGAAAAGAAAAGAAAGAAAAGAAACCACTCAAAACGAGCTTTCGAATAATTTTGGACTTTAAGATCTCTCTAATGTATCTCGCAGCTGCTGGTTGTATTTTGCAACCCAACCACATTTGGCAGTTGACGCTACTGTAGGTGGACATTTATTTTTATTCATTTGTTTTAGCAGTATGTTGCGATGATTACTATAGTGTACTCACTTTACGGTTTAATATCTTTTAAACTAATTGGAATAATTTATTTTAAATCGTGAACTCGAATCTTTGAATAATTTCATATCTTTTCGTACCTTCTCTTCTTTTTGCGTTCAGCTGTTCGCGAAGAGATAACAGTACATACATACAATCAGATTTTAATAGTATGACTAGCGAGCTTCGCCCGCTAGCGGGTCAGTATTTTCAAATGAATCACTAAAACTAATGAATCACTAACAGTAACTTTTAGTGTTAAGAAAAGAAATTTAAAAAAAAAAAATCATTTATGATTGGGTAAAAAGTCGGCCCGGGTCCCCACTGTTTTCGGCAGCGCAGTCCCGTGCGCGCTGCGCGCGGACAACATAATTGATACACTCGCTGCGCGCACGTATTCCTTCCCTGACCCTTCGTGGCCCCTAAAAAAAAATCATTTCTGATCGGGTAAAAACTCGCACCGCGTCCCCACTGCCTTCGGCAGCGCAGACCCATGCGCGCTGCGTGCGCACGTGTGAAGGTATACGTGCGCTACGCGCACATATTCCTTCTCAAGTGAAATTTTTATTCTTAAGAAAAGAAAATTTAAAAAATCATTTCTCAGCGGGTACAAAGTCGGACTGGGTCCCCACTGCCTTCGGCATCGCAGTTCTGTGCGCGCTGCGCGCGCCTGTTCCTTCCCTGACCTTTCGTGCCCCCTAAAAAAAAATCATTTCTGATCGGGTAAGAACTCCTACCGGCTCCCCACTTCCTTCGGAAACGCAGACCCATGCGCGCGCACGTGTGAAGGTATACGCGCGCTGCGTGCACATATTCCTCCTCAAATCAAACTTTTTTCTTAAGAGAAGAAAATCAAAAAAATCAATTCTCTTGGTTAAAAAGTCGGGACGGATCCCCACTGCCTTCGGCAGCGCAGTCCCGTGCGCGCTGCGCATAATATAAAAGTACTTTAAAATATCTTTCGAATGATGTATTAAAAATAATTTAATCATAATTATAAATTGAAATGTGAAAATATTACAGCGCCATCTGGCGGTAGAATTTTCTGTATTCCGCTGTTCGATTCCAAATCAAATAAGCTTTCCAATGATGTATTACTTATGAAATTATTTTAATTAGTAGCTGAGATACAAAAGAAAACTGATTCAGGAAACCTCAAAACGTGTAAATCTGGTGAGAACTTTCGATAATTTAAAAGAACTTGAAAATATCTTTCGAATGATGTATTAAAAATAACGTAATCATAATTAGAAATTGAAATATTGAAATTTTAAAGTATTACAGCGCCACCTGGCGGTACGAATTTCTGTATTCCACTGTTCGATTCCAAATCAAAAAAGCGTTCTAATAATGTATTACTTATTAAATTATTTAAAATAGTAGCTGAGATACAAAAGAAAATCGAATCAGGACATCTCAAAACGTGTAAATCGGGTGAAATCTCGCGCGCACGCGCGCGCTGCACACCTATTTCTTCCCCACCCTTTTAACCCCTCCTAATTAACCTACGTATACCAATTTTGAACGCTCTAACTCAATTAGGTGAGATGCAAAAGAAAACCTAATCAGGACACCTCAAAACGTGTAAATCAGGTGAAAACTTTCGATAATATAAAAGAACATTAAAATATCTTTCAAATGATGTATTAAAAATAATTTAATCATAATTAGAAATTGAAATATTGAAATTTTAAAATATTACAGCGCCATCTTGCGGTAGAAATTTCTGTAATGTACTTTTCGAATCCAAATCAACAAAGATTTCTAATGATGTATTACTTACGAAATTATATAAATTAGTAGCTGAGATACAAAATAAAACTGATTCAGGACACCTCAAAACGTGTAAATCTAGTGAAAACTTTTGATAATATAAAAGAACTTTAAAATATCTTTCGAATGATGTATTAAAAATAATTGAAATACGGATATTAGAATAAAATTTAATTTGCAATTAAAATGTAAATCTTTTGTTTATTGACGAAAATCGATGAAATTTGAACTGCAAGTTTGTTTTGTGGTGTTAAGATTGTATACCAAGTGTCGTGTGCGAATTTGAAAAATTGAAGAAAATAGAAATTTGCAATTTTTTATCCCACTTAAAATTCTTCTGAATCAGTCGCAGGTGTTTTTTTTTTTTTCCTTTCCAAGAGACATCTTTCTTCCGTGAAGTGGTTGCCGTGGTAACGACAACGAACACATTATACAATCTCATGGAATGAAGGTCGCGTATTCAATTCAATGGTTTAATGTCTAAAATTAAAAAAATTATAACTCATTCAGTTTTTGAAATTTTCTCTCAATCTTTTGGGAATTGAATTCTTAAAACGAGATCTACGTACAAAAAAAAAAAAAAAATGATTTATCTCTAAACGCTTTTGAATTATAAAATGTTTTGTGAAAAACTCGATGTTTCGTAAAATCTAAAAATATGGATCGCTAATCCGTATTTTGTAAAAATGTTTATATGGTTCGAAAGAGGATTAAATGACCTTTCCGAATATACCAGTTGTTAAGAAATGGAACAGTTATTCGGTCGTACAGGGCGTTTCAAAAAAGACAATCGAGAAAAAGAGAAAATTTCGACCCTTTTTAAAACTTTTTTTAAAAATATAAAAAATTCGTATTTTTAAAAAAAAATTGTACCGTAAGAATCGGTATTAAATGCTCTTTCTGTTGGTAGAGGTGTATTTCGATATCTCGAACCGTTCGAGTAGGATCGCTTTATAAATTTTCTCTCTTTGCTTTTTCTTTTGAGATAGGCTGTTCTGTAACAAAATGGCGGTCGCCTCCGATTTTGAATCGTTTTTTGATTTGACATGTGTCGACATTTTAATTAATATCTCTGCTAATTAGGGTCGCATCGTTTAGCAAATTAGATAACGTACATCTGCGATAAATTCTCCGTCCGACAGTACCTGTCCGAAGTCCGTTGGACCATTAACGGGGGAGCCTTAGCTGTTTCAAGCCGTTTCTCACAGACACACACGCACACACGCGCGCGCGCACAGATTTTAATAATATAAGAGATGGAATTTTATTATTATTATTATTATTATTATTATTATTATCAAGTATTGAAACTGATTTGAATATTCAGTAGATTCAGTTTTTGTTACTCTAAAAAGAAAACAAAATTTAGCGCAATTAATTACAAAAAATGTGTCTTTAAATTCAATCAGAAACTCAATAAAAATCCCCTCTCCTCCCCCCAATCACAAAAAAAAAAAAAAAAAAAAAAAAAAAAAAAAAAATGAAAAAAGAAAGAAAAACTAAAGTGTTTTACATGTAAATAGAAGTTCTGCTTTGTTTGCAATTCAAATAAGTTCGCCGTGATAATTTGTTTAAAAAAAGAAAAGTCAATCAAATGGAAAATAAAATAATTTTTTAAAGATTCTTCTTTATAAATTATTATTTCTTTTATCAAAACACTTATAAATTAAATTATAAAACTACATCTGAAAAATGCTTTTGTAATTTTAAAATTGTGTAAAATTTTAATTTAGGATTGGAGGTACCCTAAAGGAAAAACTTTCATATTTTATCTTGTTCCACACTTTGATTTTCAATAAAAAAAAAAAAAAAGTTTTTTGCTAAAGTTAAATCTTATTGCCTTTGAGAAATCCAGTTTCAGTACTTTTTTTTTTTTTTTTTTTTTAAATACCACTTATTATTTCAGTCTTATTTTACCGCTACATTAGTCACACCGATGTTATCAGATGTTTATTTGATAATATTAAAGATTTCCAAATTGAATTAAAGTTTTTATTTTCATAAACTATGCGAATAAAGGAAAAATTAATTATTTCATTCATTCCGGGTCACTGAAAAAAATTTTCATTCTTTCATGCATATCGCAATGTTGTTCTTTGAGTTATAAGATTTGTCAGTGGTATTGTTAATGTAATTGCAGAATTTCAATTTTCGATACAACATAAAATATAATATTGCTTAAATCATTGAAAATGCTCATGATTAACATGATAAAAATATATAAAAATGCATAAGAATGGAAACATTTAAATCCAAATTAATTGTCTTTTATATAATTTCTAATTTCTATCTATATGATTATCATTGGGATATGTTATTATATTAATCTACTGAAGTGTATCAGTATTTATATTTCATAAAGATATTAAGTACTGGTATATATTTAAAAAGCAGGTCATATAAAGCGTTGTCTTTTATGGAAACGTTTTTTTTTTCCAAAGCGAAGAAGGGATATATGTTTCCATGTGACCAAAAGCCCATTTTTTTATTTAAAAAAAAAAAATTGCTTTTTGGTTCGAATAACGAATGATTGGATCTATTATATTCATTTCCAGTCTAATGCGCAGAATTTGTGACATTTGTTTCTGAAAAACATTTGAATATCCATTTTGTTCTCTGGACAAAACACATTTTTACCATGCAATTCTTAAAAAATAATTAATTAAAGGCAATTTTCCGTGTGTCTTCAATTTCTCTGAATTATGTCATTGCGTTCTTTTATTAATAGACCATCCAAGGTTTGAAATAACTTTTATTTCAACAATATGCGAATAAGCTTAAAATATAAATACAGCTTAATATACAGAGAACTTAAAATATAAATACGTTGTGGAAAAAATTAAATACTTACAATACATAAAACAGCTATCTTTGTCGATACCTTTTCACATTTTTTTTTTTTTATTTGTGTAGTTTTGCATGTAGTTATCTTATTTGATATATTCTCAAAGAGGTGATAATAAAAAATAATATGCTTACTTATCAATGTTATTAATAATAATGTTAAAAAAGACAAAAGAAAAAAAAATCAATCCTAGAAGAGTATAGCTTAATTTTAATGGAAATAATCTTACGAAAAGTATATCAATAAACAATTGTGTACTAATAAATTTTATGTACAAAATATTACATTATTATTTTTTTTTAATCATATAAAATAAACACTGGTAAAGAATTTATTGAATATAATATTGAATTTTCTTGATACTTAACACAATTTAATATTAGTGCAGAAATGTTTTAATGTGACTTTTTACTTTTATAGCGTCTCTCATTACAATTCTAAATTTAGCTTAAGAGCTTGGCAAACACCAGATTCGCAAACACTTTAATAACATTTTATTTATTTATTTATTTACTTTTTTTGAATAATTACATTTTTATGAAAAGTTAAATAATTTGTTATTTTCTATGGGTAGAATAGTAATGTTAATGTTGCAATAGATGTGTATTTAGTTAATTTCCCCCTTACAGGAACTTTCATACACCCTTTTACACAAACACATTGCACAAGTCGAGTATAATTTAACGTTTTCCCCGCTAATCCTGGTATATATTTCTCAGGCACTAAAGTCAAAAAGGCTGTCTGCTGGCAAGTAAATTTCACAGATCCATCGTCCGATAGCTCTAAAAATCGTTTCTAATATGAAAAGGTGATGTTTTTTATTTACACCATTCTTTTATTTATTTCCTGGTGAATCAGATATTTATTTGGCCATTTCTGATGTCCAAGATTTTTTTTTTTTTTTTAATGTAACAAAACATAACGTATAATAAAATTTCAGAAACTTATAACTAGAGCTTAAATATTATCAGTATGTGCAGTGAATCGCTACAGGTTTCTAAGAAATCAAAAAATATCGGAGAGAAATCAAAAATATTTTTTCATTCATTATTGTTCAGGGTAAAACGCATATTTATCGGAAGAGCAAATATGAAATAACAGATTTTATTTTTAGTTAGTTATTGATTGATTAGTTGATATCGCGTGAAAACTTTATTTATCGTTTTAAGAAAGTTTAATAATGCAAATCCAGAAAATTTTGTTTAGCTTAACAAGAACAAGCTGCAATTAAAACAAACTTTATTTTCGTGAAAATTACGAAGTACTTGATGAGAATAAGTCTTTAAGAGATAGGAAATGCGCATTCTTAAATATTTTAATAATGAATGAAATGTTCAATTCATCTCTTTTATATGTGTTTTATTCTAACTTAATTTAGATTAACTTGCTATATACAGTAGATAATATAACGATTAACAGCATTAAACTATTTGATATAAACACTTTTTTATAACAATGTGCAGCTTAACACTGATTAAATTTCAAAAAGATATTGACGACTACAGATAAAAATCATGTTTTTGTTACTCATTTACATCCATTTTACTCATTAATTTCATTTAATTGCGTAATTAATTTAAAATCATGACAACTGAAATACATTTAGTATACGCTGAAGATTTCTCTTAAAGGATTGCTAAAAGCATGTTTTGTTACCTTCTACTTCTAAATTTTTTATCTTATTCCGGTCACTCTTTCAATAGCAGTTTATCCGACAAATTAAATATGGCTGATGGATTATGACGAATGCAGACTTTCCTACGAATAAGATTTGGAAAGAAGAAAAAAACAGGTGGTCGAGGAATTATTTTGTAAATCTTACTTTGAAGTACAGTCGGTAACAAAAGTATCCGGACGCTAGCAAAAATTCCTATATAAAAAAGTAGAGTTAATACTGTTTTGTTAAATAAATCCTTGTCGGATCGTGTTCTTAGACTGACTAAGAACATGATTCGCATTCGACAAGGATTTATTTAACAAAACATTATTAACTCTACTTTTTTTATATAGGAAATTTTGCTAGTGATCGTATACTTTTGTTACCGACTGTATCATTTATGATCTCCGAACAAAATTTTTTTTATGAATCTCTTGTCACGAAAAGATTTTTTCTTCCTTTGTCTTCCAGAATATTAGTACTTTTTGCATACATGGTGATATTTATAACTTAGTCCACAGTACTGTTAGCACCAGCCTTTTTTTTTTTTTTTTTTTTTTCATAGCACTTTAAAAATAAACAACTTTTTCTAATATGCAATCACGATAGATAATAAGAAAAAGCCTCTTGAAAAAAAAAAAAAGGTAGGAAAAAAAAGGGAGAGGAGACTATCAATATTCAGGAATAAATTATAAATATTAGAAGGTATAAATAGTATGGGTGTTTTTTTTTTTTTTTTTTTTTTCACTTAAAATATTTAAAAGAATACTTTTTTTTTTTCTTTTTTTTTTTTTTTTACAAAATTAAATTTCCTATTTTACTACCATTTATTTTTATGCAGTTACCTAATATCTTAAGTACCTATTTAATTATTCTCCTGCATATTTGTCGTATAATTTGACTATTACATGCATAAACAAAACATTTCATTTTTTCAAGAAATTTATCAGAAAATTCTTTCTTGCTTATTACGCAATATTTTATAAATACTCTTTAGCATACTAAAATATGTTTTCCTCAGCCTCTCTTCTTTTACCTTGCTAAAGACTTAAGACATGAATTATGTATAAAATAATTTTCATCTGCATTAGATGAAATAAAAGGTTTATTAACAAAAATATGCCATTTTTAAAAGCACGAAACAAAATTTTTGTTTTTCTTAAAAAATATATTATTAGAGTACGCAACAACAACAACAACACACACACACACACACACACACACACACACACATATATATATGTGTGTGTGTGTGTGTGTGTAATAAGGAAAATTAACTCATTCTATTATATATATATATATATATATATATATATATATATATATATATAATCCATTTGATGATAATAATAGAAAAGAATGAGAACGAAGAATAGTCAATCAAATAAATCACCACAGAAACATACACAGGCCAAACAAAGTAATTAGTTACCTTAAAATGATTTAATTTTTAAGATTAATAATATTACTTACTTTAATTTTTTAGACTACAATACCTGATGGAGGATATATATAATATAGGAGCGTGTATTTTGATGCTGAAGGAAAGAAGGATGACTTTATGATAGTATTTTAAGGGGAAATAATAGAACTTTTATTAATGAAAAGAACTTAAAAAATAAAGAAGTATATTCCACTTATATATGCTGTCAATAATTATAAAAATAGTAATAAAACATACTTTCAGCATATCACACTATTTAAAATATCTGTATATCCCAAAATATCTTTAGAAGAGACTTTATTTATAAAATAACCTTTTTATTTTGGGATGAGAAAAGAATTTCGGACCAAAGCAAAATAAGATTGAATTTTAACTGAAAAGCTCAAAATGCTATAAGATGTTTTCAAGTGCTATCCCCATAGCTTTGAGCAAAGAAATGTAGGTTTTCTGTATTTGATAAGCATTTTAGCAAAATACCAAATGATAATATATTATATATGTATAATAAAGTACAAATGGCTAAAATTTTTAAACTTTTGCAGCATAAGTGCAATAAAATAGTAAAAAGAAGGTGGATGTCTCGATGTCAGGCCCTCTCCCAAGTGAAAGAGAAAAAAAGAAAAAAAAAAAAAAAAAATATATATATATATATATATATATATAAACTATAAAAGCAACCCAAAAACACTTACTATTATTTTACGCTCAAGTTAATTATGCTCTTTAAATCTAAAAACTATGAGTTATTTATTTAAGCTATGATAAGTCGATTTTAAAACTTAGAAATTTTCATAGGCAAAAGCTGAATTCATGTTCTAATATGTCAAAATGATCCAGTGAATTTCCTGTCCATTTGCTGGATATTTCTTGGGGCAACATAAATTTTTCCGCAGGCATTAAAAATTTACTTGAAATTTTGAATGTTTTTTCCGTTATATGCAGTCTGCTACAAAATATTTCTTGTTTTTAGAAGAGCAAAATAATTTTAAGGAAAAGAAAAAAATTGAAAATTTATTATTTTTATTATTATTATGTATTTAGGAATTGTCACATGTCAATTAGTCATTTAAAAAGCTTACAACGATGAATGAAAAAAAAAATATATATTCTTTTTAATTTTCGATCCTAAAACTATTTTCTGTGACTGAACTTAAAATAAATAAATAAATAAATAAAATCATGAATAAAATTTTGTTCCCCCTTTTTTTTTTTTTTTTTCCTGGCCAAAAATTTCTTTAAAGAAAAAACATTTTTTTTTTTTTCATTATAATAATTAGAAAGAATTTTCCTTTAAACGATAAATTTTGTTTTCTCTGCGGTAAGAAGTGACTGAAATTACATAATTTGGATTTATGGAATACTTTATGCTTCAAAATATGATTAAAGCTGCTAGTGTATAATATTTAAAATTCTGAATGTAGTATATATATATATATATATATATATATATATATATATATATATATATATATATATATATGAACGAACTTAAATTAATTTCGAAAAACTTAATTTTTTTTTCTATAGTTTTATTTTAAAATCAAATTTATTAAGATATATAGTCTTATTTCGTTTCACAAATTTTTGCATTATTAAAATAATAATAATAATAATAATCTATAGAAAAAGAAAGCATTACGTAAAAATATTTTATTCGAGGCACATATTCTTGGCTATAACAAACGATTTCACTGGTGATGTGAGAAGAAAAGACAAGTGTGATCTCTCGAATAGATTATTCGTGTACGCATAAAATGAGAGGTCACAGTTCAAATAAAATATCTATTTGAAAAAACAGACAGACTGCTCTGAACTTGCTTCAAGAGTTTTTCTCCCCGTTTTTCTTATAAATGGATTCCAAAACATTATAAGATGTCCGTCCGTTACTTTTTATTTGAGTCATTAAACAGTTTGAACTTTAGTTTTTCTAATAAAATCACTGCCTTTCAATTATTTCCTGATTACATCAAATGTAGTGCTACTTTCTTGAATGCCTTTAAAAAATATTAAAGTATTTTAGTGTAATTTTAAATTAACCTACTTTTACTTTTCCTGTTTTGCTTGTTTATTTATTTATTTTGTGTGTGTGAATGGGAAAAGAAAATACTTTATAAAATATAATTATATAGTTCTAAAAAAATATAAAATATTTCAATAATGTGGAATAGAAGTCATACAGTGGGCAGCAAAATTATTGAAGCCCTAGCAATAATTCATATTTACAAGATGTGCACCTAATACTGTTTTGTTAAATAAATATTTGTCGAGTCATATTCTTAGTCTTTATGCTGTTTATATATATAAAAGTAAGTTGATGTCAGCGATCGATCAAACTAAAAAAAAAAAAAAAAAAAAAAAGAAAAAAAAGAAAAATGTAGATGTGTGCTTCAATAATTTTGCTGTCTATTATACATCTAAAGTTTATATTAAAATTTCATTAGCAGATGAGATTTATTATTTTTGTTTCTAAAGATTAAGCATTCAAATAATAATAATAATCTTAACATATTTATTAATTTATCATATTTACTTGTAATTATATACTGAAATTTTGGGAATAAAACAAACCTGAAAATAAGACAATCTTTCGAATAATTCTTAAAATTAAAATGGGGAGGAGGGGTGTTCGGTAAAAAATAGTAATAAAAAAAATAAACATTGAAAATTCAACTCATTTTAATAAATATATGAATGACAACTAATGAGTTAGAGAGAAATCTATATTAAAACCTTTTACAGGCCAATGTTCCCAATTGGAAACATCAAATTAAAACTTATTTAAAAAATTAAGTTGCACCAATACTGACTTGAAAAAACTAGCAGACATATTTTAAAAGGTGACTTGATTTTTTAGAATAGAAACAACATTCCTATCATTAGTTCGTAACTGTACAAAAAATCTTAAAAATGATCATCTTCTTTTCTTTTCTTTTTATTTATTTATTTATTTCTTTTTTTTTTAGAGTATAACTAAAAAAATGCAAGTTTGAAAATATCCGATGCTTCTGAAAACCAGTTGGTATGCTGTAAACAACTCTTATTACACAGGTTGACATGTAAAATTTTGATTTTATAATTTTGACTGATCTTTATGTTTTTTGGTGTGCTAAAACTTAAAATGAAGTCAGTTTTTCTGTATCACGTATAGATTTTTGTCAATACAGGGTGCCTACCAATATAATTTCTTCCATTACTCTTCCACCAATATAATTATATGGTAAGTTTTATAGTATGTTTTCATGATTAATTAATCATGGATACCTATTGTTGTAATAGCGCAGAACTAGTGCGGTGTATAACCATACTAAACAACCAACCAACCTATTGTTATGATGTTATATGTAAGAAATTGTGTCGGTAAGCACCTTGTATTGACAAAAAACTGTACGTGATAGAGAAAAGATGGCTGCGTTTTCGGTTTCAGCACATCAAAACACATAAAGTTCAGCTAAAATCATCAAATCAAATTTTGTGAACTTCAATTTTGTAGGCCTGTGTTATCAAAAAGAAGATCAAACATGACAATATTAAACGGATGATATTAATAATCTATAATCTTAATATTAATAATCTACTAATATTAATAATTATTATTAATGATAATTAATATTTATGTATATATTTTTTTCCCATTTAAATGATTAATATTCCTTAACTAAAGCATTATAATGTAAAATATGCAAAAAACTAAGGAAAAATATACCTGGATCTAAATTCGGCCTGTAAAAGGTTAATAATAAAATATAACGTCTAAACACTGTTTTAATACTTTCTTAATCTATTCATTAAATTAATTTTTTAACGCTTGAAATTTCTTATAATCATTTTTACTTTTTAAGAATATTTTGAGCTTTTATATTATGTTATATGAAAAAGAAACAATTTTACCTGAATTTTCCAACAGCATCTTATGCAAATTACTCTGTATACAACTTCGTTGTTGTAGCTCCGTGACTACCAGTATTCAAATTACATGAGGTACTAGCAGGTTAGATTACAGAAATGATAAGTTTATAAATAATCTGGTGTGTCACCCACACGACTTTCTCTTACCCTGAAATTTAATACTATAAATACAGGTTGCAGATTAATAGGTAAGATAACGAGTACTGTTATGTAAACCTATGTTAAGCAATTCATATTAGGCTTCTGAAGAGTTTTATATGATAATTAGTTCTGTGTGAGGGGGGCTACCGCCCCCCTCAACCCCCCGTTTCATTAATGCACCTACATTTATATAGAATTTAATTCGGTTATTAAAAAATATTTCTCTTTTTAAAAAATAATTTATTAAAATTATTATTTAAAAAAATTTTCTTTTATGATAAGGCAGACGATTTCCATATTAGAGAAGTAGTTTAACACCAAATATCCAAAAAATGTCCATTTTATTCTCAATATTAAAAAAAAAAAAAAAAAGTACGATTTTTTTTCAAAGTTTTTTTTTTTTTTTTTTCGTTAAAAGTAAAAAATATCGATAACTTTGTTTTAAATTATCGCAGATCGATGGTTCAACCATTCGTTTTAAAGGTATTTTCGAGCTCTTTTGAAAGATACCCATCATGAAAATTTACTCCCCTCGAGGGGGGACTTCCCCCCCAGGGGGGGAGGCGAGGCTCCTACACACACAAAAAAATTTTCCCAGGTAACTGTCTCTATTACAAAAAATATATATTTGTTTCATTTGGTTTAGTGCAGTCTATAGACGTTAAACTGTATTTTCCTGCAATTTCCCCCATAGACGTAATGTATTAGAATTCTGTTGATTGTCCCTGTACACGAACCATTTGCTTGATCTTAACGAAAAGCTTACTGTAGCATCCCTATATGATACATATTTAGAATACCAAGTTTGAACTTTCTGCCATAATTTGTTTTTGAGATATGCTGATAACAGACAGACACACACACAGACAGACACACAGACCATTTGCTAAAAACATGATTTTCGTATTCAGGGGACCTCAAAACGTGTAAATATAACAAAATCTCGCGTTCGAAAATTTGAGCCAAAAACAATACTTTCTCTACCTTATGGGTAAGAGAAAGTAAAAAGGCTAAGCGGAGAACATATGTCTTAGTATATTTTTAAATACATATTTGTTCAATTTTTAGGTATGACTTGCGCATATTTTCACTACATTATTGTACCCAATATTGAGAAACAATACGATTATGAATAAAAATTAACTAATTTTTTAGACTAAAATGCCTTTCTTTGTTCACCAAATAATTTACTTTTAAATTCATATAAACATTGTCTATTTCCAAAAAAAAAAAAAAAAAAAAATTACTCTTGTAAAAAATATTTTTTCTTTTTCATCTAAAAATATGTTACTTATTTACACCTGGTGGAATATAAATGATCTAATTATTTAATAACTTCCTGCAACATTGGAAATTATAAATTTTAATAAATCCATCCGTAATACTATGCGCAGTTACACTCAGAACAGATGAATATTTCCAACTTTCATGTAAGCGAATAGTATCAGATGTCGGGTTTGGTACCGGATGGATTAGTTCAATGACAGAGTATTGGTGCTATGGACCCACATTCAATTTCTGTTCTGGTCACTTTTCGCTCTTATTAAAATTTATTCGGGTTTTTCATCTAAAACATATTATTTACATTTGGTCGAATCTGTAAAGCCTAATTATTGTCTTCTTCCGTTCACTAATATAAGACAATAATGTTCTCTTGAAAACTCGTGAATTAAAATTATTTATATATTTTTACTAATTCGCTTTAGCTTAACCCAATCGCATTAAATGAGAAGTTTTTATAGCATTAAGTCGGATGACGAATTGCAAATACATGGTGACGAGTTATGCATGCAAAAAATTTTACATTTATCTTCACTGGTTAATTTTATGATTTTTAAAAATCATCATACACACAGCCTACTGGTAGAGTATTAAATTCTGATTTCGCAGCAACAATTAACGTATTTAAATAGGATGTCATTGTGTTAAAGAAAAATAATATTTACAAAATCTGAGAGATAATTGACCCTATGATAAAGTATGATCTTGGTATAGTTATGCAATATGTTCTATTAACTTAAACGTTTCATTTTTAAAAAATCTCAAAGGCGACTGCACAAAAAGTAGTAATAGATTTAAAAAAAAAGAAGAAATCGATTTAAAACATTAGTATAGATTATTCTCTAATAACTAGCTATTATTCTCTTGTAATTCAAATCAATCATTTATGTGAAACAAATATTTTTTTTAACGAAATTTATTATGTGATTTCTTGAATTTTCATGAAGGATCATCCTGATGGAAGGATTTTCGAAACGCATATCGTTAATTTTATAATTAAAATGTACAAACCCTTTGTTTCAGTATTCATTGCCCAACCTTTATTATATTTTTGTTTTAAATGAATTACCCGATACTCATCCACTAACCTTAATGTATGTTAAAAATTAACTGTAATTGAAGGTATCTTATTGTTTTCAATCCTATGTAATCATTCTGATTTTTAATTCTATCAAAATTTCTAAGTCCCCGAAATATATTTTCCTTCGCGAAAAATGCTAAGTTCCTAAAATATTCACAAAATTTCTAAGTCTTCGAAATACCTCCAGAAAATGATATGTTCCTAAAATATTTTCATAAATTTTTATTAAAGGTTCAGCATAATTCTATAAAGTTACTTGAATGCAGTATTTTATCACGATTCAACCAATCAGAATGCAGCATGAGTGTCTTTTTTGCTTTAAAATAATTAATTATAAATATAATTGCCTGACATTCATTATTGAAAAATATGTGTTTTAAATTATTTATTATTGTTTTGTTTTTAAATCTGTGTGTTAATCCACCGATGACGCTTATCCTCAAAATACGAAAATTTCTATTTCATTGTGTGAAAATTTCTAATTTCCTAAATTTCAAGTTCTAAAATATTAAGTGTACTCATTAACCAATTAGAATTCAGTATTAGAATCATCTTGTTTCTATAAATTCTGTAAAAATTTCCTAATATAACTTTACAATCTTCCAATGCCATCACTAACAGTTAGAACCCTTATTTAAATTCATTATTTAATATCTTAACTAAATACATTTTCAATCACTAAAAATGCTAAGTTCCTAAAATATTCATAAATTGTCACTCTCTCTCTCTCTCTCTCTCTCTCTGATGTTAATTAGCTTCAGTCATTCATTGTTTCTTTCAGTCAGACATGCTAAGTCCACCGGAAATTATTTATAATCTTCAATGTCAGCGGTCTAAAAATGTCTATTCTCCCGATGGCAACACCTAAATTTTAAAGTCTATACCCTTATTTAAAGTCATTATTCATTATCTTCATCCACCTTTGTTTCAGTCAACCCAACCTATTCATTCCCTGAAATCTGAAATATATTTTCCATCGCGAAAAATGCTAAGTTCAAAAAATAGTGAAAATAAATCAAAGTCCTCGAAATACATTGCCTATTTTCATTCTGAGTCATCGCGAAAACCCTCGTGAAATGTGACGTCATCTCATTCCCCACGCCAGCGAACAGAATTTCTTTACACACTTCCAATGGCCACGCTCTAAAAGTTTCTATTCTTCCGGTGGCAACGGAAAGTTTCGACTCTTCCGGTGGCAACATTCCCTCATCCAAGATGATGACTCATCGCGAAAACTCTCGTGACAGGTGATGACTAAGTAGTGCAAAAAAGGAGACGTTCAACGACAGGGTGGAGGCGCGCACTACACCGCGCCACCACCCTGTCGGTGAACTCTCCTTTTTACACTGCTTACAATTTATGAACTTGTATGTCGTGGCCGTCGCAATTATTTTTTTATATCATTCTATATGACAGTGCTATCTGTTGTTTTTTTATGAGTAAATATTTAATCATGGCTTCTAATAATAAAGATTTTACATATGCAATTTGGTGTAATTATAATCAGCAGATGCTGAGTTGTAGCTATATGGAAAATCACAGACGTAATACAGTGCCACCTGTCGACACTATGCTCCCAAATTTATTCAGCATGCTTTACCATAATGGCTATTTCACATATAAAATTTGGTGCATTTATGTGCTATAGAATCTGCGATATATTCATCACGTGCACGGAGAAAATCGCAGCCTAAGAGCGCCATTTGTTGACCGATGTGCACACAAATTGAATTATTATAGTTTATTGTAATAGTCTTCTCACATATCAAGATTCGTGGAGTTATGTAGAATACAAGCAGAGATATATTACGGGAGGAATCACAGCATAGCTGCGCGATCTATTGGGCGATTTGAACTAAAAGTTGATAGGCACTAACTTAGGTCAAGGTACAACTAATTATGAATTTGTATGAAATTATACGTATTAGTTTATAAGCTAGAGCTGATAGATAATTTTATTTACAGACAGACGGACATTTTTCAAAAATAGACAAATCGTGTTCAGGAATATTGAAATGAGCAAATTCATCAAAAACTGTAAGTCAAAAACTTTTACGAATCCAATACTTTCTTCTATAAATATTGAAGAAAATAAAAAATAAAATAATTTGTAAATGTGGTTAATCTAAAACTTCATACTAGTTAAAGTGTTGTAAGGCTTAACGCTAATTGATTACGGGAGAGTTCTAAGCCTGGGTGGGATCTACTCTCTAAGGAGTCCTAGCATGTTTCATAGAAGTTTTGGAGGAAATAACGGAAAATTCCGAAAGGCTAGGCCGAATTTGGCGCATTCCACCTACCAGCTTAGAGAGTAGAGCATCTCTGCCACTAATAAGGCGGTAATGAAAAAGGAAGTAAAATTTCATGTGTTTAGTGATTTAATAAAAATGAATGATATACAAAGAATATTAAAAAAAAAAAAAAAAGTAAATAAAATAAAATAAAATTTGGTAACAAGAACCATTAACACATATTTGAGTCTCGCAAAATATTACTTGACATTAAAAACTAAAGATAATTTTATCAAATATTATAAATTTACCAAAAATAAAATTGCAATAGAAATGTCCCTACATTCATTTGATTGATTAAATTAGTAAATGATTTTGTGTTAATTTGGATAAGCCTATAAATACAATTGCATTCACGATTTTAAATGCTAATATTAACGAAAATGCAGGGATTTTCTTTATCAGTCATAAAAACAACGAAAGAAAATGAAATTTCAATAAAGTTAATTGAAATTTTAGAGACTATTTAGGCTACACGTAACACACAATGTATAGCTAGCTGCATGTTATAAAAAACAAGAACAGCTTTATTTAATTAAGGGGGTATTCTGGTCTAGAAGCCTGAATTTTAGGCATTTTTTAAAGTAAGATAAAAAAAAATGAAAAACATTTTTACTATCCATTTTTTTATATGTTTTTTATTGACATTTTGAGAATGTAAAAAAAAAAAAATCACAAAAAAAAAAAAAAAAAAAAAAAATTCGCCGAGATACAGGCCGATGGAGTGGGGGCTTCAAAAAAAACGGTGCGTCCTGGTTGACATGATTTCAACCCTTGTAGTGATCTAAAACAAAAAAATCAAACAAATTCTTCATTAATAAAGATGTCGCTATCGGGTTGACCATTTTCAAAAGAAAAAAAAAAAAAAGACAAAATGGCGTCGACTTGAAAAAAAAAATTTTTTTACCCGACTTCTTTCGACATTTTCGAATTTTTTAAAAATATTGAAAATCAAAATTTTTTAAAATCCAAGGCAGACGCGATAGAGAGTTGTATAAACAAGATATATACCAAATTTCAAAGCAATCGGTTCAGTAGAACTTGAAATATCATGTCAACCACCTCAAAAAAAGTAGTTTCGAGAAAAACGCGTTTAAAGTTTAGGAAACAATTCTAATGGAATAACTCTGAAAATAATATGTTATACTCACTTTGCATCAATCGGCGATCCCAGATCCATACATTGGGCCTTCCTCCTTCTCATAATTCAGCTCTTGAGAAGTTCTTTTTTTTTTTTTAATTTCTAGACCAGAATACCCACCCCCTTAAATTCATTTATTATATACTAGAAAAGCCCCGGTTCGGGAACGAACCGAATTCCAAATGCGGGAAAAATTTCAAAATCAAACTCGAAATGTATAAAACTCGGCCTGATACAGTGTGCGTGCCAATAGATCAAAGGTTGTTAACGAAACCATTTTTAAATTCATGAAATCAATGAAGGTAGTGAAGCAACGAAGGCTTTGCTGGTCACTATATTTAAAGGAAACTCTTTTCTATATTGCTTTATATATATAATATATATGAAGCATGAAATTGTTCGAAAGCCCGCTTCGGGCCCGCTGCCTTCAGCTGCGTGCGACACACTCCTTCGCAGACTCTCGGGTGCATGTCCCTATTGCCTCTGATAATAGTTTACCAGTGGGCTTCCAGTTGGGTGTTTATCAGATGACAGTTTCGAAACGGACAGTACCGAAAAAATTGAAGTAGCAATTTTATATTTGAATCCCAGTTACATATGAACAACACTATAAATGGTGTACATAATATTTTCTTTTGCGTTATTTTCTATATTTATTTTATTTCGTCGATCAACCATAAAATGACAACAATTTCACGCCAAATATAGTATTACAATATGCTATGATCGGCTACATTTCTCGCATGAGACAATTAATTTTTGTAGTTATAATAGTAGTTGAGTTAGTTAATAGTAATTGGTAGATAGCAAAATAATTAAATAATTAAATATGTAAACCTGGTCATGGTACAGCCTTAATATAGCTCCCTTTGGCAATTTTTGAATTTTTATCGACATTTTAGGCAAAAATACATAATTTATGCAATTATTTTTTCGGTTTCTTTCTTTTCTTTCTCTTCTGCTTTTCAGTATTTTATAATTTATTTATATTTTTCATGCGCTACTTGACTTAAAGTGGCTTTCGCGAAATTAGAGTCCTTGGTGAAAAATGTCCGATCTATTTCAGCATCAAATTTTAAAAATTACCCAGGATTATCAATAAGTAAATGAATTTATGAAATTAATTCAATGACCACATGTTTTTTTTAGCATAAAATGAAATAGGCTTGTACACTGTATATTATTGTATAACATACCCTGTACAGTGACAATTAAATTACGTGTATAGGTAAAGCAATTAAAGAAAAAAAAAAATGCTTTTATTTTTTTAGATTGTTTGATATGGCTTTAACCTGGTCAGAGGATATTCTGACAAACATGGAAATTAAAGATCGAAATCATGAAATCAATTCAATACTTTAATATAATGTTGAATTAGCTTTCATGCCAAGCACGATTCATCCGTACCAAAAACACACTATTTAAACAAAACAAAAAAGAAAAATCTAAAATTGATGTATATTAAAAAAGGTTATGGTTGTTTTTTTTACTCCATTTTCATTTTTCTTTTTTTCATATGCATGAGCAAATTTAATATTTTATAACTTTTTATTTTTCGCGTGGAAGCATATATTTCATTTTATGCTGAAAATAATAATAAATCGTTTTTTATTTTTATTTATTATATATATATATATATATATATATATATTTGGGGGGGGGGGGCAACAATGAAAAATTTAAATGTCCAGTTTTAAAACAAATACCAGTTTATTGTGCTGGTCGCCACTTTTTTACAAAGATGGAGGCCGAAGGAAATTTAGGGTGACTTTGTCACAAGGATCATTAGAGACAAAAAGTCTTTGTAACTATAAGTCTCAAGTTGTAAATATTAAATATGTAACCAGTTTATTGTTTTCATATTTTAATTAATTAAAAAATATATATAATAAAAAATTCGTTGCAAATAAGGTATCAAATGAAAGGGGCGATTTTTCTGAATCCGTCGGATTAATCAACTTATCGATCGGACAATTAGATTTTTTTAAATTAACTAAAGTATGAAAATTTGGTGGCAACTTGCGTCAACACACAGACATAACAGAGTCCAAGAAAATCTCTTCGCCCTTTATATATATAGATTAATCTTTAATATATTCAAATTGGTAAAAACAGAAAAATGTTTTTATTTAATTATTTAAGCCTTTTTTTTTTTTTTTTTTTTAATTCTCAAGTTATTATTCATGATACTGTTACCTGGATTTAAGATATTTTTCTTTCATCTAAATATTTTATGCATCATTAGCTACGCAATATCTCGCTATTCATTATGCTGTAACCCATTCATTAAGTTGTGGACAAGTAAAAGTGAAAAGTTTCGCCATAAATATTTCTTCCCTTTAAAACCTCCTTTGTGTTTCTTGTAAGTGTGGAGATCAAGAACTGCGATTGCTTTTTTTCTGAATCCTGACGCATTTCCCATAGGGTATACTCCGAAGTATTTTTCATGCATTCATTTAATTTCTCTGACTGACCCTTTCACTATTCAACATTTTCTGTATGGTTCAGGTTACCATTGTTAAAACTTCCCCATGTTACAGATTCATCTTCTTAGAGTACCCTGCTGTGTTAATCGAAAAGGTGACTTGTCAAAGGTAGTGCAGTCACGGGTAGGGGAGTGACCAGTAGTAAGCAAACATTATAAAAGAGTTCAGAAAATTCTCACCGAAAATAGAGATTTAGTGAAATGAAATACCAGAAACATTTCTTTGTCCATCGCAAAGCTGATTTGCGCGATATACGTTGGACTAAAACTGCTTATACGATTACGCCAAATTGGAGTTTTGGACCCTATTACCGCATTTGCGTACTCCATGATTAAAAGAAGGCCCTAAATGAATAATGTAAGCATGCAAATTCAACACAACGCCTCTCCCAACCAACATTAAAAAAAAGAAAAGGAGTCTCAGAATTTTGTGATCGGGGGCCTGGTGTTTTATTCAAGGCACGTTTCTATAATTCTTATGAAATAAATAAATAAATAAAATAAGGTTTTTCGATTCTCTCTCTCTCTCTCTCTCTCTCTATATATATATATATATATATATATATATATATATATATATATACAGGGTGGGCGGAAAGTAACTCCCTATTGGAAACAATTTTTTTTCTCCTAAACGAATGCAAGTATGATGGCAATTTTTGTACAAATTTAGTTTATTGTGTGGTATGATAATTACAAAAGTTACAATTAAATGTATGCGCCAGTATTTTCTATACATTGTCTGTCTTAATCGAACAGGTACGTTTGCTACGGCCTTCCGCAAGAACTCATCAGGAACAACACTTATGACCCCACGGATTTTGTTCTCAAGGTCACCAAGAGTTTGAGGTTTGCTGCGGTACATTTCTTCCTTCGCCCACCCCCATAAAAAGTAATCGCATGGAGTGAGGTCTGGACTACGCGCAGGCCATTCTGTGGAGCCTCGGCGGCCTATCCAGCGTCCAGTGAATCACTCATCAAGCCACTGCCATATATTAGACATACGAAAAAGGAAAAAAAAAATTCAAATAATGCCACACCACAGTCTACAAAACAAAGTAACTTTCATTGCAATCTACAAATAACATCAATAGCTATTCAAAATTCAAATAAAATTTAAGTAAAAAATCATTTTTTAAAGTTAGAAGCTTTTTACTGTGAAGCCCTAAAAAGCATAAAATAAAATTTATTCTGGCAAAGACATGCTACATAGACATGAAAGTTTCAACAATAAGAAAATTTTAGAGAAAAATGTAGGTACTTTCCCTCTGCAAGAGATGAAAATTTTTTAATGTTCAAAATATTTTAAAAAGCTTTCGAAACCAATATTCTTAGTTATTAGTTTTTGTATAATCATTCGTTAGGCCAGGAATTTCAAATGTCTCGAAAGCTTTTTAAAATATTTTAAACACTAAAAAATTTTCATCTCTTGCAGAAGGAAAGTACCTATATTTTTCTCTAAAATTTTATTAGTGCTGAAACTTCCATTTCTTTGTAGCATGTCTTTGCCAGAATAAACTTTATTTTATGCTTTTTAGGGCTTCACAATAAAAAGCTTCTAACTTTAAAAAATGATTTTTTACTTAAATTTTATTTTGTGCTTTTTAGTTACAAAAAAGGAAAAAACTTCTTAAAAAAATTAATTAAAATTTCTTAGGATATTTCGTAGACAACGGAAGATTTTCGTTTATCAATTGGCATTTTTTTTTTTTTTTTTTCTATTATTTATCTGCAAAAAAAAGTACTATATCGTCTTTCGAGGTCTGAATCCGGTACCATCCAGTTATCAGCAAGACGCTCTAACCAAAAGTCTAAAAACTGTCAAGAAAAACCATAGAACATTCTAGAAAAATCTAACAAATACTTATACAAAAAGAATATTGTTTTCGAATGCTTTGTAAAATATTTGGAATGTTTAAAATTTTTCATGTTTTGCAAAAGTGAAATATCTATATATTTTTCTTTAAAATTTTCTTATTGTTGAAACCTTTATGATTTTATAGCATGTCTGTGCAAAAATAAATTTTTACTTTCGGCTTTTTAGGGCTTCTTAATAATGAAAAACTGAGACATAGAATAGAAACTGAGAATAGAAATAGAAACTGAGACATAGCCTTGCCGTTTTCGAGGAAATTTTCAGTATAGTAGCGCAACCTATTTGCTGATAAGCATCCAAATTGATTATATTATAATAAAAACACTTTAAGCACACTTAAAATTAAATTTTATTTAAAAGATGTTAATTTTTTTTTTATCCGAAGCTTTTCGATTTAATAGTAAAGCATCATCAGGGATTTTTATTATTCGTTCGAATAATAAAAATCCATGATGATGCTTTACTATTAAAGCGAAAAGCTTCGGATAATTTTTTTTTAACATCTTTTAAATAAAATTTAATTTTACGTGTGTTTAAAGTGTTTTTAATATAATTAACAAATGACACGTGTTCAATTTAACTCTTTTTTTAGAGATTATTTATAACATCCAAATTGAATCAGCATAATGTCTCATAATGGCCTTCTTACATATCAAGTTTTGTTTGATTGTACGCAATAGAACCTGAGATACAGCCTCCCCTTAAACTGCGAAAATCGCTATATAGCAGCGCCACCTTTTGAGCGGTTGCCACCAAAATTTGATAGGCCCTAATATAGGTCAAGGTACATCTACATATAGATTTATATATATTTCTGAGAAGTAGTTCCGGAGATACAGTTGCCACAAAATTTTGTCACACACACAAACACACAGACAGACAGATATTTTCTAAAAATGGTCAAAATCGTGTACTAGGGCTCTCAAAACATGTAACTCCGTCGAAAACCGGAAGTTGAAAATTTTTACGAATCCAATACTTTCTACTGTTGAATATAGAAGAAAGTAAAAAATAGTAATCATGAAAAGAAATCTATGAGATTTTGCTGCACTACCATTTGAGGTGTTCTGAATTCATTTTTGTCATTTTTACGCTGGTATGTGTATGTGAATACTACGATAGCTCTTGATTTAGCTCAAAATATATTTATTATAGGTTATGTACTAATTGTATAGGTTTTAGCGAGTGTAGCGCTTTTTTTTTTCTTTTTTTTTTTTTTGAGGGGGGGGGGGGCGTGTGTGTGATGATAAGTCTGTATACGCCACTGCTTTCAGTGTTATTTTTATTTATATATTTATTTATATTTTTATTAATTAATTAATTAATTTTTATTTTTATTTTTACAGAAATTTTTATTTTGTGCGTTTTGTAACTAAAAAAAAAAAAAAAGAAAAGAAAAGCTTCTTTAAAAAAACTATCAAAATTCCTTAGGATACTGTGTAGACAATGAAAGATTTTCTTTTATCAATTCACATCCTTTCTATTAATTATCTGCAAAAATTTAACACATCGGCTTGCGAGGATCGAACCCACGAGCATCGCGTTATTACCCTGATGCTCTAACCAAATGCGCTAACGAGCGACAAAAAAGGTTGCTTAAATTTACATTAAAGTGGAGGCGCCTTCTTTTTCAGAATGACACAAAGACACAATGATAAAATAAAAATCCCATTTCATTAAAAAGCTTCAATATATATATATATATATATATTATGCTTTTTAGTATCTAAAAAAAAAAGCTTCGTAAAAAAACTCTTAAAAATTCTTAGAATACTCTGTAGACGATGAAATATTTTCTTTTATCAATTGACACATTTTCTATTAATTATCTGCATAATTTAACACATCGATCCTTCGGGGAGGGAACTCACCACCATTCTATTAGCAACTTGACGCTCTAACCAAGTGAGCCAACGAGCGACTATAAGGACTGCTGACATTTACTTTAAAGTTAAGGTGCCTTATTTATTAGCGTGACATGAAGACGTGATAACGAAACCCAATTTCAATAAAAAGCTGCTAAAAAGCTTCTAAAAAAATTATTTATTTATTTATTTATTTTTATTTAAACTTTTATTTTGTGCTTTTTAGTAACTAGATAAAAAGCTATTTAAAAAAAATCTTCAAAAATTATTAGGATACTGTGTACACAACGAAATATCCTTTTTCATCAACTGACACCTTTTCTATTAATTATTTGAAAAATTAACATGACGCTCTAACCAACTGAGCCATTAAGAGATAGAGATACAATGAATTGCTCACTTTTTTTTCTTTTTTTTTTTTTTTTTTTTTTTTTTTTAAGTGGAAGTGTCTTGTTTTTAGCGTGACAGAAAACGCGATGACAAATTCAACTTCATATAATAATATAATATATATATATATAAAACTTCTAAAAATATTTATTTATATATTTTGTACTTGAAACTTTTTATTTTGAACTTTTCCTATATCTAGTTTTCCAAAAAAAAAAAAAGAGAAAAAACTTCTTAAAAAAAAACTCTTCGGAAATTCTTAAGCTATTGTGTAGTCAACGAAAATTTTTCTTTTATCAACTGACACCTTTTATACTAATTATCCTCAAAAATTAACACGACGGACCTTCCGGGGACCAAACTCTCGACCACCGCTTTATTAACGTCACGCTCTAACAAACTGAACCACGGAGCCTCAAACGGAACGGCTTATAATGACAAAGTCAATTTCATATAAAAACTCCTAATAAATAGGGAGTTACTTTCCGCCCACCTTGTATGTATATATATATATATATATATACATATTTTTATTTATTTATTTATCATATATATATAATATGAAATATATATTTTTTTTTTTTAAAGGTAAAATTATTTACAATGTTTTTCATGCGTAAATTTATGAATATAATATTTATAAAAATTATAATAAAAATTTTATGAAAATGTATATGAGATGCTGGTGCTTATTTAAGGTTTAAAATTTTAATGCTAATTTTCGCGTTAATTTCAGAAGATGTTAATGGCTTCTTTTATTACACTTACTTATTGAGTAATCGTATTTCTTTCTCTGATTTTCCATTACCAGATACCGGGTTCAGATCCCAGTACGGGCATGGATGTTCGTAGTTGTTCGGAATCTACTTTAAGTCGTAGGTTCTGGTCTAATTATCCTTAAAGAATCCACACAGAGCGACATCCCAAACTAAAAAGCATAGTTCTTTACGAATCATGGATATTTATCAAGGCATTGGGAGGAAGAGGGGGGGGGGGATATGTTAAATGTATGGATTGTGTTTGAGGGACAGGTAAACAAAATTACATACGAAGAAAAAAAAATTACTCAATTAACCAATTAAACATTTGAAAATGATTAATAATTAATATTTTAAAAAGTATTACAAATTTATTCATGGCATTATTATATTTCTTTTCTAATTTTGCATATGATAACATCGCAATTAAAAAAAAAAAAAAAAAAAAAAAAAAAAAGAATTAGTTAATTTAGAGAAAGTTTCAGGTAATTTTATTTTTCTGAAATATTGAGCTTCTTATGATAGAGAATATTATTAAGTGATACTTGAGCATTTAAAAAAAAAAAAAAAAAAAAAAAAAAAAAGCGTACAATACCGACGAAATTATCACTGGTTGCATACCAGCAAAAAACAATGTTCAGTGTCCACTATCAGGTTCCCATCAGGGTCTATCCAGCATAGGGACTTGGCATAAAAACGTCGCCAAGTTGCGTTTTCATCCATTCGAGACCTCTGGGCACTGATTAACGGCAGGCCGAACCGGTTTTCTTCAAACAGGCAAACGACCTCGTTCGCCGGCTCAGAGTGAACTGTCTGCAGCAGATGCCTTCGGATACTTTGTCAGGTACAGAGCAGAAAATTGTTGCTTCTGGTGTACCTACCTCCCCGAAGAAGGCTGACCAAAAGAGGTTGGGCGAAATATTTCCTGAATGAAATAAAACTCTGTGAAAAACTTTTCGGCTGATTGACTTCAAAAGATTTTCAAATTAGATTACGCATGTTTCACTACAGATTTTCATTATTAAGTAAAAGATTGACTATTTGATTCAGTGCGTAACTTTCTATTTTTTTGTGATCAAGATTTGTATGTTCTCATCATAAATGGGAAAGGTGTTTCTTTAGTTGGTTTAAGTAGACGGAGAATCTAATGGTGTAAATAAAGGTAAGTTTAATATTAAATTTTTATTAATATGACTGAGCATCCTTTATATGTTTTTTAATTACTTTTTTGTTTCCTTTTTTTTTTTCCTCAAACTTATTTTGTATTCGCTTTTATATCTATTTGAATATCGCCTTTATAAATAAACTATAAATAAATGAACAATGAATGAATAAATGAATAATTTAAAGTTATACTTAAGTTTTTTTTTTTTTTTTTTTTTTTCCAAAACAGTGAAATTATTTTATATTAATTATAATTATTTATTCACATAATCAGGGGTGATTTTGTGTGAAATTTTTTTTTTCTAATTTCAGGAATTTTCGCCCAATATATTTTCTGATTTCAGGATTTTTTCATTTATTTTTCAGTGGCTGTTAAGAGAAAACTGTCGCATAATGGAAATTTAAGAATATCATTTGCATTTTACTAGTAATATTCTTTTACATTTGCCAAACTTTATTTGCATTTTATTGGTTAATCATAAAAAAAGAAAAATAATAATAACAATCTCAAAATTTTTTTCCCTTATATAATTTCAAGATTTTTAAATATCTATATATTTAAGTGAAATACGTAATTCCAGGATTTTGATTCAAAACTCTTTCTAACGAGTCACATTTTACCAACATACTTCTGTACATTAACCCTCTATATTTTACCTCTCTATGTATTTTTTATTCTTAGTAGTATTTTTCTCTTAATCCACAAATATTATCAGATAAATGACAAATTTAATTAATATGTATCCATATCATTTAATGAAAATTCGTTTGACCAAGGATTTGTATATATAGAGGAAAAAATTCATACTTTATGCTTTATGTACTGTTTTCAACGTATCATCATAATTTTAAATATTTAAATTATTTTTAATCAATAAAACTATGTTAATTATCGCTATTGCAAAATATTTAACTGTATTAAATTATTTTATAAAGTTTATATTAATTCATCATATTTTCATAATTGTAATTGCGCATAAAAGATGTTTTGCCGTATTTTATTATGAATTTTAATAAAATTGTACTGTTTTCTTTCTCTTTGCTTCAAATGTGCATTTAATTAATAATAATAATAATAATGAAAAAAAAAAAAGGAATAGTTGATAACAAATATTCTTATAATAAATGAGTATCTTAATTAGTTTAATTATGCAATAAGACTTATCTCAAACGATTCTTATTGAGTTTTTTCATGTTTTGTTAAACATTACAGCACACTACCTAAAAATAATTAAGAGTAATTAATTATAATATTCCTTAATAAAGCATTTTAAACAATCAATTGATAAAACTATATTGCATTTAATCAATACCATAGACACAATCCTAAAAACTGCAATTTGTACGCTGGTAATTGAATATGATTATCACATAAATGTTTAATATTATGAATACTAAAAGGAAAAATTATTTCAAAAGACATTAAAGAAGTTTTTAGTTTGAGATTTTCAATTCCGTTTAATCATTTTGGAAAACAATAATCTGTCTTCTGTTCTAATTCTTCAAAATAAAAAAATATTTCTAAATTTGCAGTGGAAAATAAAATGACAAAAGAATACATTATACGTTCGCGTGAATTAGGTTTTTGTTTATTAATTTCAAAGTCCTTTTGTAGCTCTAAAACTTTGCTACAATAAAACTTCTTTTAATATAATTAATATTCTCAATTTAAATGAAAATGTTTATTAAGAAGAGTTTAATGAATATTTCATAGAATTTGGCAAGTGAGAAAACAAAATGACAAAAGGATACACTATGCCTTATTTGTATGAATTTTTCTTTTCTTTTTTTTTTTTTTTTTGTTTATTAATTTTAAAGATTTTATATAACTCTGCAAATTTACAAAAGATTTTTTTTTTTCACAATAATTAATATCCTGTTTAAAAGAAAATTTTTGTGAAAAATATTTGATCAATATTTCATAGTGTTGGTGTTGGTGTTTAGGATTAAGGCCGATTGACTGCTGTAGGTCCTGGGCCTGAGGGGGAGTGCCTTCCGTGGAGGTCTTTCTAAGGGGTCCTAGCCCGTATTTACGCAAGTTTCGGAGAAAACCACCAATATTTCATAGAATTAAGTGATACATATTCCCTAATTTTTTTCTGTTACGAAAACGTTCCACAACGCTGTCCACAGCATCTATTTAAACAATTTATTTATTTATTTATCATTCAGATAAATTTATAAGATTATTAAGAAGTTTTAGAATGTTTTCAAATTTTAATAAAATTTTTTAATTCAAGCTTTATTTTGGCATATGCATTAAAATTTTAACTTTTTAGCATTCACCTGACAATGTCTGTTGTATTTAGAATAAAATACAAATTTTGATTTAATTGAATAATGATCAATTTCCTCCATCTGCTAATAATATAAATGGGTGTAACTTCACTTTTCAAAAAAATGTATTTTCCAGAAGACATTTTCAATTGCATTAGTAGTTTATATGTGCTGTATACATGCTGAATTCATGTATAAAGGCAGTGTGATTAAAAGTAGATCTGCGTTTATTGAAGATTTATTAATTTATTTTCGGAGTAAAATATTTTCAGAACAGTAAAATTCTTTAATATTTATTATTAATATTTATTCCCATAATGACTGTTGCCGAAATCTGGAAAATGCAAATTTTTACAATGGCTATACATCCAATAAAACTTGATTATGTGCAAAAACTAATTTAATGTAACCATTTAAACACCAAAATAATTATACAAATACATTTATTTGGCGTTTTGTTTTCATAATTATTATGCAAAACGTCTATATACGCTAAATTATTGAAATCGAATGCAAGTACAAGAAAAGTTCTTAAAACTGAGTTTTACGTATATCTTGTAACATCTTCATTTGTTAAAATATAATAATCTAAGATTACATTACATTAATGACTAAAATATATAAGTCCTTTTATAAAATGTATATGTCTTAAGTTAGTTTGTAAAATGTGTTTAGAACTAAATTTCTAAATATGCGTAAATCATTATAATATTCTCTATTTAATTTTTAATAAGCCTACTTAGTTCATAAAAATATAATATGAATCCCAATACTTTTAATAAGACTCTGATTTCTTTTCATTGTTTCTTTTATTTCATTATATTACACAATGTGTAATTTAAATCTAAAAAAAAAAAAAAAAAAAAAATAAATCTCGACCAAACAACAGATAGTCATCGAAGTCTTTCGTGACTCTTGTTTAGCAACTGCTCCGAATCAAAGACTTTTGACCATTCAATAATCATTAGAAAGTAATTTTCAGCTAAAGCGCATTATTACCTCGTTTCGGAATGTATATCATGTCCTTTTTTATAGACTACAAGTACACAAATTTTCTTAGTCACGTAATTCCAAGTTTTGTCTACTTATTAACTTATTATTATGAAGAGATGCGCCATGTCATTTTAAAATATATTGTGGCATGATAAAAATAAAAGATCTGAGGATTTTAGTTGTATTTTTAAGAAAGTATTCAAAAAGATCTTGTATCAACATCCGATATGCAAACGTTTCTAATTTATTTTATTCCGGAGCATTGTAAGTACTTTTATTTATTTTTTTCCCCACACCATTTTATTAAAAGAGTAATTTTCTTATTATTTAATAATAATTAAAATTCGAAAAAGAAAAAAAAACTCTAAAATGAAGTGGTGTAAAAAAAGGCGGGTACTAACAAACATTCTGGAATAAATTTAACTGCTGGCATTTTTGCAATGTATGTTGTGTTGGGGAAATGCGGTAACAGTAAAACACAACACACCAGAAGAAAATTATTTTATAGTTAATTAGGATTATAGAATGGAAATAGAAATGTATCTCCTAAAATAACAATATCTGTAATGATGGGCTGTGGTCACCGTAAAACTCACCTGAAACCACTTACTTTGCAATTATTTAGGATTATAATGTGGGAACAGAAATGTATATCATATCATATAACAACAATATATATTATGATGTACTGTGTTTGCTATAAAACATACCAGAAACAAATTATTTATGGTTAAAGTATGGATAAAGGAGTGTATCTCCTGTAACAAGTATTTCGCGAAAAAACGTATGCTACTCTTTCTTCGTTATTTCACTTTTATGAAATTATTAATATCTGGCTGGCTTTGCCTGTTTAGATCGTTTCATTATATTTAAATAAATCATTTTTATATTAATACGTTTCAATTTTTTAATTACTATATATATTAATAATCCTCGAAAATATGAACAAATATCGCTTACTGCAAATGAACTATTTTTGAATTAATTCATTTGTTAAACATATCCCTGTAATGGCAACACTCTTAAAAAAGAAAAATTGCCGTTCTAAGAAAAGATCTTGTTTTTGTTATGCCGACGAATAATAATATGTAACCTGAAAAAGTCGTCTGATATTATATTATAATTCGTTCGATAGTAGTTCATTTGGAAGATTTTCTGAAAATAACGTTTTTCTAACGTGTTATGAAACATATTTTGATTTTAATTGTATTAAGATACTATGTAAATTTGACGTTTACACAATAAAATTTTTAAATCGCATATGTGAAATTTTAAGAAAAGCGTAATTTTAGAACTTAAAAAAAAAAAAAAAAAAAAAAAAAAAAAAATCATTTCACAGCTTTTAATTTCGAATTTTTAAAAATTCCAGTTGAGAAAAATGTGTACATTAGAAGTAGCTTACATATCAAATTTGAAGTTTCTAGCTACATTATTTCTATAGAAATTATACAAAAGTGTGATTTTCGAGAAGGTCTTTCCTCACCGTCTTCCCTTGCGTATGTGAGATGTCAACCCCTACAGTACTTTAACCCTGGTAATAAGCAGTAACTATGTGTTAAGTTAGGTTGAAATCGATTCAGTGGTTTGGGAAGAGATGTAAGATACACACATAAACATACACACACAATTATTTTCATTTATATGAAGGTGTTTACCCAGATCCATCGGTTAACCAACAAGTTTTAATTAGATTTTTATGAAACCATGCAGGTTTGATTTTATGTCAACTCGATATATTTTATGAATTCCATTATGAAAACCTAATACACTTTCTGCACAACTCATAAATACGACACAAAATGACAGTATGTTATTAAAGCCAACATTATTTTATTCGTATACACTCAGCACCATATCATATTCATCTTCTTATGAAATAAGAGTTTGTTTATAGTTGATAATATAATACAATTTCAACTTATTTATTTATTTTTACATTTTTTCATTATCATTATTATAATTAATTATTTATTTATTTATTTATCTTAAGGGCTGTGCGGGTAGAGGGAGTATATGGAAGAAGGAAATAAAATCTTTCAAAAATTCCTAATTTAATCAAAGGCCATGACTTAAACAAGATTGCTTTACATTTCAAATGATCGTGGAGTTTTGTGTTTATCGAAATCATTCTTTAATAGGAAGGAAATAAGCATGTCTGTGAGTTTTTCTAAGAGAGTCTTCCAGAAAAATTGAAAGTGTACAAAGTTTTTATAAACTGAGAGTTTTTGATGAGCAGTTTTTTTTGCTAATATATATAAATTTTTATGTCCGATTATAGATGTAGAAAAAAAAAAAAAAAAGGGAGAAACTGAGAATGTCTCGAAATGGAAGCATTTATTAACTTATCAATGACAGACTTGTTTTATGTGCCATTTACGTTTGCACTTTGACTCAAATTAACACAAAATTTGGGAACATCCATTAATTTACAAAAGAAACATTAGAATTGATAATTATTCTGTAAAAGAGATTAAGTTGAAACTTGATCTCTCGGGCTTCCACTTCCACCCTTCAAAAGAGCTTATTCAATGGCCGTAAACCGAAGCCTGAAGAACTCGAGATTTTTCTGCAGATTTGCTTGCGTGTTTATGCATTTCGGGGAAAAACTGTTTGAAAGTGTGTGCAAGATGATATGCCTCAACCTCCCCCCCCCCATCCCTCCCCCCAAAAAAATAAAAAATAAAATAAAATAAATGAATAAATGATAATAATAAATAAATAAATAAATAAATAAAATAAAATAATGTTTTTCCCAAGCTTAATTTCAGTTCTTGTTAGTTATAAAGTAAAACATGTTTGTTTAAGAAGTTTTTAGATTATTTTTCCACGGGAAAAAAAAAAAAAAAAAATGCTTATTTTCAATAATACATGCAAAATTTTCCAATAGTAAAACAAATACCATTTTTATAGAAAGCTGATTTTGCTTTTCCCAACTTTATTATAATGTTAAAATTTCCGCAAATCCTCTCTGCGTTTCGTGTTAAATCTATATTGATACGTGACACATACACAATATAATAAAATCTTAAATTTTAAGTCACCCATTTTCGAATTAAAAGCTTTTGGTATTTTTCGGCATCCTAATTTGGTAATATATGCCCTTTATATTTGATTCATTAGTTAAATCAGTTATGGCTTTCACATGATGAAAAAAAGGGCTTGATATTTCAACCGAAGCAACTATTGCATATTTTTGGAATTTATGGTGTTGGCCTACAAACTGTTTTTCAATGTCGAACACCAGCTTTTGAGTGTTTTATGCTGGGTATTCATAATTATTTTATTTATGATTTATTTTTACAAAATTAGAGATAATTAAAACATACTGAGCTAGCCACAGAAAATAATTAGTTACAAACTACAAATATTTATTAAAATAAATCTACACAGCGTACGAAACTAATAAATTAGATGAATAGATAAATTTTGGTCATACTCATAATTCACAAAAAATTAATTCTATCTTCGCTTAATTAAAAAGAAACCCTGCTATTTATTTAAAAATTTCACGTTATTATAATATATAAAGTAAAAAATATCTATGGAAAATGGGATTTTTCTTTTCATTTGCCTTTTGTATACTACAGCTAAACTTCTTATGGAATTTCATGTCATTGTTGTTCAACATATTTCTTATACGGGTAATTAAGCGATTTCTTCCAAAATTTGCTTGGATGCGCACTGTAAAGAACATTAGAATGAAACTTCATGACCATATTTTTAGAAACTAAAATATATTATAGACTAAATATCCAGACTAAATTTTGAACGGATATTATCTGTTTAGGTACCTATAAATCTTTTCTTAGCATATTGAATTATAAATTATTCGATTAAACATGTACGCTTTTGTGAAACTTAAGCTTTTTTTTCAGGTTTCAGGTTTAAAGTATACTCATGTATAATTTCTTATTCCACACTATTTTTTTCCCGAAAAAATTGACATGAAACGAGATTTTTCGTTGTTGGATGAGAATAAAGTTTGATTTTAAATCTACTCTAGAAACTTCTGTAAAGGAAATCTGTCTCACCGTCAGCACTTCACCCCCCCCCTCTCCCTTCCCCTTAAAAGAAAAAAAAAAAAAGTTGTCAAAATATAATGCATTTTGTTAAGTTTTCAAAGTAAAGAATAATGTTGCTGAAGCAGCATGGAAAAAGTAAATCTCTAAAACATGTTTTGACAGCCGCAGATATTAAAGTACGTAAAAATGCCATAGTTATAACAACAAAAATATTCTATTAAAATTCTGACAAGCAAATTCACCTTTTTCTTTTTAATCGTAATTAAAAATTAACAAATTTTGCTTTACTATACAAAATTTTCTAGGAAATCTAAAATGAAAATATTCTAAAATTTCGCAAATTAAAAAATTGAACGAATTTTATCAAGACCTCTTGTATTACGACAACGAGAAATTTTAAGATTATACTATTTTAATATAATGAAATAAATTTCTTCGCAGATAATTTTTAAGATAATTTTTTTATGTTATAATAAAGAAGAATAAAATGGAAGCAAAATTGTTATTGTGATTGTAGTTATACCTTCAATATTTTATAACCAGATTTAGATTTTAGATCATTATAGTATTTTTGCCGAGTATTGTTGGACTAATAATTGTTGGTCTACCTCTTTTTTTTTTAATGGTATGTCGTGCTTAATTATTTCGCCCCAACGTAATTGTTGCGTGTTTGTGCATATTAAGATCTAGCTTTAGAATAATGGAATATGAATAATAATAATAATAATAATAATAATAAATGAAAATATTGCAACCTGTAAAATAAGTTGTATTGAAAAAAAAAAAAAAAAAAAAAAAAAAATTGTTTCCAAAGGTTAAGCAATAACCTACTATTATGTTTTGCGCATAACTCTTAAACAAATAGATGTATGAACATGAAATTTGAATGACATGTTCGGTATCAAATCAGTAACCGAATTTTAAATTACTTTGGCATCCGTAATAATTATCTCTTTAATTGCAATTTTTCAACAATGCATGATTTTAGAAAAGATGGTGCTGAGAGTGCATTGTAGTTAGACAATGTTAAATTACAATGAACATTTTCGTCCTTTATTTTACTTTCACTCCCATAATAGAGACTTTTGAAAAAAAAAAAAAAAGTATAATTATCAATTTGTAAACCATGAACATAGTCAATGAAATAAAAAATTTAGTAACCGTTTCTCTACTGACGGTACTTTAAAACACCACTAGTTTAAAAAGCGTATAAAATCGAAAGTACGGAAGAAATTTCAAAAGTATTTATTAGAATAGAACGTATATACCTCACTCTAAAATCTCACTATATAACATTAGACGCTACACGTAGCCGTTTTTATTCTAATAAAGGTTTTTATAGAGTGCTTTCGCTGTTTTTGCTTAGCATTTTTCATGATCCTCACGTATATTATATGTAATTATTATATTACCTCAAGAATCAGAAACCAGTCTTAAAAAAATTATATATAAGGAACATAAAAAGTAAATACATTTTTACCCCTTTTTAAGGTCCTAATATTTTTTTCGACCTCAATGTACCAGTGGTACGCGAAAGTACTACCTCACTAAATCCTGGATGAGGTGATATGCATAATTTTTTACTGCATATATCTTTAAAATTGTTCTCAAAAAACTAAAAAAAATATGTTTCAAATACATTTTTTGTCTGCTTCATAATGCGGTAGATAAAGGGATAAATTAATGTATAACTTGCGCCACGTGCAAATTTCATGCGCGTCTGTATATTTTTAAGAAGTTATTTACTTAAAAAAAGAAATAAAGATTAAATTTAATTTTTGAAAGTATAAATATCTCACCTATATGTCATGCATCCTTAACATAATCTCTCATTTATTTCCTAAAATCCTTTAAATTTTTTTTTCTCTCTCTCTCTTCAAAAATTATTTTGAGAAGAATGTAAATTAATATCAGTTTATAAATTATTTCCTATGTCAAAATATAAAATTCCATTAATAGAAGTTTGACAACATTTGTCATTCATATTTAATGTTCATAAATTCTCTCTTTTTTTAATTTTTTTAAACAGAATTATGCAAAAAAAAAAGTAAATAAATAAATAAAAATTTTATTTACCTTTTGGAAATCTGTATACTGAAATAAACATGAAGTTGACGTAAAGAATTAGATCTTCGTAAGAAAAAAAAAAGAAGTCCAAAAACACAATTATTTCGACTTGAAAATATTCTTACATACTTTGAAATTTATTTGCTTACAGAATTCTTTTTCATTATCAATCAACAGCACTTATTAAGTGTGTTTTATTGCAATAGCGAATATATTAAAATACGTAGCAAAAATCACCGAATATCATAAGCACTTCATTGGTTACAGTAGTTTTTAATGAAAATCATAAATAGAATATGCTGTGTTGCTATTTTAACACAAGGAGTCTATTTTAACACAATTGCCTTTAAAAATTTATTAATGCTATTTTCAATGAAAAAATTTCCCTTTAAATTAATGTATACGTTCAAATAACTCTTTACGTATCTGGTATGTTTCCAAGTTTAATGCACCATTTTCTTCCAGCAGCTCGTTTCAATCAAGTGAAATTTGTTTTTAATTAAATTATAAACTTTGCGAAACACTTTTCCACTACTTTGGCACTCTTTGTCTTAATATTTTCTTTTTCTTTTTCTTTCTTTCTTTCTTTTTCTTTCTTTCTTTTCTTTTCTTTCTTTTTTTTTTTTTTTTTAACTGTTGTTTTGATAGTTCATAGATCAATCAAAGTGATATGATTTTGAAAATTTATATGCTGCTCATAATTAGAAATTGTTGTAATTTTTGATCAAATGCTAGTTAATTTTTCAATTTTACGAGCATTAGAGTATTTTTTTTTCTTTTCATTAATCATTATTTTAAACTGTAATTAAATATGTTATCATAAAATTACTTCCGCGTTGTGGAACTGTTAAAAAATTTGTAACCTCATATAATTGTAATGCAAATGTTTAAATTTTGCTTTAAAACAACAGTTAAATCATCTCAAATTTACTAGGAAAATATTTCTAGAAATTAAAATTTGTCTGTAGGGAAAGGGTCATGAAATATCTAATTGAAAAATTAAAAAAAAAAAAAAAAATCCCTGAGCGATTTTTATATATACATATACACTCATGGACAAAAAAATTAGCGCACGAAGAAGGAGTCATCAAAATGAAACGAAATTTTACATACGTAATGACTACTTTGATATAAGTAAATGATTAGAAAATCAAAGAAAAAGAATAATTTATTTCAGAGAAAAAGGAAAAAGAACGGAGGATTTAATACCCTGTTGGACCCCTTCTAGCGCGAATGCACGATGCGATACGATCGGGCATTGACGCATACAAGTTCTGTATGATGTCTTGAGAAATTTCGTTCCATATTTGCTGTAACTTTGCCTCTAGTTCGTTCAAACTCGTGAGATGCCCAACTCGCTGTCCCAAATGATCCCAGATATGCTCGATTAGAGACAAATCTGGGGATAGGGCAGGCCAAGGAAGGGTAGTAACAGTGCGGAGACAGTCTTGTGACAGCCTTGCCGTGTGAGGCCTAGCATTGTCTTGTTGAAAAATGGCTCCTGGGAGCCGTTGCATGAGTGGCAACACATGTGGTTGCAGGATGTTATGGACATACCGCTGGGCTGTCATGGTGTCATGGATCAATACTAGGGGTGGCCGTGTATTGTAGGCAATGGCACCCCATACCATCACACCAGCTGTGGATGCAGTGTGCAACTGTAAAGAAAAGGCAGAATTGAGGTATTCCCCCCGTTGCCTCTACACACGTACATGTTAGTCATCACTGCCCAAATTGAATCTGGATTCGTCGCTAAGCACGACGTGGTTCCACTCGGTTGCTATCCAACCCCGTCGAGTGTGACACCACTCCAAACGGAGCAGAGATGGTGGGTATTATTGGCGGCACATGTAATGGACGCCGCGATACCAAGTGTCCTTCAGCCAGGCGCCTTCGTATGGTTCAAGAGGACACAGGGGCCCGTAGTGAAGGTGCTACCTCTGCCTGGATGGCGGCCGATGAAGCAGTTGGCTGTACGCGTGCATTTCTTACGATGTGGCGGTCTTCTCGACGACTGGTCTGTCGAGGGCGTCCTGAGCCTGGTCTTCGTATACATGACATCTCTCGGGTCCACTGGTCCCAACACCTCCTCACAACACAATCAGAGCGGCCTAATTGACGAGTTACTCGCCTAGCTGACCACCCAGCTTCCATCATGCCGATGATCTCCCCCTCTCAAACTGCGACAGCTGTTCATATTGTCTTCCAAAACAACGTAATGGCATGTCTACCTCAGCTCTTCCTTTGTAAACGAGTCAGCACACTCAAATAAGCTTTGGTTACCTTTTTTATACTCCACAGAGAACGACAATAAACGCCCTCTACCGGCTATACGTAATGCGCAATCACGCTGCATTTCTAATCATTTGCATATCTCCCCGACATGTACATTCATGCCAAGTTTCGTTACGATCCCGCAATTATTTCTTGGTGCGCTAATTTTTTTGTCCATGAGTGTATATTTATTTAAATGTATATAAATATTTAGCTTAAAATTATGTACCTATGATTTAGATGTATTCAATTTTTAAGAGGCTTAACACTGGCAAACTGGAGAAAAGGGGGTATTATCTCCATCTTTTCCTTTCCCAATAAACTGTAATTTAAAATAATAAAAATAGCTTAGTATTTTCTTCACCCTTTATGAAAAGCATTGTGACAAATCCATTCCTAACACATATCCATTTACTTCAAACTTCGTTTCATTCACCTTTGCACTTGCGTTGTTTATTTAAATATACCCTTTTCGAAACACTGAAAAAAATAATAATAATAATAATTTATTCCAAAAAAGCACTTAATTTGAAATTTTACATATGTGTTATTTTTTAAATTCTAACGTTGCTGCGTGTACATATACTAGTATTTTATAGGCAAATATTAAAAAAGAAAAAAGTCTATTATTTATCCTTTCTTTTTATCTCGGAAATATCATGTTTTAGAATATGCTGTTTCTTGTCTCTTTTCATGCGTAATATAACGATAGTGTACTCTACTTTTTATAAATAATGGAGGTCATATGATCAAAATGATTCATTGTTCATTATTTGCCAAAATATAAGAGGTCAAGATTAAATGATTTTATTTGTTTACTTATTATTTCAATTGTACTTTTCTTCAATTACACTATGATGATTATTTTCAAAATGAGAATTTTCATTTTCGTTGGCATTGCTTTGAATGTTATTTTTATATTTGATTGTCTCGTTGTATATATCCATTTATCCGATATTTTTTCTAATAAAACTGTAGTTTATATTTTAAGTTTTATTTCTTAATATCGAATTTCATTTTATTATTGAACTATAAAGCAGCTTAATGGCATGCAAAAAAAAAAAAAAAAAAAAAAAAAACTATCGAAATAAATCGTGTGAAGCAAACGAAAGAGAAAACAGTAACCACAATAATTCATAATTCATATTGATCCTGTCAACAATGGATGAACAGAAAAATTTTGTAGCAAATGACATACATTTGTTTGCATATACAGTCAGATATTGAATCTTGTATAATTTTTCATATTGTCATTTGTGCTCATTGGTATACTAAGAGTTTATGAAAACATAATTTTGCTATTATTTAAACATATCTTTAAGTGTTATTAGAGAAAATGTATAATTTTTTGTAGGTGATGCTCTGACGATTTGTTTTCTGTTTACCCTTATCTCTGTTTTGTCGAATTAATTGCACCAGTAATATTCTATAAAACTTCTTTTTCTTTTCTTTCTCTTAAATTAATTTTTTATTAATATTTTTTACGATGTTATTTTAACTTATAGCGTGGTCCAAAGAAATATTAGTTTAACCCTTTGCACTCGAACAGTTTTTCTTTTCTCCATTACCGTTACATAAAAAAAACTTTCCTGAACAGATTTCACTTGTAATTTCTTGAAATAATAAATGAAGTTATTCTGTCTTGTTTTTGTCCTTATGTTATGAACTGAAAATTATTTGCATTATCTCCACAATAGAGCCCCTAAGTTTGAAGACAAATTTTAAAAGGCTCCGCTTCGGAGCCCTCGAGTGCAACGGATTAATATATATATTTTGCCTATCTTTTGTTTGTATATATATATATAATTTGAATAATTTAATTCCTTTACAACACTCAGCAAATGAAAGAGAGTTGACAATACCAACATATGAAATTTTAAATGAGATGTAGTGCGAATAATATTATAGTCACGGTGATAATTTAATTTAATTACACTGAGTAGTAAAAACATATTAAAGTACTTACGCAGAAGAGAAATGACACACATAAATCATAAGCCTAACGATGAGATAATTTGCATAATCAATTAATCCAATATAAACATTCTTCAAATAATAGAAATGGAAAGAGATAAAGTAACCAAAAGGAGCTGTTAAAAGAAAGGATATATATATATATAAACGAGAGTTAATTTAAGTAATTAAGTATTCATGATATGATAATAGAATTAGAGTACTTTTATTGTAATATGTTAGCCTGTTACCTTAAACTTCATCTGAACCACGTGCGTTTGTTTTAACTTATTACTAACACAATAAGCGCCGTTTAAATCAAGCCTGCATTTATTATTTTAATTAAACTGTTGAATATTCTCTATAAAATTTACTTAATTAATGAAGGAGTTATAGTAAGAGCATCGAAAAGCTGTAAAAATTATATGATTCCTATTACAGAGACTGACCAAAAGAATGGTCTCGACCCAGGGAGTCATAAAAGCTTAGGTTCAATTCTGATTCCTGTCCGAGATGAAATTTTTTTCGAGCTAGAACGGGTTAGTGCAGGGGATTTCTTTTCTTTCTTTTTTCTTTCTTTCTTTCTTTCTTTCTTTCTTTTTTTTTTTTTTTTTTTTTTTTTTTCGTGATATGTTAATGCTTTTTAAACTAATTACATCGGTCCAGTATAAATTTCGTGAATATTAAATTGTTTTATACGTGATGTGAAAATATTTTGGTCATACAGCTCTGAATGATTGGTTTTTTATTACTTGAACTCAAATGTAATTTAAGAATCTGAAAAAAAATCTTGCATGTGTAAAAAGAGTTTAATGAAGGGAAAAAATTACATAAACGATTTTCTTGAGTTGTCAATAATAGTCTCCAATACATATTAGCTAATTGACTAAAGTGAATGGCTAAAAGCAATTAATAAAGCCTAGGATGGCATGAATTTATGTTAGGTTATGTATATTTTTCTCCCAAAAATTCCGGGAGAAAACTAAGAAAGATTTTGCACAGTCAATGTAGATCTCTATGTTTTTTTTTTTTTTTTTTTTTTTTTATCGAAAATTATCGATCCTTGGAGCCCTAATTAAAAAAAACTATTTCAATAAAAAATTATTATTACTTTACTTGCTTTATTTATTTATTTATTTTTTTACTTTTTTTTTTTTTTTTTAAATAATTTCAACAATTTTTCTGATTTTTTTTTTTTCGACAGCTATGGTTATGTTTGTCTCATGTCTGTAAATTTGAAACATTTCAGAAAGATACTAATTAATTTATTCGTAAAGCAAATTATAACTTTCAGGAATTGAACATTCCTTTACAGCAGAAATATAAATAACCAAATAGGCTGACACTTTTCCTTTGTGAAAGGAAACTCTTATATTTAATAGCAAAATACTGCCACGTTTTAAATTATTTTTATTTTAAATTGCTATTTGAAAATATTTCAGAAAGTCAAATAACCGTCAAAGGAATATAAATGAGGATTTCCATCAATTAGTATTATTTTAGCTATATACTTACATATACCTCAATTTGATCAAAATATTTTCTTTGTTCGAGTCGTTAAATTTAAAGCTTCTTTCTTTTTCTGCTGTAGTTAGCATCGTGTATACTCAAGTGATACCGTTGTTTTAATTTATTTTTCCCCAAACGCACTACTTCTTTCAACCATATCTCCGTTCCTTCTCTCTAATCATCTGCATGAAAAACTCTCTTGTTAGCCAAAGTAGAAAGATTGCATAAATAATTGATTCTAGGAACAGTACGCAATTGCTTTTTAAAGAAATAGAAGTATCTAGCCATATTACTGTTACTTTAACTTTCTTAAATGAAAAGCGATTCCATTATATTCCTTTAACCATATCACCATCCCTTCTTTCTAATCACTTGCATAAAAACCTTTATTTAACCAATGTGGAAAGATTACTTTTTTTGCTACTGAAAATAGTATTTTACTTATAATTGATTCTTTACTTCCATCTTTATAACATTATTCCAAAAAGTTAAAATTTAGAACGGATCATTAACTGTGTAAAAATATTCCCTGATTAATGAAATGTAATCATTAGTTTAAGGAAAAACATTTAATAATGTAAAGGAATAACATTCCATGAAATTTTGCGATTAAAAAAAGAAATGCTTTGATGGCCATACAGAAATTTTAATGCACTTGATTGGTATTTTTTTTTTTTTTTTTTTTTTTTTTGTGAAACCATGCTTGGGCTTTTTAAACATTTTCCTTTAAGTAAGAGAAGGATATTTATTTATTCTTCCTATTGGATAAATATAGAAGTTAAACATTTGCATTAAACATGAGGAATTTTTTTATATAAAAATATCGAAAACTTTTTACTTATTACTGCTATTACCCCCTTACTGCAGAGCCCCACCAATGACCAAGATATTCTGTTCTCGAAATTAGTAGATGTGAAGATTGAAGATCACACTTGTCTACATTGCCGTTTGTAGTATCCCGTGGTTTTCTCATAAACCCGTGTAAATACGGGTTAGGACCCCTTAGAAAGACTCCCACGCAGAGCGCACCACCTTGTCCTAAGATCCTCGTGTTGTCAATTAGCCTTAATTCTAACACCAACACCAACAATATTTTTGCATAATATTATAGCCAAATATTCATTGCTTAAGAGCTTTTTAAAGAAAAGTGACTTGAAATCTAAGAGTAAGACAGTATAACAAACATGTTTGCACAGGACCTATTAGGTTTTCCAACCGATTCTGCATAATTTTCGCTTTTCTTTTTAAGTCAGTTTCGAAGATTGTTTCGGATCTTATTATTATTATTATTATTATTATTTTTTACTGTTTTTCCTCGGGTCTAGAAATAAACAACATTAAATTTTCAGGTGTGATTATTATTATTGTTATTGTTATTATCAGAAGTACGCGTACGCAAAAAGAAAAAGAAAAAAAAAATGATGTGTTTATTTTAGTGAAATTTAGTGGTGTTACAGCAGTTTCATTCTGAAAAGTAACATAGTTTAAAGTCTAAAAATTTAATGTTAATATTAATATCTCGGGTTATTAATTTTTTTATCCATGCATATAATTACGTCAAAAAATAAGTTCTATGCATGGACAATCATTTAAATTCTAGGAGATGCGTGCTGAATTAAAGTAGTTGCATAGCTGCGAATTCTTTCGCGTTTTGCAGAGATCTTCAAACTAGAATTTTATAAAAGTAATCATTAATAGCTGAAATCGCAGAAAACTAATGTCAGTGGTTTTTATTAAAAGTAATAATAGTAATACCAATTTAAAAATGTAAATGTTAGCAGCTATGTAATAATATAGATGTGTTGAAAATTTTGTAAAATAGGATGAGACACAGTATATAACTTATTGCAATATGACAGTTTATGTATTTCAGAGGTTTTATTTCCTTTATTTATTTTTTCATTTTCTAAAGTTTATACAACAAGGTGATTTATAAAAAAAAATCCCAAACCTCTGACGCGCTTTTCGTCGAATTAAAAAAAAAAAAAAAAATTACACATAACAGTACATTTTTTTCAAAGGAATTGCATATTAATATCGAGATCATTAATACCTTTTCTCTATTAGGTCTTTGCATAAATTCGTGCGGTTTTTTATTGCTTCATTTCATAAAAATACATCAAATCAAATGACAATTTTTAATCAAAATACTCTCCATTACTTTCTACAACCTTGCCCATTTTTCGGGTAACAAATGTATACCACGGCGATAGAAGCTCTCGTCTTTGGAAGCAATAAAATGATCCGCGTCGCACGAGCTTTTGCAATGACCTAATAAAATAAAGAGTGCAGCTGCTCTAAAAATTAAGAGCCACCATTACTGGCACTATTCTTCAAAATTATTTATTCAAAATATGAAACAGCTAAATTTACAATTCCAATGCTAAAAATTTTCGTTTCTTTGAATTTCATAATGATATTAAGCCACTACATACAAAATAAACACTGAATGTCATTATAGTGATAGCTATTCTAAATGTACTGTATTATATAAATACATATTAGATGGTAAATAATTCTGAAATGTTATAAAAAACAGTCACTTCAAGTGATTAATCTTGATAGAGATGTATTAACAACATTGATTTGAGTATTACGCTCACTTAAAATAATTGTGAATTTGACAAAATTTCGCAAACATTTTAAATTTTAATAAAACTTCTAAAATGAATTAAAATCTAAGTCACCTTAAACTATTTCCGATGAAAGATACTTGACTTTAATTAAGGCAAACATTTGGAACTCTATACCAAAAAAAGTCAATGAGAACTAGGCTATTTTTACCAGAGTCTTTTTCTCATATATGACATATTCTTATAATGAAAAAATCTTGAAAATCTTGTGTACTAGAGATACAAAGAAATTCGGACGTACGATCTTTGGTTTCAAGTTTCATATTTTTGGCAAGAACCTGCCTGAGTTTCAATGGGTTCTCAAACTATTACACAAAGTCAAGCTGTTCGACTGGGATATTTTTGGGATAAAAACACTATTTGCGTTTGTAGTGGCAATATATATAAAAAAAGAGAGAGCTATATAAAATGTTTATGCAATTCGTTAAAAAATAGCGATAACAAGCGTACGTAATTACTAAGTAATATTTATGTCAATCATGCGTATTTCCTTTATAAAATAACGTCAATTTTTGTAAAGGCCGTTGTTTTTATTTAAAAACTGCGAATTAAAAGGTTTAATTATACAAACGTAAATTATTCAAAATAAACTGAGTTTTTTTTTTTTTTTTTTTTTTTTTTTTTGACCACACGCATAAACATAGATCTTATTTAAAAAAGAAAAAAGGAAAGAAAAGTACCTCCTTTTGCGATCCCCCCCCCCCCCCTTCCTTTAAGCAGGAGTGAAATATCGGCTCCTAAACACTACTTATATTTTGGCTAAAGTGAACGCATTTTTTATTGGAGTCATATCGATAGCAGTATTTTACTTCACTTGATGTATCGGCATTTCCCATGCCTTTTTACTCTTCATTCGGCTGGAAATTATTTGAAGGATTTTTTTCCCCATTTTTTCATCAAAAGTTTCTATTACAGTTTAGCTACAAAGTAACAAAAAATAAATAAATAAATAAATAAATAAATAAAAAATACTTTTAGTTGTTTTGTAGTATAAAAACATTAGCCTTACAAAATCAAAATGCCCGATCAGGTTTTTGCAAAAGAGTGTGAGCTATATAGATTCAGAAATTAGTTTATAATTATTAGGAGCTCATTTACCACAAAGTGAAACAAAAACCAAAAAAAAAAAGACAGAAAGAAAGGAAGAAAAAAGAAAACTTTTATTTATTCATTCATTTATTTATTTTATTTATTTATTTATTTATTTTTAGAATAAAGATAATTAGCCTTAAAAAATCAAAATAATTGACCAAGTTTTTGTAAAAGAGTGTAAGATATGTAGTTTTAGAAATTTGTTTATAATTATTAGGAGCTGATTTACCACAAAGTGGAACAAAAACCAAAAAAAAAAAAAAAAAAAAAAAAAAAGAAAGAAAAGAAAAGAAAGAAAGAAAGAAAAAAGAAAACTTTTATTTATTCATTCATTTATTTATTTATTTTATATATTTATTTATTTATTTTTAGAATAAAGGTAATTAGCCTTAAAAAATCAAAATAATTGACCAAGTTTTTGTAAAAGAGTGTAAGATATGTAGTTTTAGAAATTTGTTTATAATTATTAGGAGCTCATTTTCCAAAAAGTAAAAAAAAAAAACTTTCAGTTGTTTTGTAGAATAAAAACATTACCATTAAAAAACAAAATAACCGAAACTGATCAGATTTTATAAAAGAGTGTAAGATATATGGATTCAGAAATTTGTTTATGATTATTAGGAGCTCATTTCCCACAAAGTGAAAAAAAAAAAATAATAATAATAAACTTAATTGTTTTGTGAAATAAAGACATTAGCCTTAAAAAATCAAAATAAGCGTTCAGGATTTTGTAAAACAGTGTAAAATATATAGATTCAGAAATTTATTTATAATTATTAGGAACCCTTCTTTTACTAGATTACCTTCATACTTTAACACTTATTTTCTTGTTAATATTTTTGTGCCTATTCATAACATGGATATTTTTTTTTCTAAAGGTATATAAATTTATTATTAGTATTATAAAAAAAAACAGAATTTCTTAGAATATTTCAAATTTTTAAAAATCTATTTTCTAACTCATTTCTAAAATAAATTGTAAAATAAATTAATATAATTATACCCATTTAGCATATTCATATACTTTCTTTAAATATATAATGTCTCAATTCCCTTTCTTCGCTCTAGAATCTGCAACGTAAATAAAGTAATTTTCACAAGAGATGCATTAATATATATTTCATCAACAATTTGTTTACGTTAATGCATTTTATTTCCATAAGGCATACTAACTTTCTCCTACTTCATACAAATTACACACCATTTTACATCCTAAAAATGTATTTCTTCTTGATCATGTAGTTGAACGGCGTACCTTTACGTCAAAATAAAAATTATCTTGTGTAGTGACCTAATTTCTTCATTTTATTCAAATATTTCTATCGTCCGGAATAAAAATACGAGCAAAACATTAATTTAATAATTGCAGTTGAGCACAGTATCAAAGAAAATCGTTTCAATGATGATGCATAATTGACTATAATCTTTCACACTCTTGCCCACAAACTAACACTATTATAGTTATCTCTTAACTCTATTTACGGAGAAACTGATTACTCTTATTAGTGAATGAAAAACAAAGAATCTATTGAACTGCTGGAAGAAAGATAATTATCCGCGATATCTAAAACTCTATTTGCCAAGCTGTATTTTTTTCTTGTACTTGTAATTATTTTCTCTAAACTACTAAAGCCTAACTCTCTTACATTGTTTAAATTCTTGTTGTTCTTTTGTTTAAACAAAACATGTATTACTCAAAGATACAATCGTTGAATCACTTTAAATTATTTTGCTACACGCTTTTCTTTCCGTGTTTTACTGTAACAATCAAATTTTCGTGCTTTAATTTTTCTTGTTTTTTTAATCTTCTATTGTTTCTGTTCATGGAACTGGGATAGACTATTTGTTTTTGTTTCGTTTTATTTTTGACGAATTTAATTTTTACATTATAAATTCAAGTCCAAGATATAAATTGTATTTTCTTTTACAATAAATTATACGACTATGATTCATTTTAGAAACAAAAGAGAAAAAATGATGCAACAAAAGAATATTAAGATTATATCCGAAAATTTCTATTAAAAATAAATAATTCAAACTCCCTCAGATTCCGAATCACATTTTTTTTTTTTTTTTCGTCGCGTTTTATAGGATATATATATGTGTGTGTGTGTGTAAATTAACCGCAATGGATAGTTTATTCATATATATATATATAGAGAGAGAGAGAGATTTGTAGAGACAATCATTTGTAACTACTTTTAAAACATTGTTTTTAATTACATTTCAGTTCTTTCAATAATTTGACAGTTTCAGGTAAAATTGCCGAATTAACTTCAATATATATGAAATTATGTATGTTTTAGAAACATTGTTACAAAAAAAAAAAAAAAAAAAAAGAAGAAGAAAAAAAAAAAAAAATTCGGTATAAAGTCTGGCGTCTGTCTTTGTAAAGTTAAGATTTTTTTTTTTTTTTTTTTTTTTTTTTTTTTGTGTGTGTGTGTGTGTGTGTGTGTGTAACTGATGAAGCAAGTTACAGCCTTTCGAAACACGTTGTGTTTTCTTCATCTTTTATGATTTATTATTATTATTATTTTATTCTGTTCTGCACAAGTTATTAAAAAAGTTTTACTCAAATTCCGGTAGTTTAAATGGTATAATTGTACCATCTGAAAGCAATATTTTAAAAGCTTATATATATATATTGCTACATCAGATTCTTTGTAGCTGTAGTGTTTCGATTTGCAACTAAAAAACATCGATTCCTTAATTTGTTCAAATTAATGATTATTATTATTATTTATTTATTTATTTTTCTGATTCTTCTGCACGTTTCTGAAAAATACTTTTTTATAGTTTGAAGATAAATGCTAAATGAAAAAATATTAAACATGTTTAAAGTTTTAAGATAGTGTTTGATATAAATGATTCTTATCACAGTTTACAACTATGCCTCAAAAACGGCAACATAGCACTGAAACTTACTTTCCCATTTGTGAGAGAAGGATGAGAAAGAGAAAATACTTCTGACTCGTTCTTTGGTGTTCATAACTAATAAAAAAAATTCTAATCAGTAAACTAGTAATCTACTATACAGTACACAATATTGTTTTCATGCAGTTATTACTTTTAAACTTTATAAATGTACTGTTATTATTAAATAAAAATTTCTGGCAATAGCAAGTTTGGTTTATTGGTTTTCTTTGGTCTTGATAATAGTGATACACACATTAGAAATCTTTATTGAAGCCTTTCTCTATCTGTTTCTTCATCTCTCTCACTCTCTTTAATTAAGGTTGAGTTAATTATAGCCTTACTTTAGTAGGCGACGATTAATTTGCGATGTTAGTCTACTATCTTTCCGGCGTGATTCCTTGTAATATGCATATCCTAACGAAGAGTTCACTCAAGTCTGTTTCGCCTCTAACTTCAATATCTTACAATCATGCGTTAATTAGTAAGAATATACTTTTGACTCTGCATTAAAAAGATATTTTGAAGAATTAAAAAAAAAAAAAAAAGTCTGAAATGCCAAATATTTTACGGCCATTAGTTAAGTGGTAAGAATATACTTTAAACTCTTAATTAAGAACGATAATTTCCCACCATTTTTTTTTTTTTTTTTTTTTTTTTTTGTAAATATATTTTTTAAGAAAACTGCATGATTTTAGTGTATAAAGTGGATTGGACTTTCTTGGAAAGCATTTCTTTTTACCCCCTTACTAGCAGGCTACACCCGCTTCGCAGGTCACTATTTTAAATGAATCCTTGTAATTTATGAATTCTCAAAATTGCATTAATTTTTATCACGTGAAGAACAAGAGAAAATAAATAATTTCTGATTGGGTAAAATGTCGCACCGGGTTCCCACTGCCTGCGTCAGCGTATATACGCGCGCACGGCGCGGCGTGTTCTTTTGCCCACCGTTCCCTCCTCTCTTAATTATTTTACACTTTCAAAAATATCCGCAATCATTTTCTCGGGCTCTTTTAAACCTAATAATACTAATTTTCAACCTATCTGAATTTCTTTATTTTTGCCTTGCGCCCGCCCCCCTTCCCGCCCCTCGTAATAATTCTACACTTTCGAAAATATCCGCAATCCATTTATCGGGCCTTAAAACTTAATAATACTAATTTTAAAGCTCTAACTCTTATTTCTATATTTTTGCCCCTTCGCCCCTCCCCCTTCCCGTCTATCCTAGTAATTTTACAAATTCGAAAATACCCGCAATCGATTTATAGGTACCCAAAACCTCTATGTACCAATTTCGAACAATCTAACTCTATTTTTATTCTTTGGCCCCTGCGCCACCCCCTTTCCGCCCCTCCTAATAACTTTCCAAATTCGAAAATATCTTCATTCGACTTGCAGGCCTCCAAAACATATGTGTACCAATTTTGAACAGTCTAACTGTATTTCTATTTTTTCCCCGTAGCCCCCCCCCCTGCCCCACCTGCGAGAATTCCTAAATTTTCAGAAATTAGCTTTTAGCTATTTGTGTGAGCTATATTTTAGAGCAAAAATCTCAAATATATATATTTTTTTTCGGTATAAAAGATTATTTGAAATCACGTTTTTCCCCTCCCTCCCCCTAGGATCTGAATTTCTAAATTTCCAGAAATTGGTTTATAGGTATTTGTATATTTTAGAACAAAAATTTCACGTAAATCTGTTTTTTTTTTTTTTTTTTTTTTTGTGTTTGTTTGAGATATGAAGGATTTTGTTAAATCACATTTAGCCCTCCCTGCCCTTCTTGGGGGGGGGGGGGGCGATTTTTGAAAAATCGCTTCTTAGTGGATGTTTGCATGATAGAAGAAATATTGTCACAAAATTTCATGCTTCTAGGTCCAGGGGTTTGGGCTGGGCGATGATGAATCACTCACTCACTCCCTGACTCACTCACTCAGGACAAACGATTTTATATATATAGATGTACTCCGCGACAGTAAGACTATGCTGTTTACAGTAAGAATATATGACAGTATTTTCGAATAATGTTTATTTTAAATTATTTTTACCAAACAAAATTATATAATTTGATGCTTTAGCATATTGCCACAGATATAAACTTCTCTTCAGTTTTTATTTATCATGCCATGGAGGATGAGTTTCCTAATCAAATTTCGCGTATGTAATGCAGCTGTATTAGCAAATATTATATCGAACTATCGAGAATGAATTATTTAACAAATATTTGGAAATTAAGTAAATGACACGATATACAGCAAATGACTTAGTAGTAACAACTATAGGTATCATCTGAGAAAACCCAATGTAATAAATTTTCCCTTTCTACTTCTGCTCCATAAAACACTGTATATATCCTTGTTTTGTATGACTTTTAAGATACTGATAAAATAACTTGTGGGGATTACTTGATCAAAAGTCACTAACGTGAAATGAAAATACATTTTTTGATAAATATTGAATAGTCTAAAAAAGACTTAATCGTAAGAGAAATACGATGTTGCATTTTTCTAAACAATATATGTTAATAGCAAAGCTCTATTATTTATGAATGAAAAAGTTTTTAAAAACATCTTTTATTGGGTGATCTTTTTGTAGCATTAATGATCTTTAATTAAAATAATTAATTCTTTTTTTTTTTTTTTTCAATTATAAACCTTTATTTTTACAGAAATCTTACGCTGATTGAAAATAATATATTAAAATACATTCTTTCAGTGCATTTTTTAGAATCAGGGCGTTAATAGGTTATACCCTTTTTTTTTTCCCTCCTTTTAATACTGAGAGCCTGAAACTTAAACAAAAATATTATCCTAGTACCAATTTTAAATTTGCTTTCAAATCTCCCTTAATGTGAAATAATCTTATAATACGATTGAAAATCGATACCTTTAAGGATTGAAGTTCGATTGGCAACTTGCCATATGACGGAAAATTATAGTTTTCCGGTGTGGGAAAAGTCAGCATCATTTTTTCCCCTTTTTCTTGTACATCAGTCAGGAGCCTCTAAGTAGTGAAAGTATCGATCTAATTAGTCTCCTAATCCAGAACAAAAAGACTGATATGCTAATCATATTCATAAACAAGCAGGAGAAATGCTTTGAAGATTTCTATTTTTACCATTCATAATACTTACTGCTACTGGGGGTCATTATTTCACTAATTTCAATTAAATGTATTTATTTATTTATTGAACTATTACATCTCGTGAATGAAAAAAAAATTATGTTTATTTATTTATTTATTTTTCATGCGAAATGTTACAATAATTCTTTTAGGTATTTTTAGACAAATCGGTTAAAAATAGTAATTGTTATTTTATTATTTATTTATTTATTTAGAAATAGCATTACTTTCTTTAATTATCCAGAGTCTTATTCAAACCAATGCAGTGTACGTAAATCATCTATATACGTAATGAAGAAAATTTTTTTCAAGCATCTATTTAATACGTTGAAAACTGCAGTTTGATGAATTTCTGTAATGAACAGTTATATAAAGAAATAATGTTCACAAAAAAGGAAAAAAGAAAAAGAGTGGTTGAGAGGCACTGCTCTCGAAACTAATAGATCATGGTGCCATGTTTGATCCTCGGTTACGCTCGTCGGACTAACTGTTCGAGTTTTCCGTAGTTTTCACCGAAACTAACGTAAATACGCGGCAGGGCCTGTTACAACAACCCTCCCCCTCCTTCACGGAGTACACCCAACTCACACATAGACCCTTTGTGTAGACAAGTGACATTAAATCAAAATACGTAAGAAAGGAATATACACTTTTTAATTCACAAATTAAATATATATTTATCTACCGAAATTAATCACAAGTACTACCAAATGATTCATTAAAATATTCAATTCTTTTTTCTTTCATTCTTCTTTTTTCTCTCTCAAAGCGGCATAATTTTATCGCTTTGCATCACATAAAATTATTTTGACACCCATTTGTTATATTATAATGAATTTTTATTCAGAAATAATAGGACAGATAATTAATTTTGAATAAATCATAAATGCATTCGATATATTTTTGTAAAAGAATAAATGTCATATATCATTTAAAACGTCATTTGGTTGAAAAGATAAAAAGCACAGCAGAGACTTGCTTCCTGAGCAAATTTACGTGTGTATTATTTGTTGCTGCATTTTGCTAAATTAATACCTCGTAAAAAACTTAAGAAGCGCAAGAGATTCAAGATATTCCTAAAATGGAGTGTTATTAAAAAAATTGAGATCATTTTAGAAGTGTTTCGTGAAATCTATTTGGTTAATGTTTTATAAATATTAATTTGATAAAGCTGAAATAAAAACACCAGAAATGTTTTCAAATTCTAATACCTTTCCAAAGAACTTTTTTTTTTTTACTTCTTTTACCTCTTCCAGCTATGCTAGAATACTGTTTTTGTTTATTACAGTTTAAACGATGTTGACGTCATCCTGTTTATGGGGATAACTAACTTCTAAAATAAAAGCGTAATATGTAGGTACCACTCCTTATTTATTTTATTTTATTTATTTATTTATTTTTATTTATTTTATTTATTTTTATAGTATCTCTATTTATACTCGTATATTAAAAAAATGTTATTTGACCTGAATATTCTATAATTAATTTTTTATTCGTCTAAAATAGTAAAATATTACTGAATATCTAAGAGAAAGAGTAAATATTTAGTTCTTATTAACTTTTTTTTTTGTATGATTTGAAATAATTATACTCCATTTCTATGACATTACGCTTTTCTGAAATCTCGTTATAATCTATGTCTGTACCTTACAATACGAATCTATTTTCAAACCTTTCACTGCTGCCGCAACACGTGCGAAAAGTGCCATGCGATTGAACTTCACTATTCGCACTGCGAGGGAACTTCAGTCGAAACTATATTTACGATAGAGCAATAAAACAAGCTTTGACATTGATATAAGGAACGCAGCAGATCTACGACCAAACAATGATTTTTATTATGTGAAAATACAATCTGAATAAAAAAAAAAAAAAAAAAAAAAAAAAAAAAAGATTTATATTTATAATATTCGTATGATTTTCATTGACTATGGAAAAAAAATTGACAACAATTTACTCTCTCTTTATTTCACAATATGCTCCTCTTTGGATTTTTTTAACATCATTATTATTTCTTTTTTTTTTTTCTTTACTTTTTTTGAGATTTCTCCCAAACCTTAGTAAGTTCGTCGAAATGGCCTGGCATTCTTCGCATACGTAATATACTTTCGGTCGTCACTATAAGAACTAAATATTTTACAATGAAATATTACAATAATGTCAAATTAGCTTCATTTTATGTATTTATTTATTTATTTTTATTAAGTTCTGTTGCCTTAATACATTAAATATTGGCTGCTTCTCATATGCAATCGCGTCTCTAGTCTTACTGTTATCAATAGTTTCCCAAATATATTTGATGCAGCATTTTTTTTTTTTTTTTTTTTTTTTTTTTTTACTTATTGTTTGTTTCAGCTAGCTATTTTTACTATATAATTCATTTTTTGAAAAGTATATGTTTGGAAGAGCAATAAATATTCCTTTGAAAATAAAGATGCACTTACGAAATTGATTTTCCCCCTAATTTTTTTTTTTTTTTTCTTTCTTTCTTTATCTTTCTAATAATTTTTTCCTTCCCTTTTTTAATCTTCTTGGTTTCAAAATCTTTATTTTATTTTCAGAAATTCTTCCAAAATTCAATCGCTAAAACTATTTATATATTAAAATGAACGTACGATGGTAGAAAGAAAAATGCTTTGTCATGTTTAAAATATTTTTCTCCCTTTTTGAGTTTATTTGGTAATTTCAACGACTTTTGAATTTGATTTATCTTTTCCCAGTCAGTTTCTTCATTGATTCCAGCAAATTTCTTTCAATCAGTGTAAAGAAAAGAAAGTTGAAATCTTTACAAAAGAGTGAATGAAAAGACAAATAAATTATTCTAGATTGTCTTCCAATTCTTTTACCGTAAGGTGTTTTATGTCTAGAGCGTAAAGAAAGCTAAAAGGAGCATGAATTTTGAAAAACCTCTTTAAAGGTTAATAAGAATGGCTATATAGGATCTTTTTATTTCCTTTTATCTTGTTCCTATTTTTGTAAAGTATGACAGTTAATATAATTTTAAGGTTTTTTTTTCCAATTTTGTCCTTTAAGCAGTTCCGAAATCGACTTATTTAATAAGTATTATGTTTGACTCTGATTAAATTAGTTTTTTCAGTTAAATTTTGCTTTTAAAAATGAGCTAAGTTACATAATAATAGTTTGCATTTTTATATTAATATATATATGTATATATATTATAAGTAAAAGGTGTTTTCAATATTGTCTTCAAATATTTTGTCATTATTTATACAGCATTAATATTTTATACTCCAGTTTTTGATACAACAATCAAAATTTAGGCACTTTTTTGTTGTGTTTTTCTGCCGCTTTGTTAAATATTTTATACCATCTCAAAAACTGAAATATTGATTCGCTATATATATATATATATATATATATATATATATACCGGATGATCCAAAAGTCAGGACAAACTTTAAAAATGAATAATTCGAAAACGAATCAAGATAAAAAGATACTGTTTTCACCAAACGGATGAAAAAGAAACCGGGTTTTGTGTGGCAACGAAAAAAAAATTAGTTCTGTTGGCGACCAACAGATGGCGCTATAGTGTTTTATTTCACCAAAAGATGATTTATGAATGAAAAAAGTGTTGATAACTTACAAGTCAGCTTAATTACAGTTAATTAGTACTACTACAATAACTGCTCAATGTGCTGTCCATCATTCAGAAGTACAGCTGTGAGACGATTCACCACACCGTTCACAGGATTTAGTAGCATTTCTTGCGTTATGGCAGACACATTTTGGCGGATGTCATCTTTCAGTGCTGCTAGTTATTCCAGTTGGTAGCTACACACTTTTAACTTCAAGAATCCCCACAGCCAAAAGTCACAGGGTGTCAGAATGGGAGATCTTGGAGGCCATGCGTGATTAAAGTAGCGACTGAGAATGCGATATTTCGATGCATGTAAGCTTCGACAACCATTACCTGCCGCAGTTGCTCCTTTTTATATCGTTTGTTGCTTTGCATAGTCCTACATCAGAAATCCGACAGCGCCATCTGTTGGTCGTCAACAGAACTATTTTTTTTTTTCGTTGCCACAAAAAGCGCGGCTTCCTTTCCATCAGTTTGGTGCAAATTGCATCTTTGTATCTTGATTCGTTTTCGAATTATTCATTTTTAAAGTTTGTCCTGACTTTTGGATCACCCGGTATATATATTTCCTCTTTTCATGTTGTAATGGTTTATAACATTCAGAACGATCATATAACTAGTGATTTTCTTAAAAGTTCTTTATTTTATTCATTTTTATTTTATTTACTGTAGAAACTCTCTTATCCGAGGCAATATGGACCGAGGGTGACTCGAATAATCAAAAATTCCTATAACACGGACTTGTAAATTGAAAAGGATGAAAACGTTGTCAATGAAGTAAAATAATACATCTATTACATATTTAAATACAGTCAGTTTAAAATGCAATGGAATATATACGTACATAAATTATAAAATAGAATACTATATAGTAAAAATTGCCAAAGTTATCCATGCCATTTGTCAAAGGCCACGCCTCCTCCGGGGCATAGCCTTTTCCGGACTACCTCGGTTAATCCGGAACTCGATTAGTCGGGGCTCGGATAATCGCGGCTCCACTGTATTTGTATTATATAATGTGTATATATGTATTTATAAACTTTGAAAAAAAAATCTGCAACCAGTGTTACTTATTTTCAGCTGTCATGGAAATTCTTCGTGTTGTTCTTAACCAAAATACAAATCACGAAAGTGTTTTTCAAAAATATAATCCTAAAGTATGACTGGGGAAAAAAAAGTATAAGCTTTTTACAATGATTTTCTAATTTATTCATTTGATCTCTATTATTTAGATTTATTTTAATATGAATTGACCAATTTCCTACCTAAAAGATTAATATTCCTCTCACAAAATGTTCTTTATGTGATATTGCGATATTCAAAAGTCAAACAAGATCAAAAATGCTTTTGAAATTGCGTGATAGAGTTCTATTAGATTTGGTAGCACATTTTAAACGCTCTTTTTTTTTCCTGAGCTATATGTTCGGATTAACATAATTAAAATGAATTAGTTTGACACTAAACGAAATTAAAATAAAAAAATTTCTTCCTCCGCAGAATTCCGTTTCAGCTTAAGAAAAAAAATCATGAAATATGTCAATGGATTACAAATTTCATTTCTTTACGCCTTCTTGACAGAATATAATCCTGAATGATTCAGTTGTTATAAATGTTTCTCGCCATTTTGTCATTTCATAAGTTTGTCCTTCATGTAATATACTCATGTTTCACGTTCTTCATCATAAATATAAATGAAGTGATATAATGAGAATATATTTTCGTCTGCAGTATTTAAGTTAATATATCTTAAAAATATTCTGAAGGAGACAGTAGGTTATACGGGAGCAGTAAACTTTAATTAAAAGGTTTTAAAAATAATCGTAAAATATGTTTTTTTTTTTTTTTTTTTTTTTTTTTTTTGTAGAAAAGAGGACATGCTATAAAAGAAAAATAAATTTAAGACAACGCCTAATGATATAAAATTGATTAGAGCAAAAGCTACTTAAATAATTGTTAAATACATTTTGTTTAAGATTAGAAACAAGTTTAAGATATTCCCTTTTTTAATACCTTGTGTAAATTAAATTTACGAAACGTCAAAATTAAAAGAATATATATATATATATATTATACAAAACTACAAATGTTGTTTCATTGCTTCTAGATTGCTTATTAATCAGATTATATATATATATATTAGCTTTCACTTTTTTAAATTTTAACTTTAAAAGAAAAGTTTGTTGATTTTCAAATATCTAATTTCAAAGCACACTTCTTGCTTATAATCTAAAATAATTTTCTTCTTAATTTTTAAAAGAAAATAATATTAGGAAATTAATTTTTATAATTTAATCAATACTTTGATGTAACTAAGGAAAAAATATTAAATACACATAGAATAAGAAACACTTTTCCACAAGTTACCGAAAAAAGATTTCTAATAAAGGCACATTCACCTCAAAGTAAACTCTGATGAATATCGAGCAATCACAATACACTGATTACGATTCATGAAAACAATTACAAACATTACATAATAAGTTGTCGACGATAATCGCTATAAAAATATTTATGCCGAAAAAAACAGATTATTAGAAAAAGAAACATAAAGTCATTAGAGTAATACGCAAAGAAAGAACCGTAGTTGTACGGTTCTTCAAATCCTAAATTCCAGAATTAAACTAAAATTAAATTAAAGTTAGCGATAAATGAAAAAACAGCTGTAATTAAAAATATTATAAATTTTTATATGATTGTACTTTATAACAAGCAATACGGTTACATGTGCTCAAAAAAAGAACAGTTTCACATGGACACTTGAGTTGGTGCTTTGTTTTGTGAATGTTTGAAAAACGAATTGTGCTTATCATAAAAAAAAAAAAAAAGTAAAGTAAAGAAATTTAAAAGTAATTTCTAATTTTATATTTTAAGTTATAAAAGTAATTCACTCGTCATTGCACAGAGAGTTTTTAGCAGTCATTTTTTTTTTTTTTTTTTTTTTTTTTTTTTTTACAGTATTCTTGCTTATTTAAGGTTTTTCTTTTATCTACCTGCGATATACAAAAAAAAAAAAAAAGAAAAAGAAAAAGAAAAAAAAAGAAAAACATAAAGCATTTTTAATAATGCACCATGATAATTAACGTTGTACATCAACGAATATAAAAATTTAAATATACAGACTAAAAATATGTATTCCCTTTCGTTTTGTTAACAAGTAATGATGGAAGTAAATTATCGTTTAATGTACTGAAGTCATACCTAGAGCATCATAAAGCATTTATTAAAATGTTAATTGTGTAATAGATTGAAACACAGATTACTTGTATTGAGTATATTCTGTTTGCACCAGTTAATAGTCAAATTTAAGCATTGTTTTACATCATTCAATGAACATATTAATATCATTTTCAGTTTAGAGATTGGTATTGAATTTATTATGAGAAACATTTGTAATTACGAATATTACAATCACTGAAAATGTAGCAATAGAAAATATAGTATCAAGAAATGGAAAACAATTAGTGAAATTTGCTTTTTTATATAAAGTCATTTCTTTTTTTTTTTTTTTTTTTTTTTTTTTTTTACATTGGCACTAAAGGAATATTTCATTCAAAGAAAGAAAAAAAAAACTTCACTTTAGAAAGAATTTATCTTTTGTTGTTTTTTGTTTTTGTTTTAGATTTAACAACAGAAACAGAGATCTGTAACCCAATGAATTAAAAAACATTTAGTTTATTCACTTTTATGTTAATATATATGTATATATATATATATAATGTGTAAATGTTTTTAACCTTTCATTGTGACAGAAACTATTAAGTCGCATCATTTTATTGTAAACGTTCAACATATTTTAATTCGTTAATACAGTTAAATATCAATGTAAAGTCATTATAGGAGAACAGTACTAATGTAACTAAATATATGAAACATGGCAACTTGTATCATGAAGTGATCCTACATCAGTATCACCTTATAATAAGCATGGTGTATATTTTATTTTCACAATTTTCTTTCATATGAACCGTAATTCGTAAGTATTATTTGTAGATTGTTTTGTTTAAGGAAAACTTAAATATTTTAATATAGGAATATGATTATCATTTTTTTTTACTCTCCATTCATAAGAAGAAAGTACCAGATTTACTATAATATAAAATTCTAGATTTTGATGGACTTACAAATTTTGTGATTTCTAGTACACAATCTGACAATTTTTGAAAATGGTTGTGTTGTGTGTTACACAAAATTTGTAGAGTACTGTAACTCAAAACATAATGGAAATAAATTCATGTATAACTGTATTAAATCGGATTATGTCATAAAATGGTGCTAGTTAAATTTTCTAATATGAATTTTCCCTGATACTGAATGCTTTTTCTATAAATATCTTTCCTGATAAGTCGTAATTTTACAATAATGGTGATAACAGATGGCATGTTCATAAAGATAATTACAATCTGCCTAATAATTTCTAAACTATAAAATATTAGAAATACTTATAAAACATCACTCCTTTTTTATGCTTTGTATGGAAAAAGAATTATAAGTAAATATAAATGTGGAAACTGTTGGACCTTAAGAATTTGTAAGAAAAAGTATGTAGGTGGACAGCAAGTTCGAAACTGCGTTTCTAACTTTCATAATGGGAATCGGATCCTGTTTCTATCTTAACTTCAATGGCATGCAATCATATAAAAACGTGTAAGTAATAAAGAATATCATAGGAAGTCTATAAACAAGTTAATATGTTTGGAAAAATAGTTAAATTTTTGCACCAAACCTGCAGAAACTTTTACATGTTAAGTTTTAATATTATAATAAATATTATTATACATTTTAATGAACTTATCCACTAAATAGCTGCCTTATGCTTTTACTTTGTATTTTATATGCTTCTAAAGAATGCTTTCCATTTATTTTTTAGTACTAATTTAAAATGTTGACGCTTCGAAAGTTTCGAGCCAATGATACAGAAAACATTTAATTGATTTACAAAATAAGTTTTAACTTTGATATTTCAATATTCTATTAGTTAAAAATCGCCAATATCTTTTAAAACACAAACTTAAGTAAGGCTAATGTATAAATCCTAATATTTATTATAGTCGATGGTTAAAAGATGGCGACGCCGCGCCGGTACTACATAAATTACAGCACATAAGGAAAAAATGCTGTAATTTTAGTGATTATGGACTTAAAACGTATGTTTGGTATGTTTTGCTGTATTTTCATCAATATTTTTGCAATAAAAAGTTTTTATTGTATTTTTTTTAAGAGAGAGATAGAAAATTCCTTTAATAGTTGCATATTGTGCTATCAGAAATTCGAAAGCATTTAGTTGTAACACATCTTTTCGCCGACGATGTCACAAAGATGCCATTTATTTACCTTAATCCATCAGCTCTGCAATCGATAGAGTCTGTGAAGATTAAATAAGTGAAATTGAAATGCGGAATGCATATTTGAGTTCTTTATATTTTGTATAACAATACATTTTCAACTTTAAATATTGGAAGTTTAGCATGGTTTTGGTTTTAAAGATTGTAAATCGGATGTCATGCTTATAGAGTTTATATACGTATATAGTAACAAATTTAAAAAAAATTTACAGAAAAAAAGTATTTATTTTAAAGGAGAATTATCTTATCTATTAAAAAAAATATCAAGCATTCATTTTTCAAAAAATTATTCTATGAAGGAATAACGGACGATTTTTTTTTTTTTTTTTTTTTTTCGTTGCATTAATTAGAAGAATCTTAAAGGGGGAGGGTAAATTTTTAAATACATATGTGTATGTAGTCTGCAAAATGCAATTGTTAATTGCCCGTACAAATACATTAATTTTCAAATGGCATGCACTAATTCAGTGAACGAACATTTGTTATGCCATATAAGCAGATGAACGAAAATGCCTTTTTATACACAATTTGACAAATGTACACGTTTTAGCATTAATATGATTTCATTCAAATCAACATAATTATAAATATTCTTACTATAAAATGAAAGAAGAAAAAAAAACTTAGGTTTGTTTTTAATTCACATAATTTTATTTATAAAGAAAAATATATATCTTTTACTTGAGTTTTTTTTATTAGATTATTGAAAAAACTGTCTAGGCTACACTCTTCTGTAAAACAACTTAAGAAAATTTTTGAATAAATGACTTTTTACCAAATTAATAAATTTATTCACAGTTTTTTATATGCATTAGTTAATTTAAAAAAACATCAAACAGATATTAATATAACTAATTTCCGCACTGTTTTTAGAGATTATTGTTAGCTATGTTTCTGTCATTGCACAAATTATTCTAACTGATTATTCTTGTTATTATTATTAGTAGTAGTAGTAGTAAGAAGGGAACAAGAATTTGAACAAAAACTGGAATTAGCAACATTTTTCTTTTTAACCGTTTAAAAAAGAATTTTATAGATTCTTTTTAATGTATTTTAAAGCAGTTGTTTTCAAATTTTATTAAAAAGCCGCCTATATTCTTGCTTGCTGCAGTATGCAACCTGTTAAATTTCTTTATTGGTATAAGTATTATTACTAAATACATATATAAGCAGTATTTATTACTGAGATAGAAAAAGCTTACAAAAAGAAAGTTATGTTAAATAATATAAACAAAAAAAAATTTTGTTGTTCAAATATGTACTGCAATACAGTATAGTATACATGCACTACACTGTTTCTCTATTAATGGCAAAGCCGGTATAAACAGATCCTGGATGTTGCAGTTTCCTTTCAGTGTTCTGACGATAGCAGTGCTCTCCTTGAGTCTAAAATCCGCAAGTAGTTGTCACAATCAGACCACTGTTATCAAATTGGCGTCTCTTAGATGCCTTTTCAATTTCCAGAAGACAAGAAAATTACCAGACGTTTCATACTGGATGCTACCAGACTTCCCATCCAAACAATTTGAGCACATTCTGCGTTATGTTGCCTTATAAAGATGCTGCATTATTGTGCAAAAGCGCAAGGAACAACATAGCATTTTGTCTTCAGATGCGATGAGGACGTCCTATGTGTCGTGATTGATTGTCTTATTTCTGTGTGCACAATGATGCGTTTATGCATGTATGCAATGATGCGCAATGTACATATCTTGTACAATGCTATCTAGAAAATCACTGTCTTTCTTATCATAAAGTTTCAAAAAAGTTTCTTTTTTGTGTTTGAATTACAGTAAGTGGAGATGCCATTGTGAAATCAATTTGCGATAATTCAGTTCGTGCTGTATGTTGGAAAGAATTGTATCAGAATACTCACAGTTTTTGTGACATGTGTGTTTCGGTCAATGTGCGATTCTTTACTCTCATACCGCTCATCCACTACAACAGCAGTAGCCAAAATTATCGTCTCCACGTTTTTGGCCTTCTTTACTTTTCTGCATTACTTCATATTTTTTCCCGAACTTATTCTGTTATAATTTTACTTTAATTCTGGACCTAATATTGTTATTCACTGATACTTCGCCGATATTTCTTGTTGAATTTTCGAGCAACTCTGGTATTTTGCTCACAAAATTCGTGCTGTTTCGCATGCCTTAATTTTGGAGTAACTTTGTAGGTGGCGCGCTATTTTAACCACTCACTATACGCTAATCTGAAATAAAAATTTCAGGGTACGAAATCATAAAAATGAACTCTCTTTTTCATAAGCTTCACATTTGTTGCGCAGTGCTGTCATATATGAATGTACAAGTGTAACTCAGTTTTTGAACGTCTTATGTATTTACTTTATGCATTGATTATATAAATTTAATGTTTTATATATTTCGTAATCAGGAATGAGGTTTTTCAGCTTTTTAAAGGAATTCAACTTTTTATAGATTTAGCTTTTCACTTTTTCAGCTTTTATTTTGTCATTGTAATATGCATTCGTTTTTCTTTTTTTTTTTTTTTTTTTTTTTTTTTTTAGTTAAGATTGAAGATTAAAAAATTATATTTATTACTCTAATAATGTCTAATTTGATGATTTGTCATCAAAATTATAGTTTCTCAATCCATTGTCTTGCCTTTGCATATAGTTTCAGCTTTTTTGTCTTTTTGCCAATCTCATCCCTGTGTAATATATTTTAACATTCATTATGTCCTAACAACACCCGTAGGTAATGCTATAAATATCAAAAAGATATAAATGTCTAACAAAAGGCATGTTGATAAGTAAATTATGATTTGGAGATAATGGGATAAATTTTCAAGATAATGATAAAAAAAAAAAAAAAAAAAAAAAAAAAAAGGTGATAAAATTGGGAAAACATTAATCAAATTGTTTTTATATATTTGATGAGATTTCAATATTTTACGTCTAAATTTAATGCTTTCAAAAGATTTTTTTAAACTAAAATACAAATTGTGTGCTATAAATCAAAACGGAAGTGAGATAAAATAAGAATAAGGCGGATAATGATGGTAGTAGATTTTCAATTTAATATTTTTGTAAAGGAAAAAATCATAGCTTTTCTAACTTCTGCGAAAATCCATTTATTGAAAACAGATTTATCTCACATAAATAATAATAATATTGTAAATCCCTTTTATGGCTTAAATAAAAATAGCTTCTTTTGAAAAATATTGCATTAGAATATAGAAGATGGGAGTTTTCTAAAGCTATAAAATTCAATATACTTGCCGTATACTTGCCGTAATTTTGCATAAATTAGCATCTAATGCAGGTAAAAATTTAAGAAGACAGTTCTAACCATAAAGTACTTATGCATAGCATCTCAATTTGGTTTAATCTAACTTTATGAAATAATAAGACGTTACATTTTTTTTACGGGATTTCAATACTAGCAATATAATGTTTATTGATTTCAGTCCATATATATGGATTATATCATATAGATAGATAGATAGATAGATTTATAATATTTCATATGTTTTTGTATTTTCAATATCAAGTAATAATAATAATAATAATAATAATAATAATAATTGGCCTGAAATTTAATTCATTAATATTACGAAATAATAAGACTATATCAGACTTTCTTACCAGATATGATTTTGATAAATATAAATTATACATTGACAAACAGCGATTTTAGCGAGATAACTGCTATCGACGATTTTTCCCCCTTTACTAGTAAAAGAGGGAGACTCTTTGAATCTAAAATCATTATTAGTAATCTATAACTGTTAGTGATTGAACACTAGAAATAGCATTACTGAACATTTCTGATTATTGTAGTCTCATTGCGAAAATATAACGTTCACTAAGTCCATTGATTTTTTTTCCTCATTTAGTTTTGAAGAATAGCCTAGAAAAGAAAATCTATTGATTGAGAATTGTAGTTACAAGGATTTTTTTTTTTTTTTTTTTTTTTTTTTAATTTTTTTTATTTTGTGCTTCGTTGCAAAAGAAATTTCCCGGAAGATTCATGTTAGTGTCAATCAACCTAAAACTCTACAGATACATTTATCAGAAAATTCTCTCTTATTTATTTATTTAGATTAAAATTAATCAAATCTCAACTTTCAACTAATTTTATTTGTCGGCAGTGTTTTTACTAGTAGAGCAGTGGAGTGAGATAAAATAAATTTCAAATTTATACTGATATATTTAAAAATAAAATAAAAGAAATGAAACTAAATAATTGTTTAAACCATATGTATAACATTAATTGTAATAACTTGGTGAATATTGTTAACTCTATAACGGCACCGAATTTATTACTAAGAATATAATTATTAAAATTAATATTAACTGCAAATCATAACAATTGAAATAGTTTTGTATATTTTACATAAGTTATAATATTTTATATAAATAATAATTATGAATACCATATCGCGTACTCGCCTTTCTTCCTTGATTATACAATCACTAAATCCATATAACGCTTTTTCATTTAATTGCATGAACAAAATAAAAGATTACTATAAGAAAATATTGGTAGAAGAATCATGAAAACAAATACGGACTGTCGCAACCCTGTACTATCATTCGTAAATTAAAATACGTTTCTACGTTGAATGTAATTTCTATAAGGTTATAACATTTAGTTATTCGAGAAAAAAAATTATGCTGTACTAGTAAGAGATAATTTTTTGTTTCTGGGATTCAATCTAAGAAATCCCGAAATTTAACAGTGGAGAAATTATCCAAGTAGTATCTAAATACACTTGCGAGACGGCTCTCAACACTTAGCGAACGTTAGCGGAGTTTTTGCAATATATTTTTATATAAATTATGAAATCATTAATATTTTTTGTGTATGCAAATTTTATTTGTTTAAAGGCAATACATTAAAATTTCGATTTCTCGAAGTAATCGGGACCGACCATCCTTCGGAAAAGCGAAATTTTCGGATAATCGAGAATGCTTCAATTTCAAAATTAAGGACAAATGTATGAGCTATTTCATATTATGGTAACAAATGATTAATAAAAAGTAAAGCAATGGTAAAATAGAAACAAAAATAAATTACCTAAATTTTAATTTTTTAATTTTTTTTATTTGTACACGTGGTTCGGAAAGGATTGCTTGCACATATAGAATACATATGATTGTAAGGAAAAAAAGAAAAAAGGTTTTAAAAATGTATTTCGCAAACAAAAAATGTAATAGTAAGTAAAAAATAAAATAAAATAACAAGAAAGAAAAAAGATCTTTAAAAATGGATTTCGGTTAACCGAGAGTTTCGGATGATAGAGGTTCTACAGTATAATTAATGTGTTGCGATTATTGAAATGATATGCAAATTTTTAAGTGGTTATAAAGCACATGTGCTCACACGAGACACAAGAGTCTCACCAAGCTCGGCAAATGATTGTAAATTCGAAAATTCCTTTTTTCTATAGTCAAAATGCTGTATATTTGGAGTATGAGATTTAACGGATTTATACAGCATTTTTTGCTTTAAGAGTATAGAAACTAAAGTAATTCGCCAGATTTTTTAAAAAATATTTTAAGATATACAGAACACTTGACGTGCTATTAAAAAATAATTGATTGTTTTTCTGCTTCATTTATTGCGAAAATAAATGTTTGGGAATGAATTTACGTGTAATAACCTCAGTTGGACATATTCCCATATTGTACTTAATTCTACTATAAAAAAAAAAAAGAAAAAGTCAAGACTGAAACAAATTCTTAAATAATATATATATATATATGTTTTTCGTTTTTATTGCTGATGGTACAAAGCATTGTTCAAAATACGACAAAAAAGTCGTATATCAAAAGTTAATTCGAGGTACTAGCATACTGTAAATTCTGTTTATAATAATTCTCAAAATTTATTTTACTGTCATTTAAAAAGTAACTTTCTTTCTTTCTTGTTTTTATGTATATTGTAAAAAAAAAAAAAAAAAAAAAACCCTCTAATTATGAATGAATAAAAATTTCAAGTAGTAATGATGTACACTCAAAATATAGTTACCAATGTGTTGCACATTACATCGGAAACAAAAACCTCCTTTATTAAGAATCATATAAAACAGCTTTAAATATTTGAAAAGATTGTGAAGTCGTGAGACAATTTGAATACGAGGTCAAGAAAGCGTACTTTTATGAGTTTCAGTCACGATATGCGAACTAAATAAGCACAGCAATAAACCCGCAATAAAAATTAGTCTTCCAGTATTTTTATTTTTATTTTTATTATTATTTATTTTTTTATTTATTTTTCTTTACCGTTTCCAAATATGGAATTACACTGTAATTATGAAAACTAATTTAATAAAAATCTGTATAAATTGCCAAAGATAGGACATATTTTATTGTAAAATTGATTTTACTGATGAAGTCAGCAAAATAGCGTTTTTCGATTCTTGTTTTTCTTCTGTAAAGATAACTCTTCAAAAGAGGGTGTGGTAACAAATTGTGGGTTGAGCAGTTCCTTTACGGTTAAAAACCTCTTAACTGTAGTGTCTTGCGATTGTTTTTGTTGATAAGGTGTTATAAATGGTTTGTTATATTTAGTGTATTACATTGACATTTTATCATTATAGAATGACCCACATGGAACGAAACTTCACTGAAATTTTGATAAATGTCACTTTATCTATACTTATTATATAACCTTTTTATTTTCTCTTACTCATAAGGTAGAGAAAGTATTGTTTTTTACTTTCTCTTACCCATGTTGGAAAGTGTTAAAAAGAAATAAACTGCGAAAATTTCATACGGTTTTGGTAGTCTTTTAATTTTCTTCTTCTCTTAACGTGTTTTAATTTGCAGGTGACCCCTTAAGAAGCTTAACTATTAATTTTTTTAACAAAACAGAATAATATAAATTTGCATTAAGTTCTTAAAACTGTTGATTTCACGTGTTTGGAGGATTTTAGTTGCTATTTTAAAATAAAGGATCTTTTTTTTTAACATTTCATAGAGATAACCCCTAAATTGAGCCCTTTGGCGTCGAAAAATAGATGCCAAAATTGAAAATAAAGTGGTGTAAGTCACCATTTTCAAACTGCAATGACTCAGCGAGATTTTTCACTTAGAAAAGTTTTTTTTTTTTTTTTCCTTAGAGCGAGGAGAATATTTTTCTAAATATATGTCATATAATAGGAGGAACCGTATAAAAATTAAATTTCGTATTTTAATATGTATACAGCCTCTTGTTCAAAAAAATGTCATATTTGTAATCTACTCTTAATTCGCACCAATTTTGTAATTGGAAGTATGTTTTTATCTTTCTTAGTTTACGAGGTAATCGCTGTATCATCTATTTTGAATCACCCGGTATAAGTAATAAGACAGATTTGTTCAACATCGCATTTGATTGAAATTGGCTATTCCTTAAGAAAACCAACAGAAGCAAGTACCATTCATGAGTGGAATCTATTTAAAAAAATAATATAACGGTCTGAAGTTCAACTTAAAATTTTTTTGTTACTATAATGCTAAAGTTTTTGGAATGTTTATCTATCTTATCGAATTTAGGTTCAACTTAAATTTTTTTGCTAATGTAATGCTAAAGTTGCTGGAATGTTTATCTTATCGAATTCAGGGCTCGTCGCGTTCTTAAAGTTTTGCGCTCATTTTATTATACTGTCGCCACTGTTTTAGATCAAGGAAATTTTCATATTGAGGATAGTGGTGAAAGTATAATAAAATGCATACAAAATTTTAAGAAAGCTGCGAGACCTGAGAATGTAAAATTAATAATAATAATAATAATAATAATAAACATACATATACATAAGGTTATAAAAAATTTTCATTGCTATCATTAAAATATTATTTTTAAACTTTAATGTGCATAGGAAAATTTTTAATAGTTATGTCAATCAATTCTCCCTTCTTCTTTTTTTTTTTTTTTTTTTTCCCAAGTTGCAAGCGCTTAATAAATTGTACTTTAAATTTTACGGGCAGCGGAAATTTTTTTAACAATGAATCAAGTAGTGGGTCATTGTTACTGTAATTGAAAATATTTATAATAGTTGTTTATCTGCTTAATTTATTAATTTATAGTTTCCAGTTTATTTATTTTATTTTTATTAAAACTATATTAATGCGTTCAGTAGTTTAAAGATGCCTATTTCGGATACATTAATTTACTAATTTTTGCTTTATAAATTAATTACAAATCAAAATTAATAAAAGGAAGATGTTTTGATTTCATTTTATTAAAGAAAAAATCATAAATAAGAGGATCTGACCTTCTCCCGCTTGTGAATTTGAAATTTATAGAACAGTTTTAATTATAACTTAAAAAGTATTAGATTTCCCCTCTTTTTCCTATATTCATGAATGAACTAATATTTCGTGTCATCTAAAAGTAAATGATTAAACGTGCGATTTTTTTCTGTGTTAAGCTTTGAAACCGAAACGATTTAAATTTAGAATTTGGGCTTTCATTTTCAAAAATGAGATAAACTTTACTTACTATCAGTTAAATATTTAGGCATAATTTACTTTTCATTTAAATGCTTACTTATAAACTTCATAAAAATACTATTTAGATAATTTTTCCCTGAACATTTTTATTTTGCTTATGAAATAAAAATATAAACATTCTTAAAAGATTCATTCCAGAAACTCATTTAAACAAATAATATGTTATGCCTAAAAATACCTTTGAACATGTACCCGGCAGAAAATGCATTTTTATGAAATTGCTGAAATTTTGGTCTGAATTTAGTGATTTTCCTTATTTTGCGAAGCATCAGTCTTAGCTCTTCATGAGTAAAAATAATTAAACTGTTCTATTTCTGTATTACACAAAAGAAGTTGAATTCGCAGATATCATAACTGATAATGACATTTCAAAATTATCTATTTCCATACTAAACAAATCTGATATGGATCAATTTGACGTGGAAGTGATGACGTTTGAATATGTAGTAGATATGTTGAAGGTAATGCTTTATAATAACCGCTGACATGTAAGCTTACTGCAGCAGCAATTATAAGCAAAACCTTAGCTAAGCTTCTGCGTGTTTACTATGAGACAGCAATTTTGTTAATCAAATGAAATATGATACAGTGTTTTGTGTGACATCCAGTGACTTTGTAAATTTCTTCAGGCATTGTATTTATTTTTAAATAATTATTTAACTTTGCTTTTTCTGCCATTATTATTAAACCTTTAGTTTGTACAAAATATAAAGAGAAACCTGTTTAAATTTTTACTGCAAAGTTTCAGTTTAACCCATTGTACATGATATGCATTTCGAAATCAGTATTATTATTGTAAAATTTTACTGCAAAGTTTCAGTTTAACCCATTGCACATTATATGCATTTCGAAATCAGTATTATTATTATTATTATTATTGTTATTTCATTTTATTTATTTCATTGTTTTATTTAAAAGCATTATTTAATGGTTTTATTTAAATGCATTAGAAACAAATTAGATGTTAATTTCCTTTTAGGAAATGAATTGATGCTTTATTTTACTTCCATTTTCAGTTCCAATTTAATGTAAATTTTTCTCTATACAGCAACCGTGTGGGTTATAGATCTTTATATTGTTAACCGTTAACGAACCAGTGACAGGATCATATCAGCAAAGCGTTTCCACCGTTTAATAGAGTGCTTTCTTTTAAGCGTAGAAAGCAACAGCTGTTACAGAAGCAGTTCCCCTCTCCAGTGCTATATTACCAAGCTCGGCACTTAAAAAGTAATGATCCATAACTCCCCCTGCGACATTTTCCCATACGGTCCGAAGATTTTAAAGATCCTTCAGAAGGACAAGCCGCCCAGCTGCTTACATTCTTTTCCAAATGTAGTTTCCGTTTCTAGACCATACCTAGATAGATCCGGAACTAAATGTCTAGATTAGATTCTCCTCAGTCTTATATTTTGACGCAATGTTTTATGTCAGCTAAATTTACGAAGAAGTAGTAAATGATTTGGAAGAAACTTGTAGTCTATATAAGGATTATTTAAAGACTTACTTCGTATTTATTTAAAATGAATAGAAAATTTCGAGTTAATAAATAGAAAATTAAAGATACGTAGCAAATTAAGCTGCGGTTATCTTTTAAATATAACTTTTCTGTGTCCTAAAACATCCGTTTGATCAAAGATTTAAACTTAAAAAGGAAAAAAAAAATAAAGTAATAAATAAATAAATAAAATAAAATAAAAGCTTATTTTTCGAGAGATTTTTAACAACTTATCAAAATCAACGGAATACACATGTATATATTTATATATATTCCTAAATATTTAATAATCACAGAACTATTTATGCATTATATATATATATATATATATATATATATATATATATTGAAAATCTTTTCAAACATTGAATAGATGAAACCAAGAAACACTGAATAAGATGAAACCAAAAAAATATATATATACATTCATTAATTATCTAAAATATTGGTTTATTTTTCACATATTACTTTTTTCAGCCAAAAGTGACTTACTTTATTTATTTATTTTTATTTTATTTATTTATTTATTTTGTGGGAATTTTTTTGAAACTGCATAATCAAAGCTTTTGTTAGCTTCTTTTATTGGTCAGACTTGTATAAAATTATTTTTTATGCTTTCAGTAAGAATACAATTCAAAACTTTATAAAAGTATAGAAATGATTCACAATAGTAAAATCATGTTTCATGCAATTAAAACCATACATTCAATGAATTCCGAAAAATAATTTTATTTCAATTGGATTTACTTTCGTTATTCATTGATTTTTAGAAATCAGTTAATATAATTTACCTATTTCTTAAGCATTCTAAGCTAAACCGGTAAATGGAAAAAAACTGAAGAAAAAAAAAATCTGATCTTTGTAATAATACACAATTTCGTATGATTTTTCCAACCACTCATATTTCAATTAAGTCTTATCATAATAAAACTGTTTCAAGTACTGGCCACGTTGCTTATAATAGACTTGAATTGTCGTTAATGTCACATTAAATGCAGTTAATGGATTTTATATAGTATAAATGTGTGTGCGTGTGTAATAACATGTGCGATTTATTATATGTGTGTATTTATATGTATGTGTGTTTTCAGTGTATTTAAAAAATATACAAAGATACATTTTCTTGCTGTTAAGTATTATTAATATCTAAAAAGAAAAATCGAATTACTTATAACTTTAACAATTTGTTATTGAATCTGAATTCAGAGTCAAAATTCTAATGCGTAACTGCAAAACTAAATAATTCTACCCAAAGCTCAAAAATATATAGATCGAAAATGCGTTTTGTTCAATATGTTCTCGATTCTTTTATTATTATTATTATTATTATTATTATTATTCCAAAAAAAGAAAAACGATTTCGTGTCCAAATATGTGTCGTGTAAAGTTTTAGCTTATCCCTTTGGCTCACTTGGTATTTGGGTATTTAGATTTTATAATTATTAACGATTTTAAAATTATTATATTCATTATTAAAAGAAAACAAAAATGATAATAAATTATTCTCTACAGAATCTCTCAAAGAGAAAAATACAAATTTTATGGTTTGGCTTTACTAATACCCTTAAAAAAAAAAAAAAAAAAGCCTAAACTGAAGTTGATTCTGAAATCGTACTGGAAGATAGAGATCATTATTAAAAAAAAAAAAAAAAAAAAAAAAAAAGGACAAAAGACAAAATATTTTAGATATCCAAAATTGGGTAAGATGAACATTTCACATTTGTCAGAAATGTGAAGAACCGATATGCCCAGAATGTATGGAATTATTTCACTTATAAATTATTAGTAACGTTTAGCGGCCACTAATGTGGATGTTATGGGTTTTTCAAATACATTTTTAGTGATCCCCCCCCCCTCTTTTTTTCTATTTGAATTCTCATTAATATAAAATGAATCAGCCGTAATAAAATAAATGATTATTTCTTTTTCTTTTTTTTTCATTCTATAAAAAATCGTCATTCCAGCAGCCAAAATCGGATCTATATCTCTTTAAATGTTTCTCCTTATGTTTCAGAACTAAAGAAAATACAGCAGAAACATCCTATAAATTTTAAAATAGCTCTAAGCAACATAATTTTCTGTTAAATACCAAAATATGCTTATTAAAATATTTACATGTTTTTATATGTAGAAGACCGTCCATACATGCATTGTATTCTTGATGAATTGCTTGATGAATATTGCCTTATTGATGTTGAAACGTGTAAACACTATTTTAAATATATATATATATATATATGTATATTGTTACTGTTGTTGCTTACTGCTCTTCATTAATATTATATATATTTAAAATACTACTTTAAAGTGTGCCTTTTATTTTCCATGAGCTCACAATAGGGTGGGGGTGGGGGGTTATTGGGTTAACCCTCTATTGAATGATATAGGTTCCAGTGATTTATTATTTTTCTTTTTAATATCAGCACTGAGTCAACCTGGTATAACCAATTTTCTGTTCGCTAACAAACAGATGAGAAACAATTGTACATTAAAAAATTATTGCACAAAAGCTTAGCTTACACAAACAAAGCTTCATTTAATAAATCTTTAAGGCGCAGTGGCTATTTGAACTATAGTCCAGTCAAAATAGGAAAAATAGAAGAAAAAAATCGTGTAGTTTTGAAATTTTGCATACTCATAGCCGAGGGGGTCCTGAACAACATACTAAAAGTCCCCGCCCGTGGGGGGTGAACGGGAGGCAGGGGGGGGCATTTAAGGGGGGGAATTTTCAGTTTTTATTAAATATCTTAAAAACTATCGCATTTAGAGAAAAAATGTCAATTACAAAATTAATCTACGTAAAATTTCCTACAAAACTGTACCTTACATTTTGTTTGTACGATCATTAGTTTAGAAGATATAGGGAGATGAAATAACACATTTTCTTGAAAAATTCTTTTTTGCAATAGTAAAATCAACTGAAGTGTGCAATTAAAAGGGTTCTTGTCAAATATTTTCTAATGTAAAAATATATATATATACATAGGGAATATGCAAGGATAATACATCATGTTTTGTAAGTTTTAAATAATTTTAAGGCTAGTAGGCGCAAGTGGCGGTTTGAGTAAAAATCTGGATAAGTCCAGTCAAAATAGGAAAAATAGAAAAAAAAAAATCGTGTAGTTTTGAAATTTTGCACTCTGATAGCCGAGAGGGTCCTGAACAACATACTAAAAGTCCCCGCCAGTGGGGGGTGAGCGGGGGCAGGGGGGCATTTAAGGGGGGCAATTTTCAGTTTTTATTAAATATCTTAAAAACTATCGCATTTAGAGAAAATATGTCAATTACAAAATTAATTTACGCAAAATTTCCTACAAAAATGTACCTTGCATTTTGTTTGTACGATCATTAGTTTAGAAGATATAGGGGGATGAAATAACACATTTTCTTGAAAAATTCTTTTTTGCAATAGTAAAATCAACTGAAGTGTGCAATTAAAAGGGTTCTTGTCAAATATTTTCTAATGTAAAAAACAAATATATACATAGGGAATATGCAAGGAAAATACAGCATGTTTTGTAAGTTTTAAATAATTTTAAGGCTAGCAGGCGCAAGTGGCGGTTTGAGTAAAAATCTAGATAACAAAGACCCAAAACCGATCAACATAAAAAAAAAAAAATCGTGTAGCTTCGAAACTGAGCACAGTTATAAAGTCAAGTACCCTGAATAGCATACTAAAAGTCCCTAACCATGGGGGGGGGGGGCATTTAAAGGGGGCACATTTCAGTTTTTTTTAAGTATCTTGAAAACTATCGCATTTAGAGAAAAAAAAATCTCAATTGCAAAATTAATCTACGTGAAATTTCCTAAACAAATTGTATATTCTATTTTGTTTGTATGATCAATAGTTTAGAAGATATAGGAGAACGAAATAACACATTTTCTTGAAAAATTCTTTTTTATTTTTTTATTTTTATTTTGCAATAGTAAAATCAACTAAATTGTAGAATTAAAAGGGTTCTGATAAAATATTTTCTAATGTACAAAACAAATATGTGCATAGGGAATATGTAAGGATAATACAGCATGTTTTGTACGTTTTAAATAATTTTAAGGTTAAGGCGCAAGTGGTGTTTAGGTAAAAATCCAGATAACGAAGACCCAAAACCGATCAACATTAAAAAAATTCTTATAGCTTTGAGATTTTTTTTCTCTAAATGCAATAGTTTTCAAGATACTTAATAAAAACTGAAATGTGCCCCCTTTAAATGCCCACCCCCCATGGTTAGGGACTTTTAGTATGTTATTCAGGGCACTTAACTTTATAACTGTGCTCAATTTCTAAGCTACACGATTTTTTTTTTTTTTTTATTTAATGTTGATCGGTTTTGGGTCTTCGTTATCTAGATTTTTACTAAAACCGCCACTTGTGCCTGCTAGCCTTAAAATTATTTAAAACTTACAAAACATGCTGTATTATCCTTGCATATTCCCTATGTATATATTTGTTTTTTACATTAGAAAATATTTGACAAGAACCCTTTTAATTGCACACTTTATTTGTTTTTACTATTGCAAAAAAGAATTTTTCAAGAAAATGTGTTATTTCATCTCCCTATATCTTCTAAACTAATGATCTGCAAAATGTAATATACATTTTTGTAGGAAATTTTGCGTAAATTAATTTTGTAATTGACATTTTTTCTCTGAATGCGATAGTTTTTAAGATATGTAATAAAAACTGAAAATTGCCCCCCTTAAATGCCCCCCTGCCCCCCCGCTCACCCCCCACGGGCGGGGACTTTTAGTATGTTGTTCAGGACCCTCTCGGCTATGAGTGTGCAAAACTTCAAAACTACACGATTTTTTTTTTTTCTATTTTTCCTATTTTGACTGGACTTATCCAGATTTTTACTCAAACCGCCACTTGCGCCTACTAGCCTTAAAATTATTTAAAACTTACAAAACATGCTGTATTATCCTTGCATATTTCCTAGGTATATATTTGTTTTTTAGATTAGAAAATATTTGACAAGAACCCTTTTAATTGCACACTTTAGTTGATTTTACTATTGCAAAAAAGAATTTTTCAAGAAAATGTGTTATTTCATCTCCCTATATCTTCTAAACTAATGATCGCACAAACAAAATGTACTATACATGTTTGTAGGAAATTTTACGTAGATTAATTTTGTAATTGACATTTTTTCTCTAAATGCGATAGTTTTTAAGATATTTAATAAAAACTGAAAATTGCCCCCCTTAAATGCTTCCCCTGCCCCCCGCTCACCCCCCACGGGCGGGGACTTTTAGTATGTTGTTCAGGACCCTCTCGGCTATGAGTATGTAAAATTTCAAAACTACACGATTTTTTTCCCTCTATTCGTCAAATTTTGGCCTTCGTTGCCTGGACTACTAAGATATTATAATCTGTGCGCCTTGTAAAAATTAATATGGATTATTTCAAAGTTGCATCTGATTGTGAAATCGTGAACTGACCTAAGAACTGTCCTAAGAACTGCTTTTTTTTTTTGATATCTCGTTCTTACTCTAATTAAATTCAAACACTTACAGCGTCTATTTAATGTTTATGAATATAAAGCGATCATATAATGCTATGGGACCAATTAAGATTATCTGAAATAGCCCTCCAAGAGAATAAAGTTTACTTCGTAAAGTGTCTGAAATTTTTTGAAATTTATTATTATCTTTTTTCTAGAAATTTTAGTTTAAACGACGAGGGAAATATTTTGCATTGCTGGTTTATTGTTTTATTCCTTGTGAACTGAATTAAGTTTTCCCAAAATTAAATTTCTAGCGTAAAGTTAGAATTACATGGACTTTGTTTACAAAATTTTCTGTTATGAAACGCCCGGACACCAGAGCAGAGGACTTCTAGAAAAATCGCTTCCTTGATATTGCAATACAGTATAACCAGGGCCCGCTTTACGATTAGGCGAACCTAGGCGGTCACTTAGCGCAGCTGAAAAAAAAAAATTAAACATTGCGCATTTTTCTATTTATTTATTTATTTATTTATTTATCTATTTATTTATTTAATTATTTTTTTAGATAGCAGAAAAAGCTAAAATTTTAAACCGATTTTTGTCTCTTTTAAGACATATGTGTATATTCTAATGTAAATTAAATGTAACATTCTTTAAGAATTTTAACTTTGTGTAAAAATACAATAATGTACTAAAATATTTACATTTAATAAATCTATGTCTTGAATTGCATTCTGATAATGAATGAAGATTAGGTCTTTTTTAATAAGGAAGGAGGAGGGGGGGATGGTTGAAGTAATTTGCAATTGCAAATGATAATAAATAACGTCATCCGATTACGGATTTATGATAATAAACACAGACATGCATTTAAAAATCTTTCAGTGCTAAATACGCAATCCTTTATCAAAAAAGAAAGTAAAAAAGGGAAAATTAAATTATTCTAATAAGTTTACAAATTCTTTATTTTCCAAATACTTAAATGTCAAAAGAACCAAGAACAACACTATATCAGAACTAAAATCTCCATTCACAATGATATTAGAGGACTTTAGAAATCTACTAGATCCCCCATTAAAAAAACTGAAATGTGAAATTAATTACTCGCCTTAGAGATAATAAATGGATCGACTTCATTGAATCTCTTCCTTCCACTAATAACTCTCTATAGAATTACCTAAAAAGAATACGTAAACATTTTTTCCCTCATCCCTCTCTTAAAAAAAAAAAAAAAAAAAAAAAAAAGGTGAGCTTGCTTGTAAAGATGACAAAAAGGTCGAAATCTTTGCTGATCAATATGAAACTCAATTCCGCCGGCATCCTGATGTCTCTGACGAAGGTACCATGAACAGAGTCCATAATATACTCCAATCTTTTGACAACTTCTTCCTAGCGATTCTATAGAACCGACCACGTTTCAAAAGATTGTTTCAGTCATTAAATTACTCTCTAATAGAAAACTTCCAGGTTATGATGGCATTAATCATGCGACTCTCAAAAACTCCTTATATATTATGTCAGTATTTTAGCCCTACTCATTAACACTATATTTAAATAGTATTTGTATTTCCCTATCTCCTGGCGTTATGCTGCCTAATCAAGGAACTCGGTGAAGACCCTGCCTTAGCCAAGAATTACAAACCTATTTGTCTACTTCCCTCTCTTTGTAAACTTCTTGAACATGTTTTTCTCATTAGAGTTATTAATTTTTTTCCCGACTCTCCATAACAATTCGATTCTAGAGTAAAGCATTTTATCACCCAACAGATCTTAAGAGTCACAGAATTCATTCACAATAGTTTTATTAAAGTCAGAGCCTTATTTCTTGACATCGCTAAAATCTTCAACAAGTTCGGCAATGACGGCTTTGTTTTTAAATTCATACAATTTCAAATTTCAACTCTTTATATCATATTCATTCATAGTTTCTTAAATAATAGAACTGTTACAGTTAAATATGTTTATTTTGCCTCATAATATATTAACGCAGGCGTACCCCAAAGGTTTTCAAATTTCAATATTTAATTTTCAAGAAATAAAAATACTTTTATAATAAATCTCCTTTCAGTCTTTATAAGTTTTAAGTTTTCATTAATATTCAGGGGCCGCGGTAGCCCTGTCGGTAGAGCGCCGGCCTCGTAATTGGAAGGCTGCGGGTTCGGTACTCGAGCCGGACAAAGGCCGTCGTGTACACTAATGATGGCTGGTGCACGTAAAATCTGTCGTGGCCGCAACGTCCTGCATGTTCCCATCAAAAATTATACCTCTGTTTGTCACCGAAGCGGGAGAGTCATCCCATCCGTGGAGGATCAAAATTGTGATGGCATGTCTCCGGACTACCTCTATGGGTGTGTCCCAGACCGTCGCCAATTGCCCATCTGCGCAGCACTAGTGCGACGTAAAACCCAACCAACCATTACTATTCAGTTTGAAATATAATTGGAGTATGCTAGCCTACATATCTTCTGAAACCTGCTAGTACTACATAGTTATTAATAGCTGTGTTCCCACCTGCTGAAGAGGAATGCAAAGCATAATTTTATTTTTTGGCTTGAATAGTGTTTAACTTTAACTAATTTTCTTGTTTATTAACATTGATAATAATTTTTCTTGTTGTTTATTACATTCCACTTTCATATCATCACTTATCATAATTTAAATATATTATATATAAATATTGATATTGATATTACGCAACTTTGTACTTTATGATTACGATAAATATTTAAAAAAAATAAAGATGAGGTTAATGTTTTGTGAACATCCTCCATATATTATATTTCTAAATACTTTTATTTAATTAAAATGTAATGCAAGTTCTGCAATCTATTTATTCATATTCAATTTATTGTAAATATATAGCCTTTTTTTTTTTTTTTTTTTTTTAATACTAATTCTAATTTGCCTATATATATATATATATATATATATATATATATATATATATATATATATAATTTCATTAAAATTATACTTTATATTCTAATTTTAAATAAACAACTAAACAGTGGAAGTAACTTTTAATTAAAAAAGTTGTTGTTTTAACGTCAAAATGTTTAATTGAAAACTTGAATGTATAAAAGATATTTTTATTGTTTCAAAACCAAAGAAAAAAAAGTAGATAATAAAAAAGGGTCTTTGGGGAAAAAATATAAATAAATAAATAAATCGGTAAATCATTTCGATTTACAGTTGGTTAACATTAAATTCAGAAGCTGTGCTGCAGTAGTGACAGTGTACTTTTAAATCTTTCCTGCTGTTGTCATGTACGACACTAGCTAACAAAAGCTCTTTTCAGTATTGGCTTTAAATCAGTTAGATGTGGGTTTGGTTCGAAAATGTAGAACAATGAAATAACATTGTGGAGTATTTTTTGTTTAACAAAAGAACCTTTTGAGAGAGGTTAAAAATACTTTTTTATTACATTATAAAAGAAGAAGAATATATATATATATATATATATATATATTAATTAAAACGTTTCGTAAGAAAATTAAATGTGTATACGTAATTCAAACATGAAAATTAATTTTTGGTTATACTTTGATTTAAATTTGAAAAGAATTAAGATTTAAACATTTTAATTAAAATTTACTCCTATTAGTGACATTAATGTAATTTTATTTAAATTTACTTTAAAATAAATTTATACTTATAATTTTGTGTAGAATACCCAGAGTTTGATACAGATTTTTAGTTTGGGGGAGCCATTTTTGAGAAAATCAGAATATTTTTATAAATTTTATTATTTATTTTTGTACAATATATATACACTCCTTCTCATATTTATAAGAACACTTTATGTTTTGAAATAACTAATGTAAAATTAATTGTGAACAAGATTATACTATGTGCACTTAATATATCTAGTATTCTAAAAACCAAAACTGCTATAATTTTTTTAATATGAAAAAAAATTTATGAAAATAATGCAAAATATTTTTTTCTGCACGTTTTTAGATATTCATAATTTTGGGACAATCAAGATTTTTTCGTTTTATTTAACTCACTAGCGGATAAATTACAGTTGACATGCGAGTTTGTTAACTACTGGGTTAGATTAATTCATATATAAGCCTTAATTTTTTCTTGGACGGACATTACTAATAATTCCCCGAAAAAAAGAACGTTCATGTAGTGAAATATGATAAAAGTGGTTTTTAAGTGGAAGGATAAATTCAATCCGCCGAATTTCTAATGAAATTCGAAGATCTAAAATTTCTGAAGGAAATGTGACCAAAGGTTGAACTGCTGGTTCGATAGTAGAGAGATCTGATGCAAAATCAGAGATGTTTTACAGAGATCGAAGACTCATAATTCCTCTTACTGTTCTACATATAATGACTGCTGCTGAATTTGCTCGTAATTTTTGACGAAAGGTTGGGGTCCACACTTATGCATGTTTAAAATAATTAATAATATGTTAAAATGAATAAAATCCTGTAATAATCAATAAGCATTTCATGGGGGAAAGAACGTCTGTGTTAAAGTTGAATAAAGACAATATTAAATGGTAAAATGTTGCATTTTCGAATGAAAAACATTTTATTCTTGATTAACCAAATGGTTTTAACAGTTAGTGGCACGATCTGAAGATAGCGAAAGACAGAGCAGATATTTTAAAGGCAGATATGAATCGGGTATTTTAAAGGTGGATCTATGGTGCTTTGGGGAGCTGTTTCTACTAAAGGCAGAATGAATTTAGTTATTTTTTCTATTATTGTAAACATCAAAAGAATATCCGCCAATTTTAAACGTGGAATTCTCAGATTTTTGTTAGATTTTGGGGGGTAATAATATTTTTTTCAACAAGACTTACATTTTTGTTCTGCTTCTAGAGCAATAGGAAATAGTTTGAAGAAAGAAACTTCTGCATTATTGCCTTTCCCGTGGTCTAAAAGTTAAAAAAAACTTAACTTACCATATTAGAAAAGTGCATGCAAGTGGAAAGCAATTTTAAATAGTTTAAATGTATTCAGAATATCATCTATGCTGTATGAAATGGTATTGAAACTGAATATTAAAAAAAATGTACATAAATATACCAGAGAGAATGTCTGACTGTTTTAACTTAAAAAGAGACCCCATAAAATATTAATTTAAAGAATAACTGAAAAAAAATTACTAAGATTCGAGCTGTCCTTATAATTGTGAACACCTGAAAAATCATCTTTTTGACCGTATTTAAAGTTATTTAAGATAGAAAAACGATAAAACTTTTTAAATATAGTCTATTAATGAAATTCAATTTTAAAAATATATATATTTGTTTAAATAGTAGTGTTCATTGTTTAGTTAATATAGAAAAACGGGTGTCCTTATAATTATGAGAACCAGTGTATATATATATATATTGTCGAGTAAAACATTCTGTTTTAGAAATTATTTTCTATAATGTTTAATGCCAAATTAATAGTGTTTCAGTGAACCAAATACAGGTAATCGTTTGAAATATTATTGAAAGCATGGATAGCTTTTGCAGAACATATAAGTACATGAAATGACAAACTATTAGACTTTCAAAATTAAAATATTTTAATTATAAGCTTAATTGCCAAAAATAGTGATGAATTTTGTAATAATAGTAATAAGGATTCTTTCTTTCTTTTTTCTTTTCTTTTCTTTTCTTTCTTTTTTTTTTTTTTTAATAACGGAGCTTTTTATAAAAAAAAAAAAAAAAAAGTTATTTTATTAGAGGGAATTTTTCTATGTATATATGTATAGCGCGCAAGAGCTCCTATCGATAAAAAATTAGCTCTAATATTTTTAAAGAAAAAAATTAAAATAGAAAATGTAGAATTATCCTACAACCTGTAATTAATAGATAAAACCTTTCTTAATATCTCTTAAAACTTACAAGTTTTAAAAGTAATTATTTTTTCAGTTATTGTAAATACAATTATGATTATTTTTTGCTACTATTTCCACCATTCAAAGCTGCCAGACCCTTTAAAGCTTAAAATTACTATAGTTCAATTACTAAGTTTACTTTTCTCTGTTGCATAATTTTTGTTTTTCCTTTGTGTGTAAAAGAAAAAAATGAAATTCTAAGAGTTAGCATTCTTTTAAAAATTTCTTTATAAAATTAAATAATTGTTTTAAGCTTTCAGAATTAGCTTAAAATAATAAGAGAAAAATGCTTTACTAACACTATTTAGTTGTAATTTATTCAATTTAAAAAAAAAAAAGGGGGGGGGGGAGAGATAGAGAGAGAGAAAAATGTCAGAAGAAACCTTTCTTGAAATTCTTCAAAAAATAATGTTTGAATATCTAGACTAAATTCTCTTAAAGAATTTCATGTAAGTAGTCAACTTATAAATCTGTTTTTGTAAGTTTGCTGCCTGATTCGGCATTTAAGAAGATGAATTACCTCGGCAAAGAAAAAAAAAATCAGCGGATGATTTTCAATATGTTACAGAAAGTGTTTTGAAAATTTTTCAAGATAGAAATCTTTATTCTAACTTTTTTTTTATCTTAAAGATGGTCATCGAATATAGATGCAGTGAAAATATTTATTTATTTATTTATTCATTTTATTTTATTTTATTTATTTATTTATTTAAATTTATTTTTGCTTAATGTTTGATCTACATGAAAAAACCATTAAAAAATCACTAATATAGAGTGAATGTTTGGCAAGTTGTGATTGGATGATTTTGCATAAAACATTTAAAAGAATGTAAACGAAAGTCAGAATTTTAATTTTTGGCTTTCTGCAGTGAAAAGTGATTGTAAAAGAAGTGATAAAACCCTATATATGTTTTCCTACTTATTATATATACCGGGTGATTCAAAATAGATGTTACAGCGATTATCTCGTAAACTAAGAAAGATAGAAACATACTTCCAATTACAAAATTAATGCAAATTAAGAGTAGATTTCAGATATGGCATTTTTTTTTGTACAAGGGGCTGTATACATATTAAATACGAAATTTAATTTTTATACGGCCCCTCCTATCATATAACATATATTTAGAAAAATATTCTCCTCGCTCTGACAATCAAAATAAAAAAAAAATCCTCTCTCTAAGTCAAAATCTCGCTGAGTTATTGCAATTTCAAAATTCTAGCATTTTTCGCCAAATCTTAAGGGGTTGTATCAAAAGTGAGAAATTGTAATTACTATTGCTTTTGTAATAAGGTTCACGTTGATCAGCTTTTTTTTTTTTTGGGGGGGGGGGGGAGAGAAAAATCATTCAGGGAAAGACGGCTATTTTAACCAGTAATGTCTCTGTGAATACACAAGAGAATACTCACTGATAATTTAACAAATAAAATTTATGAATAATTTATGTACTAAAAGGAAATTTTCAAATTCATTTTTCTTTCTTTTGTTTTATACATTCTCTTACTCATATACACGGTGTAGAGAAGGAATTGTTTTTGATTCAAATTTCCGAAAATTAGCTTTTGTTATATTTGCATGTTTTCAGATCCTCTGAATTCAAAAATCATGTTTTAAGCGGTTGGTCTCTCTCTCTCTCTCTCTCTCTCTCTTTCTCTCTCTGTGTGTGTGTGTGTTTCTGTGTTATTAGAATATCTCAAGAATAAATAGTAACAAAAAATCCAAATTCGATATTCTAAATCTGTATCATATTGCGGTGCTACACTAAAGTATTCTTTGCGATCAGACAATTGTTTGTTTACAGGGTCATCCAAGAGATTACGTCTGTGAGCAAAATTTCTCATATGTACAGTGTGACATGTATATACCGCACTAAACAAAATGAAAAGAACAGATGTTTTATACGCATAAAAGCATGTTTTATGTAGATTGTGGTATAGCAATCATTCATCATTCTTTTACAGGGTTACCCCGAGTATTTTGATATATTGGAGCTATACTTGGGAATTGCTGGAAGTGTATTTCAATTTATGTTACTTGTTTTACATATAACACTAAATTTACGTACACAAAGTCATTTGTATATAGTTTATAGACAATATACAGGGCTACCCAAAATTAAGGTAAACATTTTTTATATTATTATTAAATGTAATTGGCGTAAGTGCTTTGCTGCATTTTTTTTTTCGAAGAACACTGCTGACTCAGAACGGAAAATTAATTTCTCATACCCATACTGTAAACAAAGTAGTTTTTGAATAGCGATTTTTTTTCTGTATAATACCACATTTTGAGGCTTCCTGAATACGAAAGGTAAATTTTTATTGGTTGATCTGTATGTATATGAATTATCAGCATAATTTAACAAGAAATAATCTGGTGTGTCACTCACACGACTTTCTCTTACCCTGAAATTTAATACTATAAATACAGATTGGAGATTAAGAGGTAACAAAAAGAGTACTGTAAACCTATGTTAAAATAATTCAAATTAGCTTCGAAAGAGTTTTATATGATAGTTAGTTCTGTGCGAGGGGTGATCTCATGAAATTATTCGGCGCAGGCAATGATCAAACTTTTAAAAACTTGACTTTGGTAATAAGGAAGCCTCAAAACGTGTAAATACACACACACACACACAAAAAAAGCTATGTATATTTAGCTTAAAAACATACATTATTTATCATATGTCTATGAGAATTCATTTCCATTCCTGAGCAGTTTTCCTGGACATGGTAAAATATTATAGTAAAGCACTTTCATTAACAATAAAAAAGAATATTATAACTTAAATATTTGCAACCCTGTATATCTTTTGAAGAATATGTACAAACTACAAAGTGCACCTAAATATAAACCTATAGTAATAATATACGGCACAACCTAAAATGCACTTCCATCAATTTTCAGCTATTGTCGCATTATAATCTAGTTATTTTGTGTAGCCCTGTAAATGAACAGTGAATGATTTCCTTGCCATATTCTACATGAGGCATGTTTTTATGCATATAAAAAATATATATTCATTTCATTTGGTTTAGTGCAGTCTATAGGTGTTAAACTCTATTTACCTGCAATTTCCCCCATAGACGTAATGTATTTGAATATTCTTGAGCGTCACTGTACACGAACCATTTGTTTCATCTCAATGAAAAGCTTAGTGTAGCATCCCTATATGATACATATTTAGAATACCAAGTTTGAATATCTGCTGTTATTTTTTCTTAAGATATGCTGATAACAGACAGACACACACACAGACCAACCGCTAAAAACACTATTTTCATATTCAGGGGACCTCAAAATGTGTAAATATAACAAAATCTCACTTTCGAAAATTTGGCCCAAAAACAATACTTTCTCTACCTTATGGGTATGAGAAAGTAATAACTACAGGAAATGTGAATTTGGTACTTCGGATTCCATATCTAGTTGCCACTTGAAAAGTTGATCAAGATTTGCAAGCTTCAAAGAAATTGATAACAGACTTGAATTTTGTTTTGATAAGTATAGGCACTATAAATAAACGGGGGTTGAGAATGGCGGTAACCCCCCTGACATAGAATTATACATCTATACGATATCATATTCTATACAAAACATTTAGAATATTAACAATAAATATGGATTTCCTTATGATTTTTACAGTATAAAGTTATTTAAATGTAATTTATAAGAATGTCTGTCCCAAAACGCAATACATTGGCATTTTATGTGCGTTCCTGTACATAAACCAATTGTAGAGAATTAATTAATGCCATTTTAAATAGGGAATATCATATAGTAAACCTGAATAACATATATCATTTCTGAAAATTTCTGAAAATATTTACAGACGCTGGGGGCGGGCAGACGGACAGATGGACAGTCAGACAAAAAAATATGCAAATTGAAATCCTATTCACAGTTAATAATTGTTAAAAAATGTTTAATGTAAACGAAAATGCAATTCCAGCAAATGTCCAATAATAACCCTTAACGTTACTGAATATTTTTGTGTGCCCTGTAAATCTAATGCTAATCGTACTGTACACTATAGAAAGCATTCTTTTGTGCATATGAATAACATATTTCAATTTCATTAAGATTTATGCAAAGTAATTAAAATTTGGTTTATAGAAATATCTTCACATAGAACGCAATGCTTTGGAATACTTTTGGGTGTCCCTGTATACAAACCAGTGATGGTGTTTACTCCATTTTCTATAGAAAATATCCGATAGAAAACTTTAATAACGTATTTCAATTTTATTAATATATACATAAATTAAAGGTATTAAAATATGGTTTATAAAAATACCTCTAATAGAACACAATGCTTTGGAATACTTTCGGGTGTCCCTGTGCACAAGCTAGCAGAGGTATTCACTCCATTTTTAATAAGGAACATCCGATAGTGAACTCAAATAACATATATCAGTTTCAGGAAATTCTATGAATATTCACGGGAGTTAGAGCGCGGACACACAGAAAGACGAATGGACAGACAGACAAATCGAAGTCATTAACACTTTTCAACCTGGCTGGAATTGTTAAAGAGCCGAAGTCATTAAATTTTTCAACTATGATGGAAAGTGGTAAAAATAAAGCGCGAAAATTCCATACGATTTTGCAAGACTTTTAATTTTTTTCCTCTCTTAACGTGTTTTAATTTGCAGATGACCCCTAAGAAATTTAACTATTAAATTTTTTAACAATACGAAATAATGTAAATTTGCATTAAGTTCTTAAAACTGTTCATTTCACGTGCTTGAATGATTTTAGTTGCTATTTTAAAATAAAGGATCTTTATTTAATTTTTCTCATCTCATAGATAGCCCCCTAAAGTGAGCTCGTTGGCGTTGAAAAATAGATGCCAAAATTGGAAAAAAAGTGGTGTAAGTCATAATTTTCAAACTGCAATAACTTAGCGAGATTTTGACTTAGAGAGATGATTTTTTTTTTTATTTTGCTTGTCAGAGCGAGGAGAATAATTTTCTAAATATAAGTCACATGATAGGAGGGGCCGTATAAAAATTAAATTTCGTATTTAATATGTATACAGCCCCTTGTACAAAAAAATGCCATATTTGAAATCTACTCTTAATTTGCTCTAATTTTGTAAATGGAAGTATGTTTCTATCTTTCTTAGTTTACGAGATAATCGCTGTAACATCTATTTTGAATCACCCGGTATATTACGAAATCGTTGCAGCTTTCTCTGCTTTATGAAGTATGCTTCTAATTTTAAGCATTTATATCCAATTGATTATGAGGTTTATTATCTTTTTTCTCTTTCACAAGTTTAATTGTCCTTTTTTATTATCCTTCAGGTCGGCGTAAGTATTTTAAGTTACTATGGTAACTCATTGGTTCCTTATCTATATCGCAACTTTTTGTGTCATTCTTTCCTCTATGTTAAATTCAGTTCTATATTTTAGTGTGCTGTTATTGTTTTAGTTCTATTAATTGCTAAATTTTAAGATTAAATTTTATTACGTTATCTATTATTTATATATATATATATATCTGTAACACTCACACCTTTCATAGCATTATAAAATATAATCCCCATATTCACTGAGCAAAAATATTATAGAATTTAGACGTGTCTATAATTTTAAAATTATCAGATTAAAATTACTTAGAATAGTATAAAATTATTATATTGTTTCAAAGAAACAAGTTTCTTGAAGAATTTTTTTAACTTGAGACTGAATGAAATAATGCATATGAGTGGATTCATTCTTGTTATAGTATGTCCGCTAAAAGCAAAATTACCAAGGAATTGTTCAGTTGGTGATAAAAACACCAAATTTGGTGGACTTAATGTTTAAAACGCGTAGAGAGCAAATACAACCAGAAACACTTTGGCCGGAAACTCTTTTTAGGTATTTCCTGCAAAAACAAAATGACCGCCAATAGACATTGTTGTATTGTGTTAATGGCTCTATTTTCGGTTGTTTTAATGATAAACAGATGTTTCTAGTGTCGAATATTACATTTTCCGTGTTAAGGAATGTGATTTTGCTACTGTTGAATTAATAGCTCCTACCGAAAATCCCATATCGTATCAAAAAGAACAGTGAAATTTATATTATAACTATAAATTTGCGGGATAATAACAGTATTCCCAAATTATTGTAACTTTTAGTTAAAAAAAAATTGTTAAATTGACTTTGTTTAAGTGCATCGTCCTTTACAAAAGCAGGCGGCAGCGCACAATAATTCGGCTTTCATGCAGTTGCAGCGTGATGAACATTAAGATTTGCAACCACAGCATATGAGTTCACGACAACATGTAGATGCTTCTGACAAAGCAGTCGAACACGGGGTGCATTGTTTTTATTTACTTTATGTCAACCAAAAGCCAGAGGATCTTTATAAATAAAGTTTAGTAAATGACTTGTCTGCCACAACTGGGACTGTAAATAAGCTCTCAACATACGTTGGTACAAAGCTCCTTTTCTGGTGGAAGTATGACCGGTACTGCATTTCCTTATGTAAATAGATACTTTGGAACTTTGTTTACTTCAGTTTCACAATTAGTCTTATATGATTATAGCAAATCGTTCGATATTACGAACATATGCCTCAGTTAATTCCATGTCTGGAGCGGAAACTTCCATGAATGTATTGATTATCATTGGAAAAAAGTAACTCGCATTTTATAACTCATGTTTTTCCATACTTAATAAGTGCTGGTAGTGTATTACAACCCGTAAACGCATGAAAATACAGCAATGCTTTCGAACATACTGTACAATTACATTGAGCTATTTCTCATAAATTAATATAGCGAAAACTGTTACCTTTTCCGAAAATGTACATGACTTCCATTGATAGATGTGATAACTCTGAAAAATACTCAACCACAGATTGTCAATTTACTAAATTCTTTACAACTTTTGATTTTGTTTATATTACATTCGTTGGCTTGATCAAATGATAAACTTGAAAATTGGTTACCAGTGTTATAAATGGTGAAACATTCTGATTTTTTTTTTTTTCGAATGAAGTCTGTGTAGATATTTGAACAAGGGTGTCCGAGAATTTCTAAATATCTACTAGGCACTGAAGGCCATTGTGCATAGTTATAATGGTCAAGAGTAAAGAAGTATGGATCAATTTTCTGTAGCTCTGCAAGAATCAATATGTAATGTTCCTGCATGATAGACTTCTCAAGCAAAATATTAGGATAAATTTAGTTAATAACTAATTCCAAAATGCAAATTGTAGATACCTTTTAACGTCTTCTTTTGTCTATGAACAGTAGAGAGTGCCTGATGATGACTTTCTAAATATGTCGAATAGGTTAACATCTTCATCTGTTTCAGTGCGACTAATATTACTTCCTCAACATAACGCTATTTGTTCACATTTGTTCCACTTTCAAGCCCTTCAGCTGTACCTGATGTAAATACACGAGCTTCAGGTAATGTGCCGACCAGCCACTAGACTCAAGTGTTTGACCAATCATTTTATCGATGGTTAATTTAATGTCCAACATAACAATTAGCTTGTCTTCTCCATATTCTGCAGGAAACATCCACTGTATCGCTTTTACAATTTTGTATAAAAGCTGATCAAATATTATTACTACACATTTCTTATGATTTAAGAAACAAAAATGTGTTAAATAAATGTTAATTTAATGTCATATTGTTGAATATGAGTAAACAGGGTCACTAAAAACGGGACATATTAAAGAAATTTCAAGTGTTTTTGAGCTACAAACAGCTGCTTGAAAATCTGCCCGTGATAGCTTCTCATCTTTTGACAAACTATACTTCGTTGAAATGTTCCGATTATGTTTCAGCCAGCCTTCTCATTCTTGAACTAAATGTTTCTTCTATGACAAAAATATGAGTTACAGAATCATCATCGCTTAACATCATTTCAGGAATTGTAGTCCCCTTTGATGCAGATGGGCATATCTTCACTTCATAATAAAGATCTAATGGTATGCAAGTTTTTTAGGCTAGGGCAAGCCTTTGCATTCATCAACAATTGAAAGACGCTTTTCTCCTTCATCATTCGAAGTGATTGGCTGAAAGAGAGAAAAAACATTTCCATGAAATGACTGTTGAGATAGTGTAGAATTTGTGTCGTCATCAAAATTGTCTCTAGAAGCTACAGTAAATATACTTTTTCTTAACACTGCTGTAAAATAACTCTTTATTCAACAAATCTTTGACAAGTTGTGTGAGTAATATGGTCACTAAGGTATAGGTAACGTCAAGGGGTATACAAGGGTAATTCTTCACGCATTTCACCAAACACTTTGATCATCATTCGAACTGTAGATTCCGATGTGGTATGTATTCTCGGACGCATACTTTGCAGTGTTATCATAGTTATCGTTGAAAGCCAGTACATAGCGTTTGGAAAAGGTGACACTTTTTGCTATATTAATGTAAGAGAAATAGCTCAATATATTGGTTCAGTATGTTCGAAAACATTGCTGTATTTTCATGCGTTTACGGGTTTTGACGCACTACCAGCCTTTATAAAATATAGAAAAACGTGAGTATAATAAGCGTGTTAATTGTTTCCACTGATAACTAATACCCTCATGGAAGTTTCCACACTAAACATGGAATTAACGGAGACATATCTTCTTAATATCGAACGATTTGTTATAACCATGAATGATGAAAGTAATGGTGAAACTGTTCGAAAGCATTTATTTACATGAAGAAATGCAGTAGCGGATAAACTTCCACAAGTAAGGGGGCTTTGTATCAACATATAATGAGAGATTATTTACAGTCACAGTTGTGGCCGACAAGTCACTTACCAAGCCTTATTTATAAAGATCCTCTGGCTTTTGATTGGCCTAAGGTAGATAAAAAATGGTCCCCGTGTTCGACCATTTTGTCAGAAGCATCTCATGTTGTCGTGAACTCTCTGCTGTGGTTGCAAAGCATAATGTTCATCACACTGCAACTGCATGAAAGTATAGTTATTGTGCTATGCACTCTACTTTTGTGAAGGACGATGCAATTAAACATAGACAATGGACTGTTTTTAACAGTGGATGTATAATTTAGCAATGTGATTTTCTACTTAAAGTTACAATAACTTGGGAATACTATTATTATCACCAAACTTATAATAAACATTTCACCGATTTTGCGACCATATTGTATTTTTGGTAAGTGTTATCAATTCAATTCGAACAGAATTGCATTCTTAACCCGGGAAATGTAATATTCGACACCAAAACCATCTGTTTATCATTAAAACAACCGAAAATACAGCCATTTACACAATACAATAATACCTACTGGAGGTCATTTTGTTTTTGTCGGAAATACCTATAAGGTGTTTCCGGTCAAAGTTCTTCTGGTTGTATTTGCATTCTACGTGCTCCAAACATTAACTCCACTAGATTTGGTGCTTTTATCACCAACTGAACAATCGTTCTCCATACCCGCCCTACTATTGGTTAGTGTGAATTAAAAGCAATTTCAAAGATGGTTTTGTAAATTTACTAAATTAATTGCAATAATAAAAATCGCAACTATATTCTTACTCAGCTTTATGTTCAAATTTGTGTTCTTTTTTAAAAGTACGTAAAATATTTTGAAAAGCATTTTCTTTTTCCATTCTCAGTGTTTTCATACTGCATATAAATGCGCAATGTATACTAAGGACCCGGGTTCGATTACTCGTCTGGTCACTTCACAGTTGCTATTATATATTGTCTTTTTAGTTTTTCTCTTAAAAAATACGTTGTCTACATTTATAGGAAGTTACATGTTCATAACTATTCATGTAATCCAGCACTAATGGATTTTCTGAAATAAAAATTGATTGGTAGGATTGTGTCTGTTCGCAGAAGAGTTGAAATTTTACCGGTCATAAAATTAACAGTTCAAATTATAACCTTCCATCAATCATAATAGTTCAAATTATATCGGTTATATGCGACCGGGTTAGCTCAGTGTTTAGAAAATTAGCATGTTTTGCTCAAAAGTCATGTTTTACTCTAAAATGTGTGGATTACATTTGGTCGTAGTTACAGCTTCATAATTATTCATAATTGTATGTATATCAGTCTAAAGAAAGGAATAAGTAAACGATTATAAATATAGTAATTACTCTGTTTCAATACACATTTTTTTGTTTAGTATTATAATCTAAAAATAAAAGTTTATTTTCTGATGTATACTTAGCTAATTGTACCTAAACTGCTAATTTAGGTATAACCTTTAGCTGTTTTTATTACTTGCGAGACAATTATCTCCTAAAAGTAATTGGAAATTTTTGTTTTTACTGTTTATTATTATTATTATAAATTATTCATTACTTTGAATAAATTTTCAAATGTGAGACACTTCTGTGTCAACTGCAACAATATTGTTTTAAATATCATTTTAACTGAAATGTAAATTTATTTATGCAAATTTTAAAAAATACATGCATTTTTTCCTCTGTCAGTTACTCGGTTATTGCTTTCATTTAGGTGTGGAAGCTATATTTAGGAAATTAAATTAATTGCCCTTCCCGTTGTATGCCTTCCTACTGATGATATTATCTCATATCAATGTGTTGAAATTTTTAGAAATAAATTTATATTACTTTTAATTATGAAAAGATGTGTTCACATTGTTTATAAAGGAAAACAGAAATACAAATAAAGACTCTTCACATTTACGACACTAGTCATCTTCAATATATAAACAAATAAATAAAGTAAAATAAAAACAGAGTTTATACTTATTACTATTTTATAACCGAAGTGTGTCATTACTCTCATTTTCATAAAATTTGTTCAGCTATTCTTTTTATTTTAATAAACAAATTCATTACAAACAGAGACGCTGTGTAACATCTTCAAAAATAAATAAACAAAATAAAGTAAAATTTTGAACATAATTTGTATTTAATACTATTCTAGAACTGAAGCGTATCATTACGCATGTCTTACCAAATTTGTTCACTTATTATTTTCCATTATAATGAATTTGAGCGTTAAGGAATAAATTCCTCAGAAAAAAAAAAAAAAAAAAAAAATCGTGAAGACTTCATAAAACTCCATCAACAAATACTTTATGAGATTTGCATTATTTTTCAGAGAAAATTCATACTTTCTCTTTCCATATTTAACAAGAACTTTCCTAAAATTTTAAAATTATTTGGCCTTAAAAAAATCACATCATTTTCTTTCACTTATCTAGTTTTTCTCCAATTTCTTGGTCGATGCATAAAGAATGGCTTACCAAAAATCGTTATTGGAAAGGCGCAGAAAATATAAGCAAATGCGATGAAACCTTAGATAACTGACAATGAAATTCGATATTCTTTTACACTCATCGAAAAAACTACTAAATAAAAAGTTGTTACACTGGGTGTAAGCTTGAAAACATTTGTTGTAGCAGAATAATTATCACTCCTGGTTGGTTATTTCATAATAGTCATTTATTCTGTGGTCTATATATATATTTTTTTTTCTTCTTGAAAAGTAACTTTATTATTTAAAGGATTGGAGATGAAGGAGAAAAATGTAAATGATGAAGGGGGAAATGTAATGTTTAAGCTTGATTCCAGATTTTCTTTAAAAAATTATATGATATAATTGTATGACTAGCTTTGTATTTTTAGATTTTTGTTAAATGATATCTTAAAATTAGTTTGTAGTTTGTAGTTTTTTTTTTTTTTTTTTTTTTTTTAATTATTATTATTAAATGCAATAATATATATTTTTTTAAATTTTAAAACAATTCAGCTTTAAGTAATGTTTTAAAATAAAAATATATGAACGATGTATTTCTTTTAACTTTTTTTTTATTTTTTCTTTACTTTCTCTATGCTTATTGTTATGAATACTTTATTCCGCGGAGCTTTACTTCTAAGAAAAAGGAAAAGATAATTTGAATCTATTATAAACTGAAAAAAATCATACATTTAAAATTATTTCTGTATGTCTGAATGTAAATGCATTTTCATAAACTAATTAGCAAAATCTGCTTAACACAAATTTAGTTCTCTAATTAGCTGCAATATTTCATAAATTATAGTACAATCCATTGTATGTGTGCTTTTTAAAAGAAGGAGAGAAACTTTCATTACGAATAACGGTAAAGGTAGGATTTCAGTCATATCTATAACTAATTAATTCAAATGACGAAATATAAATGGTGGCTTATACAAATTCAGCATGTAATTTTGAAAAGTATCTGCGCGAAAATAATCGCACTATATTTATATATGACACATACTAGAACTATAAATCACACATTCTATACATTAGTACATGAGTATGTGTATGATGTGCATCTGTCATGTTATAGCATATGATAAAAATTTTATGCTTGAGCATTATATGATAATACTCAGGTTTTATTATATGATATAACATCAAACATTATATAATATGAAACATATTATATTATATAATGTTTGTTATATTATATGATAAAACTTCATAAGCTAATATGTTAATTTGATTCGTTTGAAACCTGTTGAATGAACATCCTTCTTGTTGTAAATATGCTATTTTTATCTCTTCATTATTGGCGTGTGCAGGTATTTATGGTTCATTAAAGCGTGCGTATTATGGATTAATTCAGATTTTTTTTATGTATTCCAGGATATATCTATTTTGGTTCATATAAATAAATTTGGCATTTGATCATATGTTTCTCTTGCATTCTACAATTTTGTAACATTATATCTATATAACGGCTTGAGAAAACAAAGAATTTATCAGCCCCTCATGTTTCTGTTAGGCTTTAATTTATCGGTGGTGTTGAAACTGTAAATAGTATTTAAAAAAAAAAAAAAAAAAAGACTTGGAAAATGTTTTATTTCTAAATTTTATTTTATAGCACTGATGAAAAGAAAAATGTAAGTAATTTTTATCAAAAAGATGCAAAAAAGGCATTAAATTTTTATGGCAGATTATCATTTCTTTGTTTCATTCTACGTAATAAATATTCACGCATTTTGTATATCAAATTGCAGTACTGAAAATGTTGCATCGATGGTTTTGAACCCAAAGAAATTTTGCTTTGTGAAATAAAGTCTTTTCATCTTTTGAACTTTTTTCACTTTTATAAGGAACGCTCAGCTCCAATGTTCTAATTCACTCTCTCTTTTCCCTTCAAAGACTTTTTTTTTAACATTTCTAATAAATCAACTTACTTTAGAAACCTCAACATTGTTGCGCAGCAAACAAATACATGTGCGACTGCCGAGCGGAAATTCGTACGGCGTAATTTGTATGAAAAAAATTATGGTTCACTATTGTGGCAGCTTTCCTCTCTTTAATTAATGGGGAGGAGCATAGAAAAAAAAAAAATACATAGCTTGAATTTTGACTGGCTGTTTTCCAAAAACCGCAAATTGGCACTACACGCTTGCTCAGATTATACAAAACGGTTATAGATGCCCTGCTCTTAGGAATGCGATATCGAAAAGGAAAATCAATATTTTTGTTTCAGACTTTATAGTTACAAAGTATTGATAACGTGTCAGAAAGTGTTGATATCGGATATCGGTTGTATATTCATACCTTTCAGCGATTGGTAAACTATATTGAATGAATTAGTCATCTGTTGATATTTTATCACTAGAAAAATTTTCTTTACCTTCCGATAACGTTGGATATTTTTTTCCTATTAAGCAATGTAAATTACATAGAATTAGATAAGCAAAAATTATTTTGGAATAATCAGAGTATTTCCTATAAAATTGTTGCATTAAATGATATGTGTAAAATTTAATACTCACCTCCTATCATCCCCCCCCCCCCCAAGAAAAAAAGCCACTGAATCACATTAATATATTTCAAAAGGGATACACTCTTGCACTAAGTTTAAAAATATGTAAGTATGATTGTTAATTTCTCCGATATTTGAAATTTATGCATGAGTAATGGCATTTGCAAATTATTACAGTTGTGAAAACTTCTTATATTACAAATTTAACATATTTTCAAGCACATATTACAATGATTACATTATTTTACGAGAAAAACGTTCTGTATACTTGCGAACATAAAAATGTTTATGGCAAATATGAGTACATGGATTCTATAATGATGGTTTGGTTCCTTCAGATATCTTCTCCTTAGCTTAACAATAAAAAATTTTGTGAGTAGCAAGACGCATGAAAATCTGAATATGAGAAAACCTTTCAAAGAAATTGATGTTATTTTGTAAGAACAATAAATCAGTAATTAATTTTTTGAAACTGTCATAAATCCTAAATCCTCATCAATATTTTATTAATGTTTTGATACCAATTGTAATTGTACCCATAAAGCATTTAAATCGAAAATTATTTTAGTTAGATTTCTGTTAAATTTATTGCTATGCATAAATCTATTTTTCCTAATCTCCTGCATAGTATATTATTATTTATTTATTGCGAAAATGACATAACAATCTTTCTACCTTTAAAAGTATCTATTTGATTTTTATTAAAATACAATTTTAAAATAAAGATAAGTGCTAAAATTCTTGTTAAGTTATTTGAAATGTTTTAAATAGAAATTAATTTATTTTCATTAAATTTAATTAAAAATAATAATAATAATAAAAGAAAAGAAATGGAAAGAAAAATGCAATAAAAATTTAAAAATATGGCTCAAAGATGTCCATTTTATATAATATTTAAGTTTTTCGTGTGAGTCTTTTCAATTTTTCTTTTATTTATGAATTGTCAAACCCTTCTATTTAAATTAAGTAAAAGATCTTGAAGGAAAATATTATTTTATTTAAAAGAAACACTTCCTTAAATGTTCTCTCTCGAACTTTAATGTTCATTAATTTATTATTATTTAAGTAATTTTAAACCATTACTCATGATTGATTATACAATTAATTAGTGTTTCAAATGATTCGAATTTCCAATGATTTTTAAAAATGAAACATTTTAGTGAAATTAAATGATAATATTTAGTAAAATTTTATTCAACTGAACGACTTGAAAGAATTATCTAAATCGACTGAAGATTCGTGGACATAAAATAAATCTGAAATCATTAGAACAAGAAATCTTTAGCAGTGGAACACGAATAAATCTTTATTGAGATTTTTATTCCTTAATTTATATTTTAATTATGTCTATTTATCTGTATGTAAAATTTATAACGACTCTCTTATTACCTGTATGGATTATTTTTATTATACAATATATTCTACATTAAATATTTCTTTTTTATATTACTTTTTTTGATAATCACATAAGGTAACTTTAAAGTGAAATAGCGTAAGCCACAAATTAAAAAAATTAAATAAATAAATAAAAATACATCTGGGTAATTAAGTTTTAATTGAATTTCTAGTTGCATGGTTTTTTTTTTTTTTTTGTTAATGGGAGTAAAACAGCTATCAGGTATTTGTGCCAGTGTTTTATTAATAAAATAAATATTACCAGCTGTTGTACTATAACTGTATTGAACATAAAATTTTACATCAGAAATTGTTTTAATTGTAAAAATTAAAAAAAAAAAAACTTCAAAAATTTGCATACAATTTACGTACAAATCTTGAAAGGTTTGCAAGTTTTTAAATCTATTATGATTTTTTTTTTTTTTTTGTCTGATCAGAAACTCTAATTACAAATATAAACTGATATTGCTGTAAATTGCATATATATTAAAATTCGTAAAATAATATGAAAAATATATTAATATTTATTTTCCTATTTAATTTTCATTCTTTTATATTCTTTTTGAAATTCCATACAAAAGAAACATTTACTACTATTAATTATTTTGGAATTTAAATCTTATATTACTTATATATTTATTTAAAAAAAAAAAAAAAAAAAAAAAAAAAAAAAAAAAAAACTGTATTCTGCTATTTTTGAATAAAGATATATTTATCGGTTATTTGAATTTATACCCACTAAAAAGTGAAAAATCATTATTTCGACTATGCTAGGTACTTACCTCATAAATAATTCAAACGCAATTTTAGCGAACTAATTCTTTTTTTTTTTTTTTTTTTCCCTTTCTTTTTCTAACTTGTAACATTTTTCCAACTTCGCTAGCATTATTTATAAAAGAAATAATTGCACTATTTCTAGGATTTTTTTTTTTTTTTTTCTTTTTAAATAATCTTTTAGAATAAAAAGTTGTATTTGTGGATGAATCTATTTTATAAAACTTCTGCTTGTAAGAGTAATATAGATGGAAATTTTATAAAATGAATGAGAACAATTTTTGAATTGGACTGAAAATTAATTACTTTTCATGTCATAAAATTTTTCGTGAATATTAAATTTGCCAAGCTATTTATAGGAAATGTATGCAATTTAAAATCGTCAGATGAATATTAATTTTTATTTCATTTTAAAACGCATGTATGTATGCAGGATTCCAATGTAGAATGTAACCTTTTTCTGGTTGAAAATTCTAGTTTCCTTAGAATATTTTTATCTCATTATGTATGTTTTTAGATATGAAAGTCTTTTACTTTTCATTTTGGTTATTTAAATTGGTTTTATAGAATTGAGTGTAACGCGTACGCCCATATTATATGCGATGAATATTAACAAAAATTTAGTAAATGAAAGATTATTTTATAATAATATTTATAATAATAATTATAGTAATAATTAAATAATAAAAGCATGTGTTCGAAATTCCAGTTCCACGTATGGCTCCATGAAAATTTTGATTATTTTTTCAATAAATCTAAAGTTCATTTTGCATTGTTTATTTCGTTTTCCTCCGTACCTCTCTCTCTCTCTCTCTCTCTCTCTCTCTCTCTCTCTCTCTCTCTCTCTCTCTCTCTCCCTCCCTCCCTCTCCCCCCTCCCCCCCCCTCTCTCTCTCTCTGTGTGTGTGTATCTCTGTCTGTTCTTTTCCCAGTTTGATCTCGTTTAATAAAAATGCTTCATTGTGGGGTGTACTTAGAGACTTTGATTTGGAATTTTTAATTAACTCTGTTGTCCACATTGACTTCGGTTAATGATTAATTTTTCTAGAAAAAAAAAAAAATCATTTTAAAAACTATTTATAATTTGAGAGAAGAATTCAATCATGCATATTAGTGCAAATTGCTATCCTGGTTCTCATTCGCAAACTTTCTATTCATCAGTAATTTCCAAAAGTTATTCAGACGTATAAAATATTTGATGAAAACTATATCGACATATACAGGTGCTGCAAAAGATGGCGAGTGGGATCTTTGTATAAATGCTAGAACAGTCTTGAACTGAAAATTATTGAGTTTAAAAACCACCGTAAGTAGTAAATTTTACAATGTTTAATTATATAAACTTTTAATTTACCGTACTTAAATATGTGTTTACCCATAATTTAATTCATAACTGACTACCTTAAAGTGCATTTTTTCAATCTGAAAAAACTTCACCTCAAAAATAAATATTACATGCTTTCATAACGCATTGATATTTTTACGGTATTTACATCGTACTGTGAAATTAATATATCAGTCAAAAAGTATTAATTTGCAATATAAATACTTTAATAAATGAAATAAGCATATCTAACAGAAATGAAAATGCATGAATAAGCTATTATATATATATATATATATTCTGTTATATTATAATTTCATTTAAAATAATTTATATTTTGGCTCTAGAAGTTTATTGAAATCTCCATTGTCCGCTTAAAAATAACACTTCCACATTCACAAAAGTAAAAGACACTATTAGAAATATTTAAAATATTTACCGCATAAATAATTCAAATCATCTTTATGAGAGTAATTTTATATCGCTGCGCGTGACAATTTTTTCTATTAAATGTTTTCTTATAAAATAATCATTTTATTGCACTTACTGGAAATATAGTTTTTTTTTTTTTTTAAGATTCAATTTTTTATACTGATGCAATCAAAAATAATCTAGATGGAAATGATGATGCACAGGCTACGGGACATTTTAGCGATTAGAATGTAAATGTTTTTCGCAAGACATTAGTATATTCTTTGCATGAATTAAAAGGAGATATAATTTTAAAAAAAAACTTAAATATACATTATTCTTTCGCTAGCAATCAGTATCTTCTGTAGAGCTAAATATATCTTAAAATTTACTCACTTAAAGAAGCGAAACATTTCGCCTGTTATTTTCCTGCGTTATTTTCCTTTTTCTTAGATAAAAATCTGCTTTTACTATTAAGGTAAAATGTGTATATATTGTGATAAATATTTAATGTAAAAAAAAATTAAAAATAAAAAAACTAAAATATATGAGCATAGAGCAGTCTTTTAACTTTTTCAGCCATTTAATATCATAAGCTCTACGAAAATTCCTTATAGAATTTACCCGTTTCTTATGTTTAAAGCTATGGCTAGGATACTATATATATATATATATATATATATATATATATATACTCTTTTTTTTCCACTTCTTCATGAGTTTATATCATCTCTTTCTATGCGATGTTCGAAAAGGTTTTCATATTATATATATATATATACGGGAATGTCTCCGGTTGTGGGCGCAGTTTTGATTTTAGCTTATAACTTTTAATACATAAGATATTATGCATACATGTGAATACCAATGGAAAGCTAGAACCCTTAGCAAGAGTTTGATGAAGTAACTGTACTGATTCCGTCAACCAGAAAAAAATTATTACCAATTTTGTGAAGTGATCATTTTTGGCCATAAAAGAAAATTGTACCCGGTTGTGGACACACTTGAAAAATCCGCTAAAAATGGGAAAGTAATAAGAAAAACCACAATAAATACAGAAAACAACAAAATTTATTCATTTTGTAAGGATTCAGTGGCCGAAATAATGACAGAAATTAGCATTTTTCCAACTTTATTCGCCATCTTCTTCGTCCTCTAAATCAGAAGTGCAATGCTTGCAAGTAAAATAATTTGCATGCAGATTGGCACACTTCAAATGCACCAGACGATCACACGCGTTGCATTTGATTGAGATGGCTCTTGTTAGGCATAGTGACAGGTGCTTCAAACAGATGACACAGAAGTCGACATCATGATATTGTTGAGACTCCAATTTTTAGTGCGTTTGGACGGCTGAGTTGCCTTACTTTCCCCAGGCTTCTTCTGAAGGGATTCACATGCTGCGTTTAAGTTTATATTCTTGTGCAGGCGATTTTACGGATTTCTTATCCATTAAGCAATTCTAAATGGCTTTAACCAGCGCATCAAAATCCATTTCTTTTGGATCGGTTGACTTTTTTGGGGTTGGCATTGCTAAAAAGGCCTAAACATACATAAAAACACAAATAAAATATATTATTTTGACATAAACGACCATATTTGACAGTTAGTAAGTAAAACACGCGTTTTAAATGAAAAAAAAAAAAGTGTGTCCACAACTGGTTACATGTAGGTGCCCACAACCGGGAATGGCAGCCATTTTTATAATGGCAGAAAAAGCAATTTTCGGTCCACATTTTGGCTGAATTCGATATTGCATCACAAAATATAAAGAATATACTGCATAGACATACCTTGCATTTATATTTTTGATTCAATTTACTTTGATTTGTCGCATTCTGAAAATATTCACAAATCACTTTTGTGTTGCTTTTTCTCATATTTTTTTTTTTTTTTTTTTTTTTTCGATGCTTGCATTTACTAAAAAAATGCATCTATGCACTTTGTTGTTAGCACAAAAACTGTGTACTCTCACAACACAATACATGTTTGACAGTACTCAAATTCACCATATTTGCTTTTTGTTAAAAGGTACGGTGGGGTGCCCATAACCAGAGAATGCCCAAAAAAAAGACATTCCCCCATATATATATATAGATAGATAGAGAGATAGATAAATAGATTGATAGATAGATAGATATAAATGAAGTAACAAATTAGTAAATATTATCTAAATTAAATAACCTGTGACATCTTTACAGAGAATATGAATGTATATATATATATACATTGTGTGTAAATTCGATTTAGTATATTTATTTTTAAGCACATTATAATGGCATTTTCATTTAAGTTTTTTTTTTTTTTTTTTTTTTTTTTTTTTTGAAGGGAGGGGGGTGGATATAAATAAAATTACAATTTAAAATTAACATATTAGCGAAAATACCAAAATGCCTCTCATTTTTACTTTCCGAACACTATAGTGAGGAAAGTATTGTAATCATGTCAAAAATCCGAATTTGAGATTTTGATGTTTCTATACGTTTCAAGGTCCAATGAGTCCGTTTTCACTATTTTTGCGATGATGTATGTATGTATGTGTGTGTGTATGTATGTGTGTATGTATGTGTATGTATGTGTGTATGTCTGTGAGTGAACACGCTAGCGTCTAAACGCTTTGTTCGAATAAGCTGAAAGTTGGTACGTATATTGTAAGTCACCATAGTACGAACTCTATAGATTTTGGTGAATCTAGCACTTATAGTTTTTTTACAGGGACACAAAGAAAAATTCTTTATCATTACGGCCTATGGGACCAAAATCTTAAAAGCGCGATAGCATCTAAACGCCTTATTCAATTGAGAAAAAAATTTATACACATATTATAGGTCACAGATACTCAACCTGTATAGATTTTGGAGAATCTAGGACTTATAGCTTTCTTACAGGGACATAAAGAAAAATTCTTTATCATTATGGCCAATGGGGCCAAATTTTTAAAAGTGTGAAAGCGTCTAAACGCCTTATTAATATAAACAAAAAAATTTGTACACATGTTATAGGTCACAGTTGCACACACTGTATAGATTTTGGTGAATCTAGCACTTACAGTTTTTTTACAGGGACACAAAGAAAAATTCTTTATCATTATGGCCTATGGGACCAAATTTTTAAAAGTGCGATAGCATCTAAATGCCTTATTCAATTGAGCTGAAAATTTATATGAATATTATAAATCACTGTTGCACTAATTATAAGCATTTTGGTGAATCTAGCATTTATAGGTTTTTACAGGGACACAACGAAAAATTCTTTATCATTATGATCTATGGTCTCAAAGATCAGTAGCGTTAAATAAAACATCGTGTAATATATGGAGAAAAATACTCAAACACTCTATTATGGTTTTCTCCCTTTTGTTTGTTTAACAACTCCTCTTTCTTTACTTTATCTACAAAACTGTTAATTACTCAATGTTCGGAAAGTCGAGTGGAGTCACTCCAGATTTTTCTTCTCTCTTTCATTAATGATTATTACAGTGATAATGGTTATTAAACTTTCCTTTATATTTAACTATTTTTAATAATTTTTCCACACTAAACTTTGATAGACTTTCTCTTATAGTTTTGAGAACAAGGTTAAACATACGTAAAAAATCGGGCTTTAGTGAAATATGAATCTTTATCTCAATAACAAACGGTAAGTGATAAGAAAAAGAAAATAATCCAAAATTTCCGCAGTTTTGTGAAACGTATTCAATAGGGATTGTTTCCTACTTATGAAAAAAAGTCGCTTCAGGGGCCGTCGGCATATTAAGAGATAAAAAGAGCGATATCTTGATCCTATCCTAGCTCATAAGAGCCAGGTCCAGCCAGCTGTAAAGCGACTGAAAAGTAGTCCGTGTGTTCTGACATCTAGTCGCCACGACGAGTTCTCAACAGGTAAAAAAGTTTATCAAGCTATTCAATCAAGGTGAGATCCCTTATCCCTGTAGGGTCAACAAGACCCATCCCCCTCTATTCCCGTAAATCCCAGATATCAACCCCGACTACTGGACGCATATTAGAGGAGCCGGGCCTGCAGCCTAACCCAGGGCTACCGGTGAGGATTTATTCTACGGATAGCTTCAGTATAAATCTTATAAAGGAATTCCTTCTGATATATCTCTTTCAGCGAATTGTTAATAAAGTTGGAGAGATTAATTTTTAGTGTTGCCTCTGATAAACCCCTCGGGGTTGAGAGAAACTTCACTATTGTATGATAGTTACATTTAGCCAAGTATTGATTTTTAGAGATTAAAAAAAATTAAATACATGCTTTATTTTGATGCCAGATGCCAGAACACAAATCTAAATTCCCGAATTAGCCTTAATATAAGTTATATACATATGTATAAATAAATACTTATGAATAGTTTCAAATATATGCAATTTAAAATTTGTATTAATTTTAGTGGTGATTACAAAAGTGAAATCCTTACTTTAAAGTTCAGATATAATGTAACATTTATTACATTCTATCCAAAAAATATAGTCACAAGCCTTAAGTGCCTCTTAAGAGAATAATAAATATAATACGCGATAGGTTTAATTATAAATGTTATGGAAAATATTATTAATGGTTGCCATTTTGGAAAATTCAGAGAACGTATTATTTATATAAATAAATCACAAAGAGCACGTCATGATTACAATATACTAAGTGACAGAAATGCTAAGTTGTTTTATAAACGAATTTTACAGTTTAATATTATACTTACACAAGTTAATGCTTAAGTGTTTTCATTACAATTTATCACTTCACAAATTACCAATACACAATTTATCAATATACGATTCATCAGTACGCAGTTTATGATTTGGAAAAACTGAGTTTAGTATAATCTCCGTGGACGGTTTAAATCGTTTTTTCTCAATCGCTGGTTGATCAAAAACTATTGGAGGCCATTTTCATCTGTCTTTTTTTTTTTTTTTTTTTTTTTCGCAATTTTTTACCCTCAAGATTGAATTGAAATCCGGACTTCATCGTGTGCAGGCTGGATCATGACTTATTATCATTATTATTATGTGAAACCGATTTTTCTCAATCTACACGAATAACTCGATATTTTGTCTTGTTGAAAAACACAAGTGGGTCAACTCAAAGCAAATACAGTAAAACAGTTAAAGATATTTACTGATAATTCTCCGAGATATTATTATTATTATTTTGTTTGAGAGGCGAAAAATCCTTACAACTAAAACACGAAATAAAATGTTGAAAATTTGGCTTAACATTTACAGTTTAAATTTGGTACCAAAATATAATTTCTAAATTTAACTTTAAATTTGATTTTAGTTTCGGTATTTGGGAATAAAATTAACCAGTTGGCTAGGGAAAAAAAAGAAAGAAAGATGGATGACGATAGTAAAAATTTAGAACTCTTATTATATCACAATGGAAACTGTACTTCACTAATTACTTCATAAATGCGTGTTATAAAAGTAATGTACATAAATATATAAAAGACACCATTCTTAGCTGAGAAACCTCTTTTGTATTTCTCTGTGACAATTTTCAAAAATATTCTTTAACCACATTTCTTGCGACCATGGAATCCTCTGCGCAAGTGCGGACTGAGCGAGTCCAGTGTTAAAATAGGGGTGACAGAGAGAAAGTAAGCAATAATAGAACACCGATGATTGTATGTTTACCAAATCCCAATCTGTCGTTCAATTTCGCACCCCTTGAAGCCTTTGGGCTCGTCCTCACTGCTAGTCATATCAAACGTGGTTACACTATATAAAGTTATTCATATTTTCCTTGATAGGTCTTTAGTCAATACTTGAAACAAAGGTAGTAACAATGATATAAACTAATTAAGATAAGATACTGATTTACAAGGCACAAGTTATTTATTAGTAATTTTACTCCTTTGCCTTTTCTGTAAAACAGTTTGTTTTCATTTTATTAACCGACCTCAAAAAGGCGGAGGTTCTCAATTCAAACCATATTTTTTTTTTTTTTTTTTTAGCTCATAACTTCTGAACGGATGCTCTGATTTTGATACTTTTTGTTTTGTTGAAAAGGTCTTGGTCTGAAATCCCATTGTAATATTTTTATGATCTAAAGAAAATGCAGGGTGCCCAAAAAAGTCAGTCCAAACTCTTTTAACTGCTAAACGGCTGCAGCTATAGTCATAAAAGTGGTATGTAGGTATAGTAAAGTGGCCATGCGCTACAATATTAAACCGCTTACAACGCCACCTGGTGCAAAATAGCGGAGTTACTGTTCCTATCTCGAAAACTGTTCAAAATAGGGGGGGGGGGGAAAGTGAATTACAAAGTTGAAGAATATCATCGATTTAGTACAAAAAGACAGTTTGTAGACATTGATGCTAAAAATAAAACGCTAAAAACGAGCATTTGTTTGTTTGAAACTTTTTTACACTATGCACACTTGAACCACATTGCACACGTTGTAGCATAGATGGTGATACATATACTATGTAGTTCAAAATACGGTTAACCGTATTAACAAAGGAGGAGTTCTTAGTTCAAACTATATGTTTTTGTTGTTGCTGTTTGTCTGTTTGTTAGCTTATAACTTCGTAAGAGATGCTCCGATTTTAATACTTTCTATTGTTGTAAAGATCTTGGCATTAAATAGATCCCATTATGAATTCATTAAGATGTAAACAAATTATAGGGTGCTCTCAAAAGTCCGTTTTCACTCTTTTAAATGCTGAACGACTACAGCTACACTCATAAATAGTAGTATAATAAAGTGGCAATGGGCTACGAAATGCGCCCGCTCACAGCGCCTTCGGTTGAAAATAGCAGAAAAAGCGTTTCTATCTCAAAAACATTATGAAGTAGGGTAAGAAATGTAAATTACAAAGTTGTAGAGCATCATCGATTCAGTACAGAATGACACTTTATAAATATAAATCTTAAAAGCAGAACGTTTTTAACGTGCATTTGTGTGTTCGGATCGAATATTCCTGCACTGTAACATGCAAAAACGATCTTAGAAAGCAAAAAGACCTTTATTTCAATGTTTAAACTTCTATCTGTAAGCTGCAATGCATATTTGGATCCTTGTTTGTACTATACGTTGCGCATATCCAAGTGTGGAAGGTGACACGTACGCTCTGTAAAATTCAATCGGAATCCAGATATGCATTGTTGTCTAGGTTATCGTTATATCGTTTCTATGTCTCTTTTAGTTTTAAAAGAATTAACAGTTTTTTCTCTGGAGCCTCATTTGATAGCCTCATATGAATAACACAGAGCTATCGATTTTTTTCAAGCTGCTTCTCTTTTGAACGTTTATATTACATATATTTACAAATATTGGATACTTTTACATTACATGCAACAAAAATACCTTCGTAACCACAAAATCCTGCCTAAAAGGATTTTTGGTTACGAATGTAGCGCATCCTTTCTTTACAATTCTAAAACCTTTATAATGTAATGTATGTGGATTCAATAGATTTTTTTTTTTTTTTACATCGCATAAAGGCAAAAAAAAAGTGATACAGACTTAAAATGCAGTATTTGAAAAAAATTAACTTTAAAATAAGGCATTGACTTGAATAAAAATGACACAACTGCCTCTCGAGTGGATAATTTTCGAGATGGACATGTAACTTTTTTGTGCACATTGGGGTACTTCATCGGTTTTTCAGAGACATATACTCGAAACTACCATTTTTAGAGTTTGCCATTTTTCTTGCGGGTTGCGATATGTGAGACTGCCGTCGAATGTCTTCTCATGTTCTGCCATGAATACACATTCAGCGAAAAGAAAAAAATAAAATATTTTTGTAAAAAAATAGAACCGACTCCAAAAAGCAACTATTATTTAAACAACTAAAAAGGAAATCGAAAATCGCGCCTAAAAGTATGAAATAAATTCTTTCGTCAAACAACATAAACACTACCATTAATCATAACTTTTGAAGTCGGCGCAAAATTAGATAAAAATTAATAGTTTTATTCAATACAAAAATTAAATTCTATTCAAAATATCTCTCTCACTTTGGCATATGCAAACACAACCAAAAACTACAATTATCCAAATAAACAATTAAGATTCCGTAAGCTGCAAAAGTTTGTGGAGTTGACATGGTACCTTTCGCCCTTGGCGAAAAAAAGAGCGATCGCCAAATTATCTGGCGAACATATGTAATTCTTTCAAAAATCATGGTTATTTTAATAAGGTATATTAGGAGAGCAATCAAGAATATGAAACAATATTTCGTACAACGTATGTTGCGAAAATATACATCTCGCGTGTATATTTTTGCATTACGATTTGATCATCAAATCCAAAAACTACCAAAAATGACAAATATTAAAGCTATACCAAGTTTGTAAAGAAAACTTTTATAACTTCTTAAAAACATAAATACTGAATTTCGAAGGATGTTCACTGTTCGCTGTAGATGTTACTAATGGGCCAGTTGTATACAGTGATAAAATAATAAAGGAAACTATGACGTTTGTAGCTATCGGTCTAAAAACAAATCTGCTAAAAAGTCAAATTTTATCTAATTTTGCGCCGAATTTATTTCATACTTTTAGGCGCAATTTTCGATTTCATTTCATTTTTAGTTGTTTGAATAATAGTTGCTTTTTGGAGTCGGTTCTATTTTTTTTTACAAAAAGATTTTATTAGAGATCATGTTCAATTTTGTTATATGAAGATGTTGTCTTTATTACTAAATAAATGTTTACAATAATTGCATAGCAATGTAGTGTAGAAATTTTTTAAAGAACAATTTCAAATATAAATCTCAGGGCGCATTCATAGAGAGAACTTTTCATATGCATACAGAATACGGACATAAAATATGTTAATTACTTAAAGCATTCTTTCTGTACATAACATTTTACAAAAAGTAATAATGCAAAACATTTATCATTACATTCTGATACATCATTTCATGCTCATCGATATTTCTTTAATTCAAATTTAAGTCTATCAATCATTACAAATGTTTTTTTAGTTCTACTTAAATGACTTTCTTAGGGAGGAGGGGGAATAAAACATATCTCGAACATTAATTCTACCTTAAAAATATTCCGAGCAATAAGAAGGATAATCCTTTACAAAAATGTCATCAAAGAGTAATTCATCTTTTTATACTTGGAATTTTCTGCATACGTTAAGTTGTTGGTGCAATCTAACTAGTTTGAATATATGTCTGAGAAAGTAAGTTCGTTGTATAACTACCTCTCTAATGTTATCTTGAGACTGCTTGAAGTTTCTCATCTCATAAAATTTATATGCAGAAAAGTTTTGCATAGCGCTCGACTTCGGGAGAATTTATCTTTAGTATGTTGCTTTAATTTACGAGGGATAACTCCAGTAATCGTGAATCCACATTAAACTTATTGCTTGTGCCAAAACATAAACCATAACGGATGGTATCTATATGGAAATGAATTTTATACATACCTATAGAGTTTATTGGAATAAAATTCACTGGGGAAAGAATGGATTTTCTTTTGCATATGGCTTTATGGTTTAAAACTTATTTTCTCAAAATGCAAAGACCAGATTATTTGTGGAAATATTTAAATAACCACTAAAAATATATTTTAATACAAATATTCAGAGATTTTTTTTTTCAATTCTATTCGAAATGATGTTTCAGTTTTTTTTTTTTTTTTTTTTTTTTTAACTATTACTGTAGTTTTATTCATATAGTTAAGAAAAAAGCTAAATTTGAAGGGATAATATTTTATGATGTTATTGTTTTGTGTTGCATTAAAAAAAAGCTTCTATAGAAGTGGTTGAAAAATCTTTTCTGATCTATTAATTTGTGCTGTAGCATGTTTGCTTTAATTTTAGAGTAATAATCATATTTTGATATTTTTACAATAAAGCCAAAAGTATTTATTGTTTGTTTTTAATGCAAAATAATAAATTTTCTGTTAATCTAATTAGTATCTTATGTAAAGAATTACTTTTACTGTATAAAACTCTACTTTTATCTTCTATTCTACCGGTTATCCATTTCTTGGTATAGTGTTAGTCTCAATGATGTTTTCAAATAAAATCTAAATGAATTCCGGTCTAAAATTTTACTTTTATTTTCGAATCTGCCAGTTATCTTTTTTAATGCGTTTTTATTAGCTTCACCTGTATGTATCTTTGTAACCGCTCTGGGAGCAAACAAAAAATCTATATTGTAAAAAAAGACTTTCCCTACGTGAACGCTGTGGCTGTGAGGTAAATCTCCGGGCTACGAAACTAAAGGTCTAACGTTCGAGCCCAATCAGGGGAGATTTTTAAAAATGGTTTTTGTTTAATTCTAAATTATTATTTTAATTAAAGATTTAAAAGTATGTAAATATTATGGTGTGTCACTCACACTAATTTCTCTTACCCTGCATTTTAATACTATAAAGATAGATATTTTGTACTTTTTAGTTCACATTTCAATAAAAGTGTGTTCTTTAATTTTTTAAAACTATAATTTCATTTGGTATAGTCTTCCTCACAATAACATTTCTATATAACTTTTAATATTTCACACTGATCAAATTTTATATGTCACTTTAGTTTTCTTAAAACTTAAGACTGCAGAATGAAAGATAGTTTCTCAAATTATTCCGTTTATAACTTAATGTGAATTTAAAATAAAAAATAAAAAAAAAAATTGCTTCTCTACAAACATCTTTTATTGAGGAAATTCTTTGACACCCTATACACTTTGTTTGAATTTCTTCCATTCATTTTTTCTGCTCCTTACGGAAGGAAAAAATATTCAAATATTTTTAGAAATGTTCGCTATTTCAACTTTTGGATTTCCTGTTTGTCAGTATGAATGCTGCGTGATTATCCGGATTTTCTTAGAATTTATTTTATTTATGTCCACCGAAATCGTAAAATGTTGAATTTTTGCATGAATTGATGCATCAACTGGAATTCTTCTCTGCCTCAAAAGCGTTTGCTTCGAACGAAAGCTCCAGAAATATATAGAGCTGTTTTTCTTTTATTAAAAAGATCTATATTTAAACGTATGCATCAAAAATTTGGTATTTATAGCGTAGCATTTCGCTACTGTCTGTATTCAGCAAGCTTCAGAATACACGAAAGAATATTTTTAGATCGTTCTTAAAGAATGTAATTTAATATTTCAAAGCATTTCTAAATTGAGAATTTTAAAAATATTTGTTCATAAAAAAAATTTATTCGTTTAAAATTTTTTTATATAATAAAATTTAATTACAATACATTTCATTCTAAAATAGCATTTTGAACCTTAGACAGTTAAACATCATTGTGCAGTAATAATTACAAAACTTCGAATAAACATCATAAAATGCAATAAACTCGCAACAATTGTTTCAGGTCGAAAGAACACATGACCCTTCGTCAGGCGAACAAAGTAGGCACGAGTCCTGCAGTCAAAGCGGCAACGCACATTAAAAGAACAGCAAAAATGTATAAAGACGAATGTAAATATAAATGCTGGTGTGAGCGAAATTGTGAAATAAAAGAAGAAAATAAATAAATAAATAAGATTAAAGCATGTAACAAAATAAAAAAAATCTAAAGAATATCAAAATTAAACGAAAATCGAACTTATGTGAGTAATTTCCAAGCATCCGACAAGAATGGATTGGGAGAAATATCATTAACAAGATTTTTCGAATTTTTAAATACGTAAAAAGCGTCATGGATATCCAAATGGGAAGCGGAGACAGAAGATGAAATTTTGTTTAAAATTACTAAAGAATTAAAAAAAAAAAAAAAAAAAAAAAAATGTAGTTTGTTTTTTATTATGAGCAGACAACAATTGTTTGCAATGCGTTGCTGCTTTCCTGCTGGCCTACATTTTTTTGACTGATAAAGGATCGTGCTTAATTATTTTGTCCAAAACAATTGATGGTGTGTTTTTGAAATTTATAATATTTGCTTATAAGTTTTTATTCTTTATTATTCAACACGACTTTTGCAGTGCAGTTTAATGTAAAATGATTGCTTTGATTTTTGTAGGCAATGATAAAATAGGACACTATAAGTTAAATAATCTTATGTTAATGTGCCCACTATAGCGTGGTTTGATTATAAATTTATTTGGTCTTGAAAACTCTTCCTCACATTTTAGGACCAATTGCAATCGTCTTTTTAAAACAATTCGCTAAATTTATTTTAGTTTCATTTAATTAAACTTTTAGAAAGGTATCCAGTGGTCATTAAATTTTACGATTACCTTTTTTGTGTTAGCTGTTATATTCCACCAATTAGTCTTGTTTAGTCGGCAAACGGTAGCAGAAAAGCTTAATAGAATGCGTTTTGCAGTACGATTGCCTGAGCAACTGTACCATGAATACAAATATATTAAAAAATAGTTTTATGTTATTTTATTTTTTTTGTGAATAGTCATAGACAATGCACATCTATTATGATCACTGAAAAAGCCTTTCCTAATTTTATTTAATGGGTGCATTTCTTTAAATACGTTATGAGTAGAGATCTTCACCGCTAAAAATTTGTAGCTTTCAGTGTGATGCAGCAAAAGTTTCTATTTTTTCTTTCTATTTTATAACAGGTGGCTATAATTAGCATTAAGATTTAATTAAAAAAATATTTAGCTAAATTAAAAGTAAATGTGACATATAAAATAGGGGAACAAATTAATGTTAATTTTAAATCTAAAAACCATGAATAGAAAATTATGTATTATATAAATTTCAGTAAATAAGCAACAAATGTGCAATATTCTTGCCGTTTATGGAAAGGGAAATGATTGGTGAAAATGCTAAACTATAACTTATTATCGACAAAAAAATTTTGAGTTTCAAAACAATTTCTATTTAAAACAATAGAAATTAGTTACTAAGCTTTAGTTCCATACTAAAAGTAGAAATCAAAATGCTGTGTTCTCAAATAAAATATCGCACGTTTTATCCGTTTTATCCTGTAGGACTCGTATCAGGCAGATTACCCTCGTTAGCTGAATTTTAAGTAAAATTCAACAAGCAAATTGAAAGAATTTCACGTTACGTAAGAAGCTATTACAATTCAGTGATAACAAAATTAAGAAAATTATTTTCTTTTAAGGCTGATTTAAAGCCAAAGTTTCATCTTTGTAATTTTGAATTATTTTCACAGAAATTTCTAATTATCTGTTTCTATTTCTTTCTTTCTTTATTGTTTCTTTTTTTTTTTTTTTTTTTTTTTTTTTTTTTTTTATTGACTTATATTTTCTTGATTTTAAAATTACATTCTTTTAAAAGTTTTAATCTACAAAATTATTTAATGTTCATAACGGTTCAAATAATTGCTTAAGTAACATTATTATTTAATTTTTAAAATAATCTTCCTTGATTATTTTCTTTCAATATTTTTTTTTAAATGTTAGTATTTTAAATGTTAGTTAATATCAAATTTTAATTGCAAAACTGTATTTTTATAGAACTGTACGTATATCTTATATATTCTCCCTTCAAATGCATTTAACTACAGAATTATTTAAAGTACATAACGGTTCAAATAATTGCTTAAGTAACATTATTATTTAATTTTTAAAATAATCTTCCTTGATTATTTTCTTTCAATATTTTTTTTTAAATGTTAGTATTTTAAATGTTAGTTAATATCAAATTTTAATTGCAAAACTGTATTTTTATAGAACTGTATGTATATCTTATATATTCTCCCTTCAAATGCATTTAGTATTTTTAACATTAAAAAATTGCAAACTAATTAATATTTACCCGAGAAAATGTGCAAAATACTTCAAGCACCTTAAAGAAAAACTAGTGTGACGTTATAAAACTAGAAAAAAACATTTATATTCTTACATAAATGAAATAAATATTGCACCTGTTACGAATATTGCTAAGAAATATCTTTTATTTTGACAGTTGTCATATTTACATATAAAGGCTGTTTTCTTAAACTTTAATGTGATTTCCTTTTTTCATATCAAGAAATTCTTTCTTTACATTAAAAACAAAAGTATTTTGTTTACTTAAAACAGACGTTTAAATGAATGGGTTTTCCCACATCGGAATATTTGATTTAAATTTTCCGTTTACTCAAAGTTTCAATACATTTTTTAGTTTAAGTTGACGAAATTAGTGATACATTTTCATTTTGAATATAATATATTTTCTTTCTTAATTAAACATAATGAAATATTTATTTAATATTACAGTTTTTATTGATAGGTTTTTTAAAAGCATGTGTTAGATAATATATTATGTTTTTCGTTCTATTAACAGTGTGAATTTTATTGACAAAAATAATTGTTAAAAAAATTATAGGCGTTATAAATAATATATTTTTTTTTTTTTTTTTTTTTTTTTTGTAAATTATTATATATATATATATGTATGTATTATATATATATATTGAAAACCTTTTAAAACATTGCAGCAGATGTAACCAAGTATCACATGAAGAACAAGAAAAAAAAAAAAAAAAAAAAAAAAAAAAAGAATAAAGATGACAAAATATTGAGCAATCTGATATTAAACATATAACATCATTAAATTTTCAAGGGCATAGAATGAATGTTGCATGTAACTTATATATAACGACCAAAAAGGATCAAAATTGTAATGGTATGTGTCTTCCTTAGAGGTGAGTTTCAGACCATCGCCAATTGCCCATTTCGCAGCACTAGTGCGACGTTAAGCCCAATCAACCAGTCAATCAATCCAAATTATATTTACTATAATCGATATCTACTTTAACTAAATATTTTAGCACGAAAGAGATCAAAATAATGCTATACTATTTCATCCAGACTAAAATATTTTAGTATTCTTCATTTTTATAATTAGAACATATTTGTATTACTGTGTGATATAAATTTAAATCGAGTGGTAAAAATTCTCTAAATTTTGCATTGTTTGAATAAAGTGAAAAGCCTTTTACTATGTTATCAATTTCCTTTTCAATATATATCTACGTTACTTTATAAAACATTTGTTTGAGTTAAATATTTGAAAAGCAAAAAATTCCTTAATACTATATTGTTTTATTCAGAGTGAAAGCTTCTTTATTATACTATCATTTTCACAGTCAACATATATTTGCATTATAATAATCTGTTTTAGTTAAATATTTGAATACGTAAAAATTCCCCTTAATATTATATTGTTTCGTTTTCGTAGCGTATCCACATTCGACACAAATAGCAGAAAACTGAAAATATTTCTCGGTCGAAACCTCTTTAGTCGTTATTCTTATTTCCAGCAGATGTTGGAAAATAACCCAGGCAAGATCGCATTTCTTTACTTTCTTGCGAAGCAGTACTGCGTTGCATCTTTTTCTCTTGAATATTTAGCAGTATGTCGAAAAGGAAAAGTAAGTTTCTCTGTATTTTCCATCTTGTTTGTCTTAGGAAAAACTTTGCATGAATGTAGTTATGTTCATGGAAATGCTCTCTCATCGTTCGGGATGCAAAAATTTTATATGTGTTGTTATTTTGTAAGAATAAACGAAAATTTATCTTTAGAAAATGGGAATTCTTCAAAAAGTTAGCGGTTTTCCGAATTTGAACCCTAATAGGAAAACTCGACAATACTCGTATTATTCAATAGGAATGAAGTAGCATTTTGAATATAAAAAAAATTATTGTTGTACTTAAATGCCTATGATAATATTTTATATTCTTTAGGTAAGTTTGGGTAAGATTGCGTGTCACGCCAGGCGCCGTAGGGGTCGCCAGCCATTCCTAGGAGAGGTACACCTGTGACGTAACTTACTTTGGTGCGAATTCCCAGGCATTTTTTAGATTAGTTTGGAATGATAATCGATCTCACTTCCTTTGTTAAGCGTTAAAAGATTTGACTTGTTCCTTGTTTAGTTAGTTATATAAACGTAGCTTAAACATACAAACAAACAAAAGTAATAATAATTGGAATAATTTCTAAAAGCGCTGACCGTTCCGCTAAACCTATAAAGGGGTGTCGGCTTCCTTTCTCTTTTGTAAATTAATAAGCGGACTTACGCCTTGTTCAATGTTTTGAGGTAAGATGACGAAAATTTTTTGGGGTAAGATGCCGGTAGTTTTACTTAGAGAAAAGATGCCTGATTGTTTTAAGTTACACGTCGGCATTAATTTTAGCGATATTATATAGTCAATAATAATAAGATAATATTTTAAAAGTTAAAAAAATATTTTGTCTTTTCAACTAAAATCCGTATTTTACATTGAAATCCAATAAGACATTTTACCCGTGTAGCTTTAGAGAAAACTTTTATTTCAATGTTTTTATAATATTTTTTAAGTTAGACAGATTTTCAACATGTACACAAAAGTATAAATTTTTACAAGAGATCAATAAATAACAAATAACCAGGGGATATTACAGATATTTTCAGGGGACAGAATACTTTTGAAAATAGGAAAATGAAGAAATTTTCGATAAACTTTCAAAATCAAAAATAAATTTAAAAAATATATAAATGCATGTACAACCATTTTTTTTTTTTTTTTTTTTTTCTGTGCGTGTGTGTTAACTAGTATGACATTACTTTATTAATTAAAAATATTATTTTGGTTCACTTTAAAACAGAAAATTATTCTGTTGCAGATTTTTTTTTAAAGTTCAAGGGTGCTTTCTCACTGCGCGCATGATATTTCAAGAAAAGTATTTCAGATATGAAAAATTTTCTCAACCATACATTTTGACATAATGAATAAAATGAACCAAAAATAAGAAATTATGTTCAATAGAAAAAAATTCATGATTGTAAAAATGTAAAAATTCTAATGGTAATTTCATATTTCAAATTTAATTATTAATTAAACTCCATGTTATTAAAATAATTAAAACCATTTAGTTCAGATTCTTAATTTGAGTGTTTTGTTTCATTTAATGTAAAACGTTATTTGCATTAACGAAATTGTAATTGAGATATCCTGCGCGCAGTGAGAAAGCAGCCTTGAATTTTTTTAAAAATAATCTGCAATAAAAATAATTTTCTATTTTAAAGTAAACCAAAATAATATTTTTAACCAAAAGAGTAATGTCATACTCGTTAACACATGCATTCATTCTTTTTTCTTTTTTTTTTATCCTGAAAGTTGATTGAAAATTTCTTCGTTTTCTCATTTTTAAAAGTAGACTGTCCCCTTAAACAAACCAAAAACTACGTCATCTTCCCCCAAACTACCCAATAATAAATACATTTGTTTTACTTAAATAGGGTTTGGCTTTGAATTGACGCTTTACGGCCATTTTTTTTTTTTTTTTTTACATTACGACTCATTAGACCAAACCCACGGCTTAAAATGGATTCCAAATCTCCAAGAACCGTAACTCGACCCGGAAGTTGAGAACTGAAGGCCAGAGCACTAGCTTTTCTGCTTCCAGATAGGCTTCTCTTAAATAGACAGTCGTTAAAAAATTTCTGTAACATATTCTAAAAATGTGATATAACTGTATTTACACGTACAATATTTCTTGGTGTTCATGATTTGCCTATTTCTTTGAATGAAACACAGTTTTGAGAAATAGGCGTTTTAGTACATTTAACGAAAACTGTTGACGTTTATGGCGATGTTTATAGACAAGAAGTTTATAGACAAGACGTTTATAGACATACTCTATCTTTCCATAAATGACCGGACACTTTTGATTTCAGATGTTCAAAAAGTACTAAATCATCTTGAAACTTCAGGAATGTACAGAACATGTTATACCTTATGCATTCCAGTGAAAATTTTACCCCGAAAGTAAAAGGGAGAAGAGTAAAAAATAAAGTAAAAGGAAAATGTTTGGGATCACCCTGTCAAAAGAAATGCTTGAAATGCGTTTTGGTTGTAGCATGCGGTTATGAGGCTTCTTCTTATTATCAGTATAAATTTTTACGGGGCTACTACATGTATTCATGCAGACATAACGGTTTCTTTAAAACAATTGAAATAAAGAAATAAATAAAGCCAGTTTTTTTAATTGTAACACTCAGAGAATTAACTCTAGCGCAAAGCCATTTTTAGGAAACTTAACGTACTATATTAGACACGGCATACTGCAATCAGAATGCAAAAATATTAAAAATTTTATGAAATATGATCATATATTTTAATAATTAACTGCGCATACGCAAGCTTTAACGAAATTTCATCTTCATAATTTAACTGCCAAAAGTATTTAGCTACTTATATGAAAACCTTAAACAAATATCGTGTAAATTTAAAAAGTTGTACGCGATAGAATGAACTGATATTCAGTTCTCGAAAGAAAAGTTAAACTACAAAAGGTTTTATTCAAATTTTTATTTTGAATCAGTCAATGGTAATATAGTGTTCGTTCGTTGTAAATAAATATTAATAAAAAACCCTTATCATTTTCCTTATTTTGAGAAGAACTAAAAACCAGTTCATTCTACACTAAAAAGTAACGGTAGTTATTACAGCAGAATTTGCTTAATTCGCCGTATATCTAATGAAATTTGAAGATCTAAAACTGCTAAAGAAAATGTGAGTTTAGTAGAAAAGAGATCTGCTGCAAAATCAGAATTGTTTTACAGCGATCCAAGACTCATAATCCATCTTAATGCTCTACTAAAAATGTCTGATGCTGAATTTGCTCATACTCTCGATGGAAAGGTTTGGGTTCGACATTTATATGCGTTCAAAATACTTAACCATTTTTAAATTTTAATAAAAAATCAGCAATAACCAATCAACTTAAGAAGGGGGTCGTTGTACGAAAACGTTTTATTTTTGATTGATGAAATGGTTTCAACAGTTATTGGTACGATCTGAGAATAGCGAAAAACAGAGTAGGTCTTTTAAAGGCAGATATGAATCAGACATTTTAAACGTGAATCTATGTGCTCTGGGAAATAGTTCCAACTGAAGCAGAATAAAGTTAGTAATTTTGCCAAAAACTTGGAATTCCTAGATCTTTTTCTTTCTTTTTTTTTTTGGTAGCTTTACTTTTTCAGTAAACTGAGAATTTTGCAGAGAGATCTTATACAGTAGTAAAAAATGGTTTGAAGGAAGAAACTTCTGCATTTTTACTTTTCCCGTGGTCTAAACGTTAAATTTATCATATTAAAAAAGTGCATTCAGGTGGAAGGCAATTTTAGTTCATTTGAAGTTATTGAGAATATCATCTATACTGTAAGAAATGGTACTGGAAAAAAAAAGATGTGCGGTCGGGAGACCCCCGTCAGGAACGAAGCTCCTTACGCCTTTTCTCCAGTTCCGAATTTGATTTTATATAGAAATCTAGATTGTTTATTCTCTCTCTCTCACACTACTTTTTTGTTTATTTTCTATCTTTTTTTTTTTTTTTTCTCTCAATGCAAATAATGTAAATTAAGGAATCAAATTAAAAAGTTGCATTTAATATTTTAGCGAAAATATTTGTTTATTAAAATTAAATGTAAAAAAAATGAATTATAAACTATATTAAAAAAATACAAAAATAAAATATTTTTTTTTAATGTTATCATATTCTATCGTGGTAATTATTGGCTTATGATAACTATAATAAGATACATATGTTTGAGATTCAGTTTTATCCAAGTATCTCGAAAAAACAGCATCAGTTCTAGTACAGTTTTTTGTTGTGAACTGCGCTGGATCATTACTACTACTTAAATCAAACGTATCTAATAAAAAGGATGTGAGTTTTTCAAATTTTTCTTTATTATTGAAATTAATGTTGAAATCTCCAGCCAATATAAGAGGAAGATAAGGAAAAAAAAAATTTAAGTATTTTAGAATCTCCCTCAGTATGTTCTAATAGCGATCGATGAATAAATATTGTTATATCTTCAAGATTTTGATTTACACTAAGAGACAAAAAAAAAAAAAAAAAAAAAAAAAAAACCGCAGATTGGTATTTTCCAATTCTCTTTCTGCAATCGCCTATTTATTGTTTTAAAAGTAATTTTTGAACAGATTTTATTACGTTGTGTTCCATGTACAATTTAGGATTGAACCAAGCATTAAAAACAAGATGCAGTTGTTCGAAAAATTGTAATTTTAGAAAGAATCTCAAAAATGACAAGTATAAGGCAATTAATGATACCACAAAAAATATTAATTTTAGAGCTAAAATAAAAAAATGTGTTAATACACGGGATGGGGGGTTAAACTGGAAATTTGTCTCTAGGCGACCACGTTGCTCATCCAATCAAGATGACCGCAAGTTAAAAAGAAAGTGCTTAAAAAAACAGTTTGTATTACATATAAAACTTACAAGGGATTCAGAAAAAGTGTTTAGCAACATAATTTCTTTAAATACAGTGCAACAACGATTAAACAAAGTAAGTTTAAGCGCCAAAAAATCTGGAAAAAACATTTCTTTACAAAAAGAGTTAGAAAACAAGACTTCAGAGGGTTAAAAGAATTAAAAAATGGTCAGATAATTATTGGACTGAAGTGGTTCTCTCTGATGAGTCAACCCAAGCAGCACCGAAACGTTCTCTGAACGTTCAAAAATTGTTCTGCAAACACGTTCTAAGAACGTTCACTTTGAACGTGTTATAGACGTCTATCTGTCCATCTTGAAGACGTACAATAGTACGGTTCAGAGAACGTTCAATGAACGTGTAACTATCACCATCGGTGTTATAGAAGCGTTCTGAGAACGTTCTATGTATACGAAATGTGTAGTCTGAAAATGTGTAGAACGTTTTCAAAACGTTATACACATTTTCAGAACGTTCCAGAAAACGTACTGTAAACGTTCTAAAATAGTGTAGTTAAAACAAAAAAAATTATGACGTCATTATAAAAAATCACCTCAGTACGAGCGCTTAGAAGTAAAAATTACATAGCTGATGACGAATAATGATACAACACATGAGCAGGGATATGAATTACTTTTTTTTTCAATTCAAATAATGTTTGAGAAATTTTAACATACTTACTATTCCTTTAATTTCAACGTATATGCATCAAAAATTCTATATTCTATGACAGTTTTCCCCAAAAAGTGTCATAACGTCTCTTTATACCTTAAAAAATTTCTTAAATTTTTGCATTTTTTAAAAATTTCTTTTTTTCCCCTAATCTGAAGATAATGAAGTTGTAGTATTAATTACAAAACTTTGAATACACACCATAAAATGCAAGAACTTGCACCAACTGTTTCGGGTCAAAAGAAGACACAACCCTTCATCAGGCGAACATTGTAGGCACGAGAGCTGCAAACAAGCACGTTGAGTGTGTTGAATGCGTTGCCGCTTTGTTTGTAGAAGCCGTGCTTTGTTTGTAGCAGTTGCGAGTTCTTGCATTTGATGGTGTTTATTCAAAGTTTCGTAATTAATACTATAACGTCATTATCTTCAGATTAGGGGAAAAAAGGAATTTTTTAAAAATGCAAAAAATTAAGGAATTTTTTAAGGTATATATAGACACGTTATGACACTTTTTGGGAATTACTGTCATAAAATATGGAATTATTCATGCATATACGTTGAAATTAAAGGAATAGTAAGTATGTTAAAATTTCTCAAACATTATTTGAATTTTAAAAAAAAGTAATTTATATCCCTGTTGCTGTGTTGTATCATTATTCTTCATCTGCTATGTACAACTAAACTCTTGATTTATTTTGCTTGTTTTAATCCTTGTGATTCCGAATGCGTCATCCTATGATTAATGTTTGTTTTTCATGGTTGTTTTCTGTTTCATTCTCTGATTTCTTGAAGTAAATAATTTATTCCAATTTATTCTTCATTTCTAAGTTCAATTAATTTCTTGTACGATAGGGTGCCCGCTAGCAATTTGCTATTATAACTGCTAACGAACGAAATCGTACATTGGTGCTCAACGACGAAAAGGGTCACCCCTGACGAGTTTTTTTTTTTTTTTTTTTTTTTCTACCATTCTAAGCTTTTCCTAAAAAAAATGTTTAAAATGCTGTCTTAATTTTTTATTTCCTCGTTGCTTGTTTGTATCTTTTGATTTAAGTTTCATGTGGTTTTTACGCACCAGCAAAATTATTAAAATTGCAACTAACAATATAGGAATAAATTTATGATTAGACTGAAGTTAAATAAAATAAAAATAAATAAATAAATAAAAAATAAATGTTTCAATAAATCACAATCAGTCTCCCCAGGTTATTTAAATTTGTTGTAATTTCCTTCTCATTGACCTATGTGGTTTCAGGGATCTTATATCTGTTGCTTGGCTTTAACTAAGATTAAAAATTCATTTATACACACATATATATATATATATATTAATTTTTTTTTTAAATACAGGGTGCAAAGCATTGTGACGAGAATACCTTTATCTTCTCAACTATTGGTCGCAAATATATAGTTTCAGTTACAAAATGTTTTAAAGAATATGAGCATTTGTAGTATAACATGTTTAAATTTAAAATATCTATTTTTTCAAAATTGCAAAAACTAGCTTTTTACATAGTCCCAGATCCCTATAGTCATATTTAGAAAACTGACACTCATCCTAACAAAAAGTTTCATTTCTATTCTCCCCAAATGGAACAAGATATTTAAAGTTTGGATTTTCTAACATATTTCGGCCTTCAATAAGGGATCGGTTTAAAAATCCTAATTGGACTTTGTTTGCATTTTCCCTGGGTTTATTAAAGAATTTTTCATTGACTTTTTAATAAAGCCCAAAAAATGCGAAATAATCCTAAATTTTGAAACTAACTATCTCAGACAATTTTGGGTGCACAAAAGTGAAACTTTTTGTGTTATATTTTTTAGGTTGGAACTCAACTTTCACTATTAGTGTCATGAAAATTGTATAAAAATTATCAGTTTTTGTGATTTTTAATAAATTGATTTTTTAAATTTAAACATGTCATATAATGAATTCTTACATTTTTTTTTAAATACATTTTCTTATTGGAGGACGTCTGAGACCAATTGTTGCGCAAATAAAGGCCTGCTCTCCACTTTGCACCCTGTATATTCTAAACATTTCTGGGTACTACTTTGTAAGTCCATGGATAGTTTATAAATATATTTGAATGCTGAAGTTTATAGAAAGTTTTAATATTTCAACATAAAAAATAATTTCAAAAATGAATGTACCAATACACCGCTAAAATAATATATAATTGAGTTTAGAATATATTGTTAATTTATAATAATAAGAAATTGAAACAAAAAATTAAAAATTAGTTAGAAGGAGGAAATTTTAAAAATTTCCAAATAATTAAATACATATATATATATTTTTAATCAAAATATTTTTCTAAAATATTTAACATACTTCATATTTTTAAATTTCAGTACATGTGTGTATACATATTTTCAGTTTACAGCAGCAGTTTACAAAAATGATGTTTGCAGGTATTTAAATTTGTTCCACATGGCAATGTAATTCGTATTCTTTAAATGTTTAAATTTCTTTAAATTGAGTCAACGCAATTTTTACCTCATTTGATGTAATTATGCTATCATGGCATACTAAATAATTGATAAATGTAAATATTATTAGTATTAATAAATAATATAGTAAATCGTCCTTTTTTTTTTTTAAGCAGAATATCTTTTTTTTTTTTTTTTTTTTTTCTAAAGATGTGGAATAGAATTGAATCTTTGTTTTATTATGCAGATAAACAATTTCATATATTTTATTTAATAAATAACAGTAAAGAGATATTTAAAATTGTAAGTCGGTGAAACTTAGGATATTATTTTAAAAATATGCAATTTGCATAACCTAGATTGTATATATATTATCATATAAACATTAAATAAATACTTCAGAATTTAAAAAGAAAAGAAAAAAAGAATTACGAACCTTCTTAATTTTGTTGATAAGAATTTTCTTCGAGAAAATACCCTTCCAACTAGCATTTTAAAATACACAATGACCAGTCGGAAGGGCATTCACTTAAAATTAGCACTTATCTTGTAAAATTTTTATGACTTCTTCATACTTCATTCCAGAAACATAATAACGAAAATAGTTATTTTAACAAATTCCATCTCAGAAGACTAAATTAATAAAATGAATCCATAATTTCTAAGCGGTTTTCTGTAACAGAAGCAGTTTTTTCTGCGATTCAACGCTGCTTTCTATTATCGAAAGTTAGGCTTAAGAACTTACGCAGATATGAAAATGATTGTTTAATTGATATTCAAATAAGACTTTAATAAATAGAACATAGAGAATATTACAGGTTAAAAATATTACATTTTTACCTTTTCTAAAGCTTATCCTAGTCATTATAACGCTAAAACTGAATAAATCAGATTACATGTTTTAAAATTACCGCCTCACATAACGACACGACTTTCCCAAGACCTGGCGCCTGGCGTTTGACTTTGCAGTTGCACGGTCAGCGAAAATTAAATAAATGCAATCCACAGATGTCGATGTTAACATCTGCTCTCCCTTCTTGCATCCGCAATAATCATGTTTCAAAGTTCAACATATGAAACAGAAATTTATTAAGCATTTATAGATGTAGGAAACATATAGTCAATATTTTAAGGAAAAATGGAATGGAGTTAAATAATTATTTAAATTTTTATAAAGTATTTTAAAAACTTATGAGATCACTTTATTTTTCCATTTTAAAATCTAGAATTAAACGGAAAAGCATATTTTGTTTTAGTGTATATTTCAGTATTGAACAAAATATTCAGTGAAAATAAATAAAATAAAATAAGAACAATCAAACAGAGTAATGATTTAACAACATTATCAATATTGATATTTTATCAGTAACATTTAAACTTAAATAGAATCATAAATAAAATATAATAAAAGTTTAAAATTATGCTTAAAGAAAAGAAGAAAAAAACTCATTTCTGTAACTTCCCGATGAGTATTAGAGACCGCGAGGTTCTACTCTCGAACCTTACAGACGGGAAGTGTTGGTTTCGATTCCTGGTCACGCTCGTCGACTTAGGTTTTCGGAGTTTTCCCGTGATTTTCTTTGAAACTCGGGTAAAGCACTATATTACGTATTCAATAACATCCGTGATTAGTTTTTTGTATCTAAACCCTGGGTCTGGGGAATGCATAGATTTTCATGACAGAAGACAATCATTTTTATGCTGTATAGAAGATCTTAGAAAATGTATTTTTCTAAGGGTTTATTATTATTATTATTACAAATGAAAAAAAAAAAAAAAAAAAAAAAAAAAAAAAAAAAAAAAAACGGTAAATTTGTTTTAAATCATCAGAAAACGATGTTTCAATTATTCGTTTTAAAGGTGATATCGAATTCTTTTGAAAGATAATGATAGTGAAAATTTTTATCCACCCCTCCCCCATCCTCCAGGGATGATGTATACTTATTCCTAGGGGAAAAAACAATGTCCTATGAATAATAATAATAAAAAAAAACTGTTTAACTATTACTCGTTATACAGCCAAATTGAATCAATAATATATATCAAATGCATGTCACGCAGAAGGTTTGGTGAGTATATATATTACAGAAGCTGATAGATAGCACAGAATCCTTTCTGTGAATGGAAAATATTGGAACGTGGCAGTGCCACCTGTCGTCCGATATGCACCCAAAGGCAATCTGTAGAGTTTTACGTAATATTAATTTCACTTACCAAATTTACAATATTTATAAATCACAGAAGTTCAGATTTTTCGTTTCCGTTATGAGATTAAATTGCAAAATAGCCACGACACCTGTTGGCCGATGTGCATCCAAAATGGACCAGTAACGCTTTACATAAAATCGATTTCACTTATAACTTCAGTGTATCAGAAAATTTATTGTTAAATCACAAGAGTTAAAATATTGCCTTTCCGTTAAAATGATTAAATTGCAGATTAGCAACGCCACCTGTTGGACAATGTATACATCCAAATTGTATTAGCAGAGGTTATGATGATATAAGCCAATATATCAAGTTTAATGCATTTGTACACTATAGAAGCTGAGATATAGCTGTCCCATAAATGGAGGGTTTGATTGCATAGCACCGCAATCTATCGGACGATATACCCCAAATGAAATTCAAATAAACTCCAATTTAGGGCAAGATGTAATATTGTAACATGTTTGGTTGAATTCCATACATTGATTCCTGAAATACAAAATTCACAAAATTTTTCCATGAGTTTAAAATTTTGTAATTTTTTTTCACCTCACCGCTACTGATTATTGAGAAGCATTCTTTACTGACGTGCTAACAAAACGTTAAACTGAAAATGTAAAAAATGCTCTATTCTCTATCATGCTAAAAATTATAAATTTCGAATAACTTACGAAGTTTTTAAATTAGAATGTTGCAAATCTCTCAATAAGATTATTATCAATATCAAAAGTGATATTTTAAAACTGGTCCGATCTCTCTGCAATCATTTGTTCTTGAGATATTAATATCGTGTACATGAACTAACGGGCTATCACACTAATAGGTGCCGATACACATTAACAGATACCATACCAACCTTTTGACTTCCGGATTCCTCACGCCACAAAACGTGTAAAAAAATCAAAAACTGAAGTCAAAAATTTTCATTATTAACCTAGTTTCCCAACCAATAGTACTAAAAAGTCATTTTGTCATATTCGTTATAATTACACTGTTACAGAACGTGTTATGACGGTGTCACACTTGAACGTTCTATATAGAACTAGAATTGTACGTTTTATAGATGGTACAAATCAAACATTTTCAGAACGTTCTAAATAATACTATTTCTGAACGTGTTTTAGAACGTTCTTTTGACACGAAACACGGTGTTTGGACTATTGAAACCGTTATTAGACGTTCACAGAACGTTCCTGTGCTACTTGGGAAGTTTAACTTACTTCGAGCTGACGGAAACAAGCAGGTCTGATGACGAAAATGTGACCGACTTAAGGAAAATCGCACTTTTAAAACAGGGACACATTCTACCGCAACCCACGGTGAGGATCTTCCTTCAAAAAAAAAAAAACTATGTTAGACAGAATGTCTGACTGTTTTACACGAAAAAAAAGTTCCAAAAAATATTAATTCAAAGAATAACTGAAAAGAATTATGAACAGTCGAACTGTCCTTATAATTGTGAACGCATTAAAAAAACATTTTTTGACCGTATGCTAAATTTTTTCGGATAGAAAAAACAATAAAATTTTTAATCGTTTTGCCATGAACCAGATTAATAATGATTGAGTCTCTTAAGTGTTTTTTTTTTTTCAAAAGGAGATAATATTTTCTTTCATTCCATTTATAATATAGCAAAATCTTTTTTATAATCAAAGTATTAAACGTTAAATTAATTTAACATCTTAAAGAATAAGATGTACATGATAAGCTTGATATATTAAATGTATACGTTTGATATATCAAAATTGCTATGCTTTTTAATTGACAAAGGCGTTAACTTCTCGTGCATGATACATATAATCCACTGTTTGGAATGTACTCATCTTCAAACTACCATTTATTCGTGTTAAGATTTTTTTCGGAGATATTAACATTTACAAACAACTTGTTCGATTCAAGAATGTCAAGCTCTCTGAAGACCATCAAAACAATAGCCGATGATTCTTGCATAATTCTCAAGACGGATCCTTGCGGCACTTGCACTTCCGTTTTAAATCATAGCCTGTGGCACTAGAAACAATAGAATGCTGCTATTTTTTTTTTTTTTTTTTTTAAATCAGTTGCATTTGACTTGAATGCAACCTGTTGTTGTTAATAATTTATGATTGAAAAATTTGGAAGCCATTAGTTGTAACTGAAAGGAATTTTCAAATTGATAATCAACTCGAGGTCTGCTGCAAAAATGAAAAAACAAGAAAATCCCAAAACTTAGTTTTATTTTTATTAATTAAAAAAAAATAATAATAATCTATTTCTTTTAGGGAAATTGTGAAACGTCTATTAAATTATCACAGCTATTTCATATTTCATTTTCTGTTACTGCAAAGACGCTAAATAAATCTACTTTCCCACTGAACTATCTCTTGAAAAAGTAGTATGTGTATAAACTGTAATATGATCTATTTATGTGACGTGTATATATATATATATATATATATATAATTTATCTACAAGTTTATATTGTATACTAATTTTCGATGAATATTTGTGAGCACGATTCATTTGCGAATGGTTTTATTCACTCCCCCACACTCCCATTTTTTTTTTCTCCCAATTCTTAATAAAATTAATATTGTTTTACGTATTGCAATTTTCTATTTAAAATTACTTATGCATTTTCAGCTATATATGTATATGGCTTAGGCTAAGAGATAAAAAATAGATATCAAAAATATATTTGATATCTAAATCTTATTAAAAATGTTAACACGAAAATAATATTTTGAATATATTTATTTTACAGTCGAAATTTCTGCGTTATATAAAATGAAAACGTATAACAACATATACATATGACAATGAAAACGAGTTTTAAGTCAAATATTTCTTCTTATTATTATTTTTATTATATTTTTATTTATTTATTTATTTATTTTTATTTTTTGCTTTTAACTCAAATTGTTCAATATGCTTCTTTTTTCGTATTGAAAATATTTCTCAGCATAGTAATAACACATAAAATGAAACGTATAACTACGTATACCTAATAGTATAACTGTTTATGTGCTCCAAAACAATTACATTTTCATTACAAGAATGCATAATCATACAGTGCAAGTGGTTTAAGTCGCTTCAGAGATATGATCGAAAGCTAATCCAGTCGGAAGTTTTAGATTGGCATTACAATTGAATATAGGAGCAAAGAACTTTAACAATGAAGTACAGGTTAATAGGGGTGTAATTTCATGCTGGTATCATTAAAAGCCTTCAAATGGATATTATAAATGCGTGAGAATTCTGGTTATTTTGAACATGTTTCACAAAATAAAAAATGAAAACTGTGTACTAAAATAATTATAACAGCTCCTGTTTTGAAGCTACGATTTATGTATTACAGGGCTCCCAACATATTTTAGCTACCGAAAAGGGTAAAAGAGGACCATTTACAGTTCAAAAGAGGACTTAGGAGGACCATTTATAATTAAAAAAAAGAGGACTTCAGAAGGAATTTTTTTTATCCAAAAATTATAACAAATGTAAACATTTTACACTATCATCGTTTTAAAAACCTCGTTAAACAATCATTTAATCATAAAACATATTAAATATAACATAACAATAGCTAATACCAACGAGGAAAAAATATCCAATAATTTTTATTTACCATTTATAAAGGTATCTATACTACTGCATTGGAAACTTCTTAAATTTGGGGGGGAAAAAAACATAGTAGTAGTAGTTATTTGAAGAAAATGTAAGGCGGTTTAATTCCTGAGTAAGTTTTCCAAACTTATTAAATTATTAAAGATTTATTCTTATAATTCTACAATGATACACTGGGAGAAAAAACAAAAAACGAAAATTACGCAGCAGATTGTGAGATTATTTGGAAGTTACACAGATTATGAAATAACACTTTTACTAAATGATATAAATAAATAAGATGGAAGATTGTGTGATTAGTTGGAAATAATTTAAAATATGTGTAGTCCCTGAAAAAAATCTTTTCTTATAGGTTCTGGGGTTATAATAAACTAAATTTAAAAGTAGCATTCACATTGTGGGTGGAGAAAAATTATTCTACACTCATCATCATCATCAAAATTAACTTTTCAGAGTTCCTAGGAGCGGCGTTCCTTCATCTCTAATAGTAGTAGTATGTAGAATAAATAATATAGTAGAATGTAGAATATATGGTCAGGTAGGTCTTTCTAGATTCAGGCATCAGAGTGCAGAAAATTAAAAAAAAAGAGGAAACACGTGTGTTCATAAAATTAATTTTAAAAGAAAAGTAACGCTCGCGGGGAAAACTATACAAATGTACGTTCATAAAATTTATTTCAAATGAAAAATAATGCTCACAGGAAAAACTATACAAAATATTTTTAAAGTGACAAATTAAACTAAAAGAATAATGCACATCAACACGATAAATTATGTGCTAAAAAAAATGTAAGCTAGCAATCAACATTTAATTATTGGCTGGTGGTAGAAAGTGGGAAAGAAGAGGGGGGGGGGGTGTAAAAAGTAATTCATGAGAGAAATATTAAAACGCAATTCTACTTCTTTATAGGTTCTAAAATATCATAAATTAAGTTTAAAATTAATATTGTGGATGGATAAATATTCAAAAATAAAAGGCTTCCCACAGAATGTTTGATCAGCAATGGTTAGAGATGAAAAGGGGGGGGGAGGACAAAAAAAAATTACATGAGTGAGAAATATTGAATAATTCTGTTTTTTTATATGTTATAGAATCTGATAAAGCATGTTTAAAATGAATATTGACATTTATATTTTGGATGAGAAAAGATTGAGAATCTAAAGTTTTTCATGGAGCGTTTGAACACTGATCGTTATTGGAGTTAAGCATTTTTAAAAACTTACTTTTAAGTCATTCAAAAGAGGACTAAACGGACCAAAACATTAAAAAGAGGACAAAAACGGACCTCACTATGAAAAACGGACTTTGGAGGGAAAAGAGGACCATTTGGGAGCCCTGGATTAATATTGGCTTTAAAATATTACTACCGTCCCTTCATTTTTTTTTTTTTTTCTAAAATATTTAACTTTGAAAATGTAACTTTTATTAAACTATTTCAATTAAAGGAAAAAAAAATTCCGTGCATTATTAATTAAGATAGCGTAATAATCAAAGTTTACGATTTTTTTTTGTTTAAAGGAAATCTTCGACTTCTTAATGAAAGAAAATAAATCATATCTACCGAAAAAATAAACTCAAAAATATATTTTTTTATTATTATTCTTAATATGGTTTGTATTAAGACCAATTTTTTTTTCTCCAAATTTATAAGTTGCTTCAATACCATGAAAACTTTCTTTGTCAACCTTGATTTATTGATATATGTTTATTTTACCTTAAGTCCTCTTAATTTTTATAAAATCTAATAGCAAGCTTTCAACTCAAAGCAATAAAATCATTAGGATAAGATATTTGATCTGCAATCATGAAAAAATAAATGAATGAATGAATAAATAAATAAAACTTATGATTTTTTACATTTTTCTGAAATTTTTCTTTCTAAATATTAATCACAAATCTATGAGTTAAAGTGGTAACATTCTTTATATAATTATTATTAGATATAGTTCTTACTCTTTATACAGTTATTTAGTTTTCAAAATGACAGAAAAATAAATTTATTTAAAATAGATTGATGATAATCTTTCTTACCGTGAAAATGTCTCTCAAGTTACATCTTTTAAATATCATGTCATATTTCAGTGATATATATATATATATATGTATGTATATATATATATATGTATAATGAAACAGATTTTGACTGATTTGCAAATTAAAAAATTAAAAAAAAAAAAAAAAAAAAAAAAAAAAGTAATTTGGACTAAATTCACATAACGTTCTATTTTAAGAAGAAGAATTAACTACATTTTAGAAAATAATTATTTAATTTTAGTGCTATTAAGCTACTTTGATTTTGCAGTATTTAGTCGGTTAACTTTAACACTATTGCAATACAATTTTTGTATAATCTAATGATAATTAAAGTTTAAAAAAAATTTATAATAGTAAAGAACGTGAAAAAAATAATAACAGCGACTTCTAATTCATCATTAAGATTTCTTCACCACCAATAATTTTTAAAATGTACAAACTATGCAATATTCAAGACGTTAAAAATTTGCCCGTATCATGAAAAATGTAATAATTAAAAATTTCTCCAGATTATTCAGAAAGTAGATAGTCTGAAAAAAAGAAGTTGCACTTTTAATATGAATAGTCTTAAAATTTCCATAATGAACTTCATAATTCTTTCCGGAATTATCGCAATCTTGATTATTGATTAACATACCTGAGTGTCAGTGGTTTGTAAGCAACATACATCCAATAGATTTTAATTAAAAACGATATTTTATAATTTAAATATTACTGCAGAAAGCTCAAGAAAACTCACATGTTTTCGAAATAAATTATTTTTGCTAGATTTCATTTTTTATTTTATTTTTTATGTTTATTACTTCTTATAAATAAATATTTTTCCCCTTATAATTATCTATATATTTTTAGGAACTATCAGATATAGTTTTCACTGATATTTTGCAAGATTTCAAAATAAGGTATGAGGAAAAGTTTCTTTTTTAAGACGGTCTTAGCACAGTCAGATAAATAAAGGAATAGTTTAGAAACATTGATATCTATTATACATTTGGATAAATATGTTTGCGATTCTTTTAAGGTTATTTTCTAAGAAGTGTAGCAATTGCATGTGTATTATTTATATGCGTATATAAGTATTTAGGTTTTTTTTTTTTTTTTTTTTTTTTTTTTTTTCGTAAAAATTTCCCGAACAGAAATGCCTACATATTTAGTATAGTCATTCGGAATATATTTGTAAAATAAAGCTATTATTTAATAAAAAATAAAAGGGGGAATCAAATGACTTCTATTAATTAATATATATATATATATAATACTCGTATATATATTTAGTGTGGAATCATCAATAATGTTTTACGTTTTCTTAAACTAGTTTTAATGTAAATACCAAAAAAAAAAAAAAAAAAATTGAAAAATATTTTTCATATAATTTTTTATCATTTTACGAGAGGGGGAGGAGGCGTAGAGGAAGCCATTTTTACTTATTTATTTATTTTTAAATAAAAATTAAATTTTATTTTAACATGGTTATAGATAAATTTTCTAAGTCATTTTGACAAAATTAATTATAATATTTTTAGATGGGCATGATTGCTTGCAGCATTAAAAATAAATAAAAAGAAAAATAATCTGAGAGCGAATCTAACTTTTATTTTAAAATTTTTGCATTATTTCTTTATTTTAATTGGTATACATGTTTCTTAAGTTGAATCTATAAAGTCACTGTAAATATAAAATAAAACTAATTTTATGATAAATTTTATTAGACTATGCAGAAGGAAAAATATTACTTCAAAAATCCGTGAGGCGAATAAATACTATTTACTGATTAAATACTTATGTTGTAAAAAATCATTTCTGTCAAATGAAGGGTTAAAAGAGTCTGATATGAATCTGTATTCGTCCTATTAATTTTTTTTTTTTTTTTTTTTTTCTACAGACAGCCTTATCAAATTCAAAAAGAATGTACTTCCCACTTTTAAAACAGTATATCATTTCATTTGAACTACGTCTATTAAACTGAATGTCACAAGTGACTTCTGCGTTGAAAAAGATATTAACTCAAAGTTAATTCCCGTCTTTTTAATATAAATTTTATCAGTTCCTGTCTCCTTTAGTTTTCAATTTAGATCAATTAGTTTTGTTACCATCGTATAACCGAGTGATACGCATAATTAAATCATAAAAGAAAAACCAAAATGAATTACACGAACAGACCGTCTCGAAGCTTTTCGAAGATAAGAAAAATTATTTTTAAGTTAAGTGAAAAATTCGCTTCGGGAACACATCGTAAAATTTCCAGACACATTCGACTGTATCTGAAATCTGAAGGCGAAGTGGAAAGATCAGTTTCAATTCCGATAACTTGGGTTCATTAAAAAAACAACGTGTCTGTTCAATTATTCAGTAAAATGTTTAAAGTTACTCATAGTAACAAGATCTTGAGAATATAGTCTTCATTTTTTGTTTTCGTGGACAATTATTGCCTTTGGCAAAATGTTGTCTCATACTCAGTCTGTAAGAGGTTCACTTGATAAGGATGATAAATTATTTGCTCCACTAGTCCTACAATAAAAAGTTCGAGATGTATATTTTTAAGATATTGATTTTTTTTTCTTGTTTTATATTTATATATATAAATGAAAACGTCGCAAGGTATTATGGAATTTATTTATTTTGAGATTGAAGAAATTTCATTTCTTCTTCTTCTTTATTTATTTTTTATTTATTTTTCATCTTTAGATGCTGTGAATTTATTATTAATTTCAGATATCAAACGACGAGAATGGATTATTAATAGGATTTATGTACTGAAGAAATTTCTTGCTAAAGTTTTATGTTGTGATTAGATATCTCACAACAATATTTGAAGTGAACGTAACCAAAAAAAAAAGGATACGAAGTAAATTGGAAAAGGTAATTGGAAAAGAAAAGAAAAAAATATTTAATGCTTATGTGAAACGTAAAATTAATGTTAAAAAAGTGCAAATATTAAGAAAAGAAATAACACTGAAAAATATAATATTCAAAAGCAGATTTTTCTTTTAATTATATATATATATATACATACATACATACATGAGTGTTTTAAACTTACTGTTACTATAACAAGCATCAAGAGTTACCAAAACAACCGTTAAATTATAATTCTACTGCAAACTGATTAACTACATAATTAACTACTAGCTTTACACAGCGTCTCTATTTTTCTTTTCTTCAATATTTTCTGGGGGGGAAAAAAAAAAAAATGTTTTTAAAAATTATAGAGTAAAAATAAATACAACTAATCTACGTATATAATAACAAATTTATATTTAAGTAAAGGCTAAAAAACATTTTGCTTGCTTATTTGTGAATGACCGTAAATAAATAAATAAATATATATATATATATATATATATATATATATATATATATATGTAAATTTAGAGCGAAGTACGGCAATCCAGGGTAAATAAAAAATTCAGTTTAGAACATATGCAGTAAAATCAATAATAAATAATTACGGTGAATCACTTCTGAATTTAATTTCAAATAGTATAGTGCCCACTACTGCAATGTAGCACAGTTGCAGAGATGTATTGATTACCACTAAAAGTATTGTTTAGATTGCATCAAATTATTCTGGCAAAAAGCTTTTTTTTCCCAATAATCAACCTTTTTTTTTTTTTTTTCTTTGTTTTTATTTCTTTTGAAATTACTTTTTGTTTTTTTTATTATTCTATTTTATAATGAAACTTTATAAATGATACAGAAAGAAAAAAAAAAAAAAAAAAAAAACGCTTAAAGTATGTAAGTCATACAACTTATCCATTTAAATCCTCGTTGAAGTAATTAAAATTCTTAATTCTTTTTTAATTGTTTTACTTGTGTGTTGAAAAATTTTAAAAGAAAATTTACGCTTTTTGAGGATTTTTCTGAATATATCTGTTTCAGTTCAAATATTCGCATATAAGTTCGTGTATCATGGATATTTAGTATTTATAAAGATGTTGCTGTGCAAGGAGAAAGGGGTTAGTAGAATTTCGTAGATCCAACAAATAAACAAAATATATTTCTCTCCGATTAATAATTCATATGATTTCTGTGTTTTAAATCTTTTATAATATAGTTCTAATTTTTCAAAAACTTTGCGATATTTACATATTTTCTCAAAGGAAAAGATGTATGACACTAAATATATTTTTATATGTCGAATTTAATATTTTTTATATACTGGAAACCGGATTATATGTGCTTCAAAAATCGTAATAAAAGCATGCAAATATGCGCTAAATATCTCCAAGCATACATAAAATACGGGCAAAATAACTGCCCTCAAAACTTTTTATACGAAGTCACACATATTTTATATATACAATTATGCACATGCAGGTCTACTAGTATTTTGTAAACACTTTATAGTCTTTTGGTGTTTTTATTACCCAAAAATAGGAACATAATCTTGTACTTAAAATTTGACCATCTTATACAGGGCGGGCCCAAAATCTCGCCTACATTTTAAACTGTAATATAAAATGAAGTAGCTGGCGCACGAGAGTGCGGTTTGTATTACAATGCCTCTTATGATAAAAAGTTTTGTTTAAGGAATAAAAAAGTTCATCCCAAATTTCGCTCTCAAATGGCACTGTACCTTAAAAACATCAACAAAAAACATAAGAAATGCAAGATAAGCAATTAAAGAAAATTTATTTTGTGAAATTCACTACAACATTTGAATATATGCACCTTTTATGGTTCTAATTATATTCAAACGTTAATCCTATTCCATGTACGTGTTCGCTGTCATTGACTGTTGAAGAGACTTTAATTGCTTACCTTGCTTTTTTGATGTTTTTATTAGTGATTTTAAGGTACAGCATCATCTAGGGCTATGAGAAATATTTGAAACTAATCTCTTAGGAGGGGAGGGGGGGGGGGTTAAATAAAACTTTAATTCAATAAAGCGGTTAATTTATTAGATGGCAACAGTTATCATTATCTTTGTCCTCAGAAATTGATTTATATAAGCCCCTCCTTCACAATAAATTGCTGTTACATTTTGGACTATTAGATTTACGAATGATCCAAATCTACCATGTATGTATATCGACTGTTTTAACCAAGATTTTTTTTTTTTCTATTTGATACTATTTAAACAAAAGAGACCGTTTAAATTTTTGAATATTTTTAAAATTCATTTTTTCAATATTTCAAAAAAAATGTATGTATTAAGCATGTTCAATAGTCTGTCTTTGTATTGGTCCTCAATATGAAATTATATTTGGTGATATGATAGTCTTAAAATGTTTTCTACATTATGATAGTTTAATGTGATAATTTTCAGTTTTTTCATTGTGAAAATTTTCAGGTAATCTGTACCTAACTTACCATTCTATTGTAATACCTCTGAATCTGTACGGCAACATTATTGCCGATATTTGTCCTCATAGTACGTTTCCGTTTATAGTTAAAAAACAAAAGGAACAAAAAAAGTTATAACAAAAGTTTTTTTTAACTAGTTGGCATAGGTGGACTCTGCTCAGTTCCCCATCATATTTATGTTCTCAGAAATTTCTAGTGCGAGACATATTATAATCATGTTAAAAGAAATGAATTTGACCAAAGCTTGATACAGTGACAGAATCAAATCCCCGCCTAATAGGCTATCCACCGTTCACTTGGATATAATTATCTTATTCTAATTTATTAATTTATTTTATCAGGGTCATTTCTGTTGTTTAGTTTTCATGCTACTATTTCCAATGCAATAAACCTCAAAATTCATATTTATATGAAAAATTTACAATTTCGCTATGTTGATAAAATCGTAAATTACGAATAATTTACGAAAATTTCCTAGTAGAATATTTGTATTCAATCATGTTCAAACAAATATCATAAACTTAATTTTGAAGTTGTCTAATGTATTTAGGATCCTCAAAATGGAAGTTTATGCTCAATTTTGCCTTATTCTGACATGTTAAGGAAATCGTAAATTCCAAATAACTTACGAATTTTTTTAAATTGGAAAAATCATAGTCTATGATATCCATGCCAGTATCCTAAATAATATTTCGAAAGTGGTTTGACATCTTTACGATGAAAATATTCCTTTAAGATTGACGTGTATGTGAAATTTTGCTCTATTCTGACATGTTAAGAAATTCGTAAATTTCCAATAACTTACGAAATCTTTATATTTGAAAATTCATAGTCATTAATATTCATGCCAGTGTCCTAAATAATATTTCAAAAGTAGTCTGACATCTTTACGATGAAAATATCATTAAAAATTGGCGTTTATGTGAAATTTTGCCCTATACTGCCATGTTAAGAAATTCGTAAATTTCCAATAACTTGCGAAATTTTCAAAGTAGCATATTTATAGTTACTGATGTTCATTCCGGCATCAAAACTGATATTTTAAAACTGGTCTGACAGTTTTACAGTAAAAAGTTTCCATTTAATGCACGTTTAAGTGAATTTTTGTCCTATTCTCCCATGTTAAGAAAATCGTAAGTTTCTAATAACTTACGAAGTTTTTAAATTCGAATGTTGCAAATGAATAGGGTTCTTGCCAGTGTCGAAAGTAATATTTTAAAACTGATCTGACCTCTCTGCGACAATTTGTTCTTGAGATATCGTGTACACAGACTAACAAACTAACGGACTGACCCACTAACAGACTAACACACTAACAGACTAACAGACACCCTACAGACAGACACTATAGAAATTTTGTCATTTTCGGATTCCTCACACCTGAAAACGTGTAAAAAAGTCAAAAAACCGAGGTCGAAAATTTTCACGATTACCTAAGTTCCCCATACCTATAGTATGATGGGGAACTAAAACGTAGAATGATCAAGTAAATTTTTTCAATACAATTTTATACTCGTTTGAACCTATTTAAAAACTGTTTAAAATACTGCCTCCAATAAATTGTATTTTTTTTTTCCCAGCTTTCTTTAAAGTCAGAACCAGATAATACATTATTGGATTGTGAACATACTTGGATTCATACAATCTGATTTGGCTAATCCTTTATTTATTTATTTTTTTCACTCTTTCCATCAATTCTTGTTCATTATTGATTGTATTTCAAGGGAGAAAAAAATTCTTGATTATCTTCTGCTTCGTTTATTTAAATACGAAAACATCCTATTTATCTTCTGTGTTAAAAAGATAAGATGGCATCCATGAATGCGAAACGATAATATTCCTACTGATTATATCTGGCTTATTCTGATTCTTTAATTAGTTTTTATAAGAATAGTAATTACCTCGTGCCTAATTATTAAAATTATTAATTAACATCTATTTAAAAGCGGAGCGGTTTTTGTTAAATGAAACTTCACAAATAAATTTAAGTATTAAATGAACTTTAATTAATATCATTAATTTATTTTAACAAAAAAAAAAAAAAAAAGACTACAATCATTATGTTAAATTCAATTAAAGTAATTATTTATTAAATGTTTAATCCTTATTTATTCGTAGGAGTCATCGATGATGATGAAATTTCCTTTTTATTTATTTATTTATTTACTATTAACAAGTTGATAGTATTTTTAATTAGTTTTTCTTTTCCAATGAATGCGACTAAATAAAAATCTAGTGGATTTAAAAAGCAGAGTCAAGTGTATAAATTACTATAATATAAACTTAGTTTTTAATTTTCTAATGAAGTTAAAAAATAAAATAAAATAAACTGCTTTTTACATAAAATATATCATCCTCAAAAGAAAAAGAAAAAAAAAAAAAATATATATATATATATACTAATGGGGGGAAAAAAGTGTAGAGCACACATATTTGTAAATGATTTATATGTATTAAAACTTTTGGTTAAAATAAGGTTTGGTTAAAATAAAAGAGTAATTCAGAATTGCTGTTTTAGCGCCAAATGTACGGGAATTAAAAAAAAAAAAGTTGTTTATAAACCTTTTACTTATCCTAAATCCAACTCAGCTGTTCTCTTTCTAAACGTTTCTTAACCCATTCGTATAAATTATTGTTTTAATTTGAAATTAAGAAAAAAAAATGTGACGCACAAAATAAACCATTTTCTTTGTAATTATAATTTAGCACAAAATCTGTTTATGAATCTGTTCAAATTTTCTTCAAGTAAATTTAATCTTTATGTGAGGACTAGATAACTCCATTTAAGAAAAATGATTTTTCTTTTTAATCTTTAATTTAAAAATTTGCTTTCTCATTCTCTATATTCAAATATGGAATGATTATTAAAAAGTTTACATTTATAATCTGGATAATTTTTATTTATTTATTTATTTTTACCATTGTTTGTAAACTATAAATTTCTGATGAGATAATAAAAAATAATTATATTTAACACTCTGTAAAACAAAATCTCTCTGATATTGCAATTTTTTCCTTAACTAAACATAATCAATGAAATATTAATTAATTTAAAACAGAAAACTTTAACATAAAAATTAAGTCATCTGAAAAAAAAAAAAAAAAAAAAAAAGCTCTGTAAATTGTTTAATTATAAGATGCAATTCTATTTTATCATATTTAAGAGGTCTCAAGAAAATGTCTATTTTTTTCTGATACAGGAAAACACGTCTCTCGTTCATGCGTCTTTTACATTTATAAGTCCTTTTAGTGAAGTCCCACTTCACTCTTATTCATGCCAAAGGTACGCCCAGGGCCCTATCATCATTATGGACCCTTACTCATCATTTCCCTCATCGTTTTTACCACTCTTTGAAAAAACATTTAAATTTTCCTATTATTTCACCCAAAACACATATTTCAGCAAAACATTACTATTGTAAATTTTTTTTATTCGCTTTCAGATGTAAAATTTTCATGAAGTGTTGTTTTCAAAAACTTATATATATATATATTAATTACATTTTTTTTTTTTAAACTGTAAACGAAATTTAGGTCTCCCATGACCAGGGCCCTTGTTCGAGGCCCAGTTGGCCCGTGCATTAATCAGACCCTGATCTTAATGCAAAAATACTTCCGTTTATACGCGACACAATATCGATTATACGTCTTTTCCCCTTTTCTAAAGTCTACAAAATTTTTCGACCGGTCATTATTTTTCCTTTTTAAATAACGAGGACTTTTCGTAAAAAGCATCTCAAAAATGAATGTGATGAAGAAAATCTGAAGTTATTCCACATTCTTTTAAAGACGCAATGAACTGCGTTGAAAATTTTCGAACTCATTTTGTTTATCAAAACACAAATGAAAAAAAAAAAAAAAATCTAATAAACTCAATTGAATTTCCAAGGCAGTTCTTAATATTTACAATCAGCACGTGAATATTAAAATATATTAATGTGATTAAAAAAGTACTTGTATGAACATAAATCGTACAATACTTATTATTAAATATACGTAATATATAAAATTAATACTAAAAATGTGTTCATATAGCATTCAAGATATTTAATATAATAGTCAAGGTATGAGATATATAATTAATACTCGAGTCATGCAGTAATGGTATGATTTTTGTCAGTTTTTATACTATATCTTTTTTTAATATAATTATTATCTTCATAAAGTCTGATATAAAGGAATATACTTATTATTATCTTTAAAAACATTATTAATTAGTACTTTCATATAAATTTTCATTTATAATAATAAAAGTCTTATTTATTTAGTTTCGATTCTTCTTCTTTTTATTTATACGTCCTTTTATGTCAGTCCCTTGAAAGACGTATAAACAGTGATTTATTGTGTATATAATGATTTAACTTGCCTATTATTTAAAATAAATAAATAAAATACACTTTAATGTGATTGTTTGTTTATTTTCTCAAAATATTTTGTTTATTTTCTCTAAATTTTGTGTGCATGCTGTAATTACAATTATTTTTGAAAGATTTTGGGAACACATTTTCAGATTATTATAAAAGGGTGCCGTATATAAAAAGATTTAAAATATAATTAGTTATCTAATTACTAAGTATTATATAGTAAGTTATAAATATGTAAGTTATGTTTAAAATTAGTCATTTGAAGTACTACATTTTAATCTTATATTAGCGTAAATATAACGAAGTGAAGATAAGATGCCAAAACACCATTATAAAATCGTTCACTGTTAAAAATGGTTTCTCATATATGAGCAAAATTGTCTCAAAATAGCTGCGAAACAAATATGCTTAAATTTGAAAATTCCATGTGCTCATTTTTGAGTATATTGACATGCTCAAAAATGGGGTTGACCACCAAGAATTCCAATATCCCCATTTTTGAGCAAATCAATATACTCAATGAGTACATGGGATTTTCAAATTTAAATATATTTGTTTCGGAGCTATTTTGAGACAATTTTGCTCATTTTTGAGAAACCATTTTTAACAGTGTTTATATCCACGCTAACTCTCGTTTATATATATAGGGGAGACCCGTGTACCTAGGGCCGCTTTTTTTCAATGCTCAAAAACAGAGCCCTTGACCTGTTTAAAATTATCAAACTGACATGAACATATGTTTAGGACTAATTACTTCCAATTGGGATTAATATAAATACGTAAAAAAAATAAATTCTGACAAATAGAAGGTTTTAAAAAAAAACTTCACTCGTGGCCCTAGGTACAACACTCTCATTGTACCTCGGGCCAGACCTCATTGCACTTAGGGCCATTCTCTCAAATTTAGATTTCGCTTTGTAATAAATAGAAAATAAGCATATAAACATATATTTTATAAAAGAAGCAATATCAAGTAATATATTTATTTATTATATAATAATTATCATGTTGCCTTAATTTGAAACACGAAATGTTTCACTTTTTTTTTTCTTTGAGATAGTCTAACAGAATGCTTTTTTTTTTTTGTTTTTTTTTTGTTTTTTTTTCTGGAGTGTCTCTTGGATTTCTAGATCTCTCTGATTTTCGGTTACATCTTTTCTTTGATGTGGGAGGTTTTGCTTTAGGTAAAGGTTTTGCTTAGGTTCGTACCTGTTAAAACATGACACACGAAAAGATATGTTGAAGGTTTCGAAATTTTAACAGGACACGAAACAGAGACATCCAGTTCTATCATTGTTGGTTCACTTTCTTCCTGGAATTTTTTTTTTTTTTTTTTTTTTTTTTTTTTAATGGAGGGATCTTGTCTTTCAGTCACATTTGAACTTAAATATTCATCCTCAGTGAATGTGTTTTGATTCATTGGCCATATATCGGATACACGAAAGCCTGATAGAATGTTTATAGGAATAAAGGCCGACAGATAGGACTTGCCAACATTTTCAGAAGCGTCATATATAGTGATTGATTTATCAGGGTTTTCCAGCATCCAATTACTATAGGCTGTACTGTGTTTCTTAACACTTTCGCGACCGCTGACGTAGATTCGCGTCATTTGAAAATATGAAACTCCACCAGTGGGCGTTTCTTTTGCAATTTGTATGTTATTTGTTTCTAAAAAATATACACAATATTCATATTTGTACAATCAGCATACTATGGTTTCATATACTTTGATTAGAGAGAATATGATCATAATGCATATCCATTTGTTATATTAATGTGAATACGGAAAATTTTGTTTTGAAAAATTGTAACTTATGCGAAAAACGCCCACAGGCGGATCTTACTGTCAAATAGACAAAAATATGCGGTCGCGAAAGTGTTAAAAGATCCAAACACACTGGCCCTAGGTACAAGGCAGCTATGTGGCCCTAGGTACAAGTTTTGGTAACTTCATTCAAAATGCTTTCTACTAAAAAATCCACATGCAGAGAGGACTAATTAAATAACTCATCTGTTACTCAATATAACAAGCAAAATTATACACTAGAAATAAAAGAAAAATATTTGGCTTTCCTTTGTAAAATAGCAAAAGAGATGTGCTGCAAAATTTTACTTCAAACCATGTAAATTCGTTTTCTACAGGTAACTTGTCAAAACTCTCTCCTCAAAAGTTCCAAAGTAGTTGTAAAAGTAGCAATTGGTGTTGTTACTCGTCCAATTGAGTATTAAAACTTAAAATTAAATATTATTCAAATAAAGGGGGTAGCCCTAGGTACACGGGTCTCCTCTCTCTCTCTCTCTATATATATAGTATATATATATATATATATTCACAGAAAACTTTTTAAATGTAAACCGCCCTCCCACTTTCATTTCATTGTATTACTTTCTTCTATCTTCAATAGAAGAAAGTATTGGATTCGTAAAAATTTTCGATTTCGGGTTTTTGATGGATTTACACGTTTTGAGAGCTGTAGAACACGATTTTACCATTTTTAGAAAATGTCTGTCTGTCTGTCTGTGTGTGACAAAATTTTGTGGCAACTGTATCTCTGGAACTACTGCACAGAATTTCATACAAATTGGTATGTAGTTGCACCTTGACATAAATTAGTGCCTATCAACTTTTGGTAAAAATCGTCTTACAGGTTGCGTTGCCATCCCGCTTTTTCTATATTTTTAACAAGGTGATATAGGGCAAAAATTTTCAAGATGGGTATCTTTTGAAAGCTCTCGTCAGTACCTTTAAAACGAATGGTTGAACTATAAATCTGTGATAGTTTAAAACAAAGTTATCGATTTTTTTTTACTTTTTACAAAAAAAAACTTAGAAAAAAAATCTGTTTTTTTTTTTTTTTTTTTTTTTTTTTTCTCTCCCCTTATTTTTATCAAACTCCCACGGTTTCCGTGTTCTGACAAACTTAAACTAATTTTTGCATTTTTCCCCTAATTTTGTCAAAGTCCCACGGTTTCCGTGTTTTGACAAGCTTAGAATAATTTTCGCATTTTACCCAAAATTTTGTCAAAGTCCCACTTTTTTTTTTTTTTTTTTTTTTTTTAATTATTGTTACTGAGTGAATTTGTATAGGAAAATATAGAAGAAAGTCTCATGATGGCCACAACATACTAGTTTTATTTTGGCAGTGTATAATTACTTCATCTATATCTTTATTTCTATATTTTTATCTGCTTATGTAAGATAAGATATATAATATTAATATGTGTGTAGTTTTGAACTTTATATATAATCTTTAAACACCTTACATAGTATTAGAAATGTGAAAATTTAAGGTATATTTTTATTTATTGTTTATTATTAAGTTTGCCGTGTCTTTCAACATATATAAGTCATAAGCACACTACATCAGTAAACATATATAACTAAGGTTTACATCAGCATGGTGACAAAATGATATTTGTTGCCAAGCAATCAAAAAGTGTCGACAAAATCACACACAGGAACAACAAATTTGTCGTCTAAAATATTTTAATAAAACTTTTATGTTCCTTTCTTTAATTTTAAATTACATTTTAGTAAAACTGGAATAAAATATATTTTGATATTTAAGAAATGCCGTTGAAAAGATCCTTATAAAAATAAAAGTCTGTGTATTTTAAACAAGTTACTAACAATTATTTTCAATGTTTGTTTGGGAAACACAAAAATTCAATAGCGTACCACTGCTACTTTGAATCTATATTCGGTGTTGCTTTCACACTGCATTGGTGCCTTCTTCTTTTGCCTAATGAATGATCTTGTTTAATAAATTCCTCCTAAAACATTTTTATACTTACTTTTGTAATTTATGGCGTTTATTTTTTATAATTTTTCATCACCAATTTTTTGGTTAATTTTATAGCAAGTTGTTAAAAACCTGTTTTGCATAATTTATTTGTTTAAAATAATTACTAAAATTAAAGTTTAAACTAATTAGAAAAAAATGGGCATTTTATGTTTACAATATCTCTAAAAAATGTTTGATCAGTTTTTTACATAGAAGTACCAATATGTACGTTAAAAAACATTTTTAAAAATGTATGTACTTGTGTATGTTTGTCTATTATTATTATTATTATTATTTTGGACAATTAAATCATAACCTAGTTGATCTTTATGCATTACTAAAGTTTCATTGATGGCCTTAATCCTATATATATATATATATAGGATTAAGGCCATATATATATATATATATAAAACAATTGGTTGAGCAAATAATTTATAATTTAGATTTTGTTAATATTAATTCTTATTCTGCTAGAGTTTCGTGAATATTTTTGAGTAATATCCAAATTTATATTTCCTATAGCGAGAAAAAGCGACGAGTGCAAGTTACTTTCCCAAGAAAACACTTTTAATAGTAAAATTATAAAAAGGAAAACAAAATAAAAATGTTCTGTATAGAAAAAAAAAGAAAAAAAAAAACATTATTACGAACCGAGTTTTATATCATCATTAAATATTTTTGGAAAATTAAAACGTCTGTCATTCAAAGTTCGAGGATAAAAGCTAATAAAGATTATTCTATCTTTCGCTTGACAACAAATTTGCGGCCTGCTCCGAGGTCTTTTTTTTTTTTTTTTTTTTCGTGACTAAAGATTTGTAGATTACCAATAATTTAATGTTAAAAAAAAACTTTACACAAAAATAAATTTTTGCTCAGATATCCGCAATTAGTAGAGAAAAATCTGTTTATCGTTACTAAATCTTTATTAAGAGAGACAATCTCCATGTCTTAAATTTCATCTTGTAAAAAGTAACATTGCAATTTCTTTTAACTTCGGTTACTTGTTACTCGCTAGAATAACAAATCCCACTCCTTACTTAAAATGGATTTAAAATCACTTAAAAATAATGTAAAATAAAATGGAATTGAGCTCTCATGCTCCAACCAAAAGTCAACTCTTTAAAAACATGATAAAACAGGCTTATTAATCTTAAAATATATTAAAATATATTTTGGTTATTCCTTTATATCATTAATAAATTACATTTATTAAGTTCGTTCAGAAATAATATTTTCATTATTTTTAACTAAAATGAAATAATATTTTTACTTCAATTAATATTTTTAGACTTTTTGAAAACATCTGTTACCGTATTTTTCTTATTCACACACGGATAAAATATTTTTGAAACAATAGAAATTTACTCAATTAGATTTTACTTTTTTATACTTAAAAAAAAAAAAAAAAAACCCTCATATAACGTTATGCAGAGCAACTGAAAAATGAAACACTTTCATTGCAAACAATAACCTCAAATTTCTAAATTTCTATTTATAAAATAGTGTTTTGAACAAAAGACTTGTTTTAATGACGACAATTAATGAAAACGTTCATTAAACAAAATATTCATTTTAACTCTGCACTATTCTATACTTTTTCTAGCATTAAATAAAATGTTGTATACATTATTGGTTTTTATATATTGGTTTTCCATTGTTAGTGTTCCTTCTTGATTTACATTTTATTTCCTTTAACATTAACGCCTGAAATGTATTGATTGCGCCGTCTTTAGATTCGTTGTTTTCCTTTCATTACAGCTATTTATTAATTGAAAAACATTTGGTGAAATTATGGAAATAAGAGATGCATTATTATATTGCTATGCATTTATTGTAATGAATTAAAGATTAAACTCATACTAATAATGAAATTTAACCCTTTATCTCAAAATCATGGAAATTTTGTGTATTTCAATTTATAATGCAGTGAAACCTTCCTAAGAGAGTTATCCATCGTGCTATAGCAATTTGGTCAGTAGAGAGATGGCTGTTTAATAGCGGTCATTCAGAAAATTATATTTCAAGCAACAAATTCGATAAAATAAATAGTTTTAATTATTCATTTTTACATTATTATTTATATAATTTTATAATAATCAATAATATTATTTTATTTGAGTTTTAAAATTTTTTAGCATTAGTTTTGTTTTCCAAGAATCATACACAGAAACAAATTATTCAACATAACGTCATTTTTTTAGTGAAAAACAAGTCTATGTATTTATAAATACCTACTAAAGTGTCCTCGTAGGAAATATTAATTTTAACTTTAATTTTCAATTTTAGCTAGGTATAATATTTTAATTTTGCCATTTAAATTCAACATTATTCATTTAGAAGCCATTGCATTAAAATTTAATAGCTAAACAATGATGTGATACAAAATTCACCTTTCTAAACTTGAATTTCATATTAAAGTATGTACATTCCGAAACATGGATTATTATCACTTTTTTATTTTCTCTACATACAGATTAGTATGTCATACACAGAGGTTATAAATTTTATTTTAATTTAAAAAAATCCTAAAATGTCATGAAATTTTTCTCGTGTTTCAATTTTGGAAATAAAATAATAAAATGCGTTTCGTCTAAATCAATCGTATCCAGAAATTATTAATATGGGTGTTTATGTTTTTAGGTACATTTTTGAGCAGGAAAAAAAAACTTAACTAGATTTTAATGTTGTAAAATCTTTTGAATGAAATAAGGTTATTTAAGAATGTTTTTCTCGAAATATATTCATATATTTAAATCTAGTTCTTTGAAGAAAGAGATAAGTATTCAAGTAAAAAAACGCATTTCTTCCACTTTTACACTTGAATAGAAGAAAGTCTCCGATTCATCTTCAAAAATTCAGTATAGTAAATTTTTATTAGCAGTTTTATATGCAGAGATTGGAGTGATAACCGTTACTTATTCTGAAAACTTAATTTGATAAATACATTAAATCACGATTTATTATTATTATTATTATTATTATTATTAAGAGTAGAAAGAAAATTCTTTTTAATAACTTTCTTACTTTTTGAATAATTCGTATTTATGAAAGGAAGGTTTGATTTACATACAGCAGACTAGGAAATTAAAAATAAAATAAAAAAGAGTGAAGCGCATAATATGTATTTTTGATCGCATTGAACGTAAATATGTTACGCAAACTATGTGATTAAAATTCTAATAAACTATAGAGTAGATTACATTCGTTAATGTATCTTATGTAGTGAGATACCATTGAATTTCTGCACGCACACACACAATCTTAATCATACGCGTACATATATGCATATAATCATAATCGGACATGTTCATTCAAGATTTGTATGATTCATATTTATTCTTCCAGTCTTTCGCCATTAACTTTAAACAGCGATTTTTCTTATTAAAATAAGGCTAAATTTGAAAATAAATTTATTGCTTTGAAATAGGGACGAAAAATCTCAAAAAATATAGACTGGTCCGTACGAGTCCTGTTATTTTATTTAGGAATTCTTCACTACCCTTTAATTTTGACTCTAGAAATGCTTTTCAATTAAGAAAAAGTTATTCCCATAGACTAATCTTACTTAAGTTGTATTATATCTGTACCCCGGAATTAAATGACACCATGTCACAAAAATATAATCTTTCAGGAGAGGAAAAAAAAAAAAAGAAAAAAGAAAAAAAAAAAAAGAATTTTTTTTTTTTTTCAACTTTAAATGCACTTTTTTGCAACTAGCAATAATCGCTTAGTGATACTTTAACACATTATTAATGACTTAATGTACTAATACAATAAAGCAAAAATAAACATCAAGGATATGTTGCTAACTCTTTTCACAAGAAAATGGACATGGTGCCCTTTACCTCCGGGGTTCAGATATTTGATTGATATCTACCAAAATTTATTCTATCAATTTTCATTAATATTGAAGATTATAAATTTGCATCACACAATAAATTTTCAGAAGTACAGTGCACTAATTGTTTATTTTTATTTATTTGTTTTATTTTATTTTATTTTTTTAATTTTCCAAATATATTTTTTATTTTTCTGATCATGATTATTAGCTGTCGAAAAGATAAAATTATTGCTTTGACAACTTCAGGATAAGCTGTAAAAAAAGTAAAGTTAAAAATTAATTATAGATTAAAGAAGAACACCGAAGAACGAATAAAAGAGGCACTACATTGGATGGGCAGCTCAGATGAATTTATCGATAACTTTAAAGAAGATATTTTGTAGTGTGACCATAGACTAACAGAAAAAGCTTAAATTTTGACGATAACAGTATGAAGTGGGGGATCAGCAGTGGGACACCAGTCCCTAAATCTGTGCCTTCCAGAACGAAAAATGGCATTGCCTTTGTCGTTCACGCTGAGCACGGTTGCGGTATTCGTTACGAATATTTTTATCTTTTTTTTTTTTTTTTTTTTTTTTTGGAAAAGGAGATTAGTAATTCATTGGCCGTTGTTACTGAATATTGGCATAATTTCACCAAGATTTCAGTTCCTGGGAAATAACCAGCTAAGCAAATATTCTTTCTAGTTGATGATGGAAACTAACCGAATCGATAATTATCTGGTTTCAAAACAAAAGGAAAGAAATAAGTCAAAACATATCTTTTCCAGAGTGAAAAGAATTTTCATTACGTTAGAATTATTCCATGCAGGGCTCACAACTAGTCTATAAAGTCTATAAAAATCTATATGTTTAACATTGAGTCTATAAAAGTCTATATTTTAAAAAATTAGTCTTTAAAGTCTATATTTTTAAGAACTTCCATATTAAAAAAATATTTTTCCAGCAGATACGCATATAAAATTTTCAGGTGTCATTTTTCTATCTCCCTTCTATATAAGACTTCAATTATAATTTCCATCAATATTATCAATTAAATTGTTATTGGTATTATTTTGGCAACTTGTAATGAATATATTGCTAATGTATATCTTTCTCTTATATTAAACGAGTAATTCACTGAACTTGTTTTATATATATATACATATATATATGGAATAGCTCTAATGATTTTGATGAAAGTTTGGGATTAGGTTGGGTTTTTAGGTTGAAAAAACGATTGGGCTTATCCTCATCTTCAAGAAAATTCACATTCACTGTTAACTCTTTATCGGCCTATTGCAACAACAGCAGAAATTGGGTTTACTTGGAAATGGATATAACGATTTTGATGAAAGTTTGGGGTTATGTGTTTTCAGAGAACTAAATCGTTTGGACATACCCTCATCTTTAGGGAAATTCGCACTCATTACTAACCCATCAGCTGCTGGTTGAAAATTATGACAGAATTTAGGTTTACTAGGAAATGAATATAAAGATTTTAATAAAAACTTAGGTTTAAATGTTTTTTGTGATGCCAAATCTATCTGACTTTACCTCATCTTCCCGAAAATTAGCCATCAATGTTAACTCCTTTTTGCAAAATATGGCAGAAATTTGTTTTTGTTTTTTTTTATATATATATATATATGAGAAACTTATCTTACATAAATTTGGTTTTCTTGGAAATTGCTTGAACGATTTTGATAATTATTTAAGGTTTAGGGGGGTTTTTTATGAGACAGTTCAAACTGAATTTTCTTCATCTTTAGGAAAATTAACGTTTACAGTTAGCCTTCACTCCGCCTGTTGCAAAATTACAACAGAAAGTTTCTAGTAAATGGCTCTAATGGTTTTGATAAAAACTAGCTTTAAGGGTTTTTTGAGATGAGAAATCCATTTCATTTTTCGTCATCTTCGTAGTGTTGACAGTTAACCCTTCATTTTACATAAGGCAAAATATGACAGAGATGTGGTTTTCTTAGAAATTTTTTGAAGGATTTTGATAAAAATTCTGATTTAGGGAATATTTGAGCTTATAATTAAACTGTCAGCACAAAAAACTGACATTCTCTTTAGAACATTTCCCATTTTCTTTTTTTTTTTTTTTTTTTTTTTTTTTTAACTTAAATGACTTTGAAAAATGTTTAGAGTTTGTGTGTTTTTGAGATGACATTTCGAACTGAAATAACCCTCAACTCCATTTTAGAGTTCACTGGTAACCCGCACACCACCTAGAAGAAATATGGAAAAAAAATTTCTTGGAAATCGCGGAACGATTTTGAAAAAATATATATATATATATATGTATATTGTTTAGACTTTTTTTATAGATGAAAAACGGTCTCGCCTTATTTTTCATAAAAATTAGCTGTCGCAACCCTAGAATAATGTATAGTAGAAATCTTGTCTTCTAGGAAACTGCTTGAATGGTTTTGATAGGAAATTATATTTAGTAATTTCATAAATAATTCGATTTTAACTTTCCTTATTTTCAGAAAAATTAGCTTTCAGTGGTAACTCGCGCAGTGCCCTGGGCAAACAAATAATAAATATAAATATCTTTAAACAAATCACTGTATCTACACAACGAAAGATTTTTAAAATGAGACCATGTGAACTCGGTCATCCAGTTACTAAAATAAATAAAAAGAGAGAATGCAAGAAGGTGGTTTTGAGGTGGGCATTTTCTCTCACCTTTTTTAATGCATGTTCAAAAATTATCTAAGCATTTTATGTATAACAAATTTCGTTACATAAAAGTCTTAATTTGTGTATCATCGTTACAGTTAGTTCGTCTGTTAAGTTTAATTATTAATATATTTAATGTTAGTCCATTAAGTCTATAAATTTCCAATTTTAGTCTATAAAGTCTATATATTTGAGGTAAAAACTTGTTGTGAGGCCTATAAAATGAATACTGGAAATTGATCCAAGATTTTGTTTCAGTTGCCTTTAAAAAATATGAAAGGGTACATATAAAAATTAGAAAATGTATATTGAAAAATCATTATTTATAGGTTAAAAATAGTTATATCGTTATATTTAAAATAGTTGTTTAAGATTAAATAATTTAATTCATAATTTTATTTATTTAGAGCATTTACTTATCTTTTAGAGAGAAAACAAATTTTATAATATGTGATAATCTACATCACACTTTTAATTCTCTTTTTTTACGTATTAAAAGAAAAAAAGTAGTTCCCTTTTAAATATCACATTCAAATATATAAGAATAACTATAATATTTATATTATGCAAGAACAAACATTTCCAATATTACATAAAACAAAAAATGTTGATTGAAAGTACATCGAAATAAAGCTTATAATGCTGATTCTTGAGATAAATTTTATTAAAAGAATCAATAAAATATATGATGCGCTATCAATCTCCTTTTTCTATTGATAGTTTTATTAGTCTAGTTTTAATTAACAAGAATCTAAAGTTAATTTTTCATTCTTACTCTAGGAATGCTTGTAAAAAGAAAAAAATAGACTATTAAGAAGGTTTAAATTAAAGATTCCTAAAAGAGATAAATGTGCAAAAAGTAATGCATTTTCATTAATTTAAAGTGCTGGAATATATTATGATCTGAGTAGGCCGTTCATGTGTAACAAGTTATGTTGCTATTAAACTGTGAAGTAAATTAATAATTTTAATCATCTCTTTTGAAAGTGAAGTGGAAAGACTTTATTAAATTAGCTGACAAAATCTGTTAATATATTATTTTGATCAAAGGATTGAAAGCTTCCGCAGCACTTTTAGTTTTACGTCGTGCTAATGGGGAAAATTTTCAAAAACCACACACACCATATAAAAAAATATAATGAAAATAAAATTCGACGACTGCCAGAACCAACAATGGCGGCCATCTCAACCGGTCATCACGCCCATCTGTTCTCTAGTGAAGCAACAACTTCCGCTGATGATAGATTGGTGTGATTTTTACCTGCACAGCATGCATTGACTACAAAATACTTCATATTTTTATCTTCTTATTTTTTTCTTATTTCACAGATTAAAGGAAATGCCCATCTTAAATTGATTATGAATGGTAGTAATGGCTATACTTTCTAAAAATGAACTATCTTTACACATATGTAACCTCATTTTTCAATGTCTTTAAAAATCATCTTAATATTTCTCTTACATAAAGACATATTTAGAACTTATCTCTCCAACATTTTTTTTATTTATTTTTATTTTATTTTATTTTATTTTATTTTATTTTATTTCATTATTTAATATTTTTTTTTATCAATATAAATAGCGTAACATTTTTTTTTTTCTTTAATCACCTGCCACAACTTAATATAACTTTTGATTATCGTCTCAGATTCTTTATTATTGCAATTTTTTTCTTCACCTATGATTCTTGACATCTGATTAGAGCCTATTATGAAACCTATTGTTTGAAAAACATTTTTCCTTGAACTTGCCAACTGTAATTAAGAAACTGTTGCATTAACATAAAAGGAGTAAGGGAATCATTATTTTAACTTGTTCAGCGTTGGAAGTATCAAAATTTTTTCTTGATTTCAGACCAACTAAAACTGATGTATTAAAAACACTAACGCTCATATTAACTATTCACTCATTTGATATTTTTAAAGAGCTATTGCATTATTCTAGTTTTTTTTTTTTTTTTAAGGATAATAATAACAATAAATAAAATATAAAATAAAATAAAGAATTCTTTATAAAATTATTTTTAAAATTTGTTAAATAAAACCATTTCTATCTCCAAAATGTCTACTAATTCAATAACTGCATCATGTGCCACAATAACCTTGAATTTTTCTTTTAAATTTTCTGCAAGTGCTTTTGATAATAGAAAATATTTCCTTTTGACATTCTTTATCACTTTTTTAAAAATATCGCTCAAATTGTTAAAAAAAAAAAAAAAAAAAAAAATCTTAATTTCACTAAGACTTACGATTCTTATGCGTTTTACGCCTTCAAAAGGGTGTTTTTGAAAGAACAATTTTCTAGAAATGTTTATTAAAAAATGGGTGTGTGTGTGTGTGTAGAATTGTACTAAATAACTTGTTGTACTTTTCTTTTATTAGGTAAAATATTTGGAAAAAAAATTTAGATGAACCATGCTTAGTGAAAAGAGAATTATATATTGTCTTACGGGACTGAAAAAACTTCAAGAAATTTCCATCGTCATTTAATATATATATATATATATATATATATATATATATATATATTATAGATGCCTTATGGTATTCATAGATATTCATTTTAGAAAAAATCAATACCATTTCTCCTATATTTTTTGTTATAAGTCTCTGTTTTATTGCCATGTACATCTTATATTATCTTTTGAAACAGCATCGGGTTGGCTATTGTGGAGTTTTCTGAACCAGGTCTGCCTTGGATGAAATGCTGATCAGAGTAACCTTTTTAAAAAGTTTCTGAGTATCGAATGAAATTGACTTATTTTTATTTATTTACTTTTTAAAATTATTTTCTTGTCTGCTTTTTAGTTGTTTTTGTGCCAGTTTAAAGTTTGAATCTTCATAGCAAAGGGCAAAATGTTTCCTCTATTAAAGTAATAATATATTTGAATATGAATTATTTTGATATAATATAGAATTTCATTTGATAACTGTATCTGAATATGCCTCTACTTTGCTGATTCGGGTAGACTTTAAAATTTTGTACTCTTAGCTAGATCGGATTTTGACTACAATAATTTTGGTTTGAAGTTCAGTACTACCTTAAATTCAAATAAATTTCTTAAGTTCGAAGTCGGAATTAAAGCACATTATAAACCTAATTAATTTTTAAAATAAAATTTTGAATCATTAAAATTTTGATTTAGTTACATTTAAAATTTAGAGAAAATTTTTGTCTTTATATTTTTTTCAATTATATTGATTCATGAATTACAAACCTCTTTAACAAAAATTTAATTTTTCTCTCTTTTTCTAGTGGAAAATAATTCTTGTCAGCTTTTGTTGTATTAACAATGGGTCAACAGAATTTTCGTAAAATAATAATAATAATAATAATAAATAAATAAATAAATAAATAAGTAAAATTTCGTTTCTAAAGATTCTGAAAGTTTTCCCATTTCTAAGTCTTTTTTTTCCCCCTCTCCAAAATTAAAACCAGACATTGAGTGAAAGTAGATTCTATTTCATTTATGTCAGTTTAACAATAAATATTGACCAATGAATTATACCAGATCATAATAAGAAAGCGCCACAGAACTGGCATTTAAAAGTGATAAGTTCAAATTTTTCAATAAACACCATAAAATGCAATAAACTCGCACTTTGTTCGCCTGACGAAGGGTTGTGTGTTCAATCGACCCGAAACAACTGTTGCGAGTTTATTGCATTTCATGGTGTTATTCAAAGTTTTGTACTTTTACCCAGATCAGTTTGTTTCATTTATTAAATGAATTCTGTTTCATTACATTTAAAGTATTTATCATAAAAATGAAATAACTTTGATGTACAAAAAAAAAAATAAAAATGTAATTCTATTCAGAGTTACAGCATTTTGATATAGTCTCCATTTTTTTTTTTTTTTTTTTAATTAGAATTCGTCAATTATATTTATTTTTATATCCATTTTATTTATTTTTATTTTTGCATTTTTATTGCTGTCACCAACTAAGAATTTTATTTTTACTTATTTGAATATAGTTTTGATTTTTAGAGGGATCTACAATATATCTATCATATATTTATATATACAATAATCCGGTTTTCTTGAAATGCTTCAAACAGTGGAGGGGGGAAAAAAGGTAACGGTTTCAAATAATTTAAGCGCCAGTCATTTTGTCATTCAAACGTATAAGACTGATATTTCTGTAATACCAGGATTTTACATTGCATATCCGAAAATTTAGAACTTTTGAAAACGGCGGGGATAAAAACATTTCAGTTTCACTTAAAAAAATTCATAGAAGTAGGATATCTGAAATTATGATTACTAGGGTATGTAAAACTTCATCTAATTTTTATGTCAAATATTCTAGTTTCTTTTTCTGAAATACACATACCCGTTTAAACACGTTTCTTTTTTCAGTTTTATTTTTACGAGAGATTAAATTCAGGTATTTCATATATATGTATATATATATATATATATATATATATATATATATATATATTTTTTTTTTTTTTTTTCCTGAAAGTTTACTTTAATCGAAATTCAGTCGACGGTAACATCCTTTGAATGTTGTCGTCTAGGTTGAAAAATACGTTGCTGCTAAGGAATTAAAAAAAAAAAAAAATCCTTATCAGTTTTTTTTTTTTTTTTTTTATGTTTGAGGAAGGGGGTACATAACGTTTAAAAATTTTTTTTACTAGGTTCAAAGCATGTGTTTCATACTTTAAAGAAAGAAGGAAATCGTGTGTTCAAATTGTAAAACGTGTTATTTAAAAAAAAAAAAAAAAAAAAAAAAAAAAAAAAAAAACTTGTTGCACTTCTGCTTTTATGAAAGATATATATATATATATAAGGCAAAGGAAAATCCATTTGTTTCTTTTTTTTTTTTCAGGTGTGCATACATCATTTTAAATCCTGTGCTAAAAATTCTCCACTATCTAATTTCTATTATTTTTTTATGCATAAAGATTCTATTGTCATCAATTTCAATTTTTTTTTTCCCCGTGAACATTTGTTTTAAAATTGTATCCTGTTACATTATTGCAAATATTAATAAATCTTGATTCTTTTTATTCTAATATTCACATTTTTTAACTTGTTATAGTAATATCTTTAGATTTCCTTTGTAATGAGATTGATGCTTTCATTAAATCTGCATATCAACAGTTATTTTAACATCAATTTATCACATTTGATTTACGTTAATAGTAAAATAAATCTTTTCAACAACTTCTATTAAATGCATTTTAATTGAAGAATTTATAATTCGTTACATGGTATTTTGTAATCAACAAAGATCTATCAGAATACTTCATATCTGATTTTTAAACGAATTCTACCTAAATCTTATGCTGTTTCTATTGCAATCCAAAAAGAAAAAACCTTTCTTTTTCATCGTCTTTCTCCCCCCCCCCCTTTTTTTTTTTTTTCGTTTGACGCATAATATTCACTTTTGTAAATTTTCTTTTTCTTTCAATCAAATCACTGATAAATTAGTTTGATGCTTAATATTTTTCTTTGGACAAAAATTCCATATTTTATTTGCACTTATCAACGTTTCTATCAGTTTAAAATTTACTTAAATTGTTTCAACTTAATTTTGAGATAGTCATGAAGAAAAATAATTTCAGTAAATATTTTATTAGCAAGTAGTTTTATCATTACCTAAAATTTATGAAATATTTTCGACAAATTCCTTTTCTGAATAAAATGAAAATGTTGATAGTTTCATTTAGTATCTGACGTATTTTATCTTGATATACAATTAAATTTACGTTGTGTATCTCTGAGACTGTATTTGTCAAATAATTCTACTTCATGTTGCTTTATCTTTTTCCAAAGACAAAAGTTAATTACAGGAAGTTTAAGAAAATACGGTACAATCTCTAATCAAAATATGATATGATTTAATTAATAGCATTCCGAAATTTTCATGTTTCTTTGATAACAGAATGAATGTGGATTCCAAACAGAAGCATCTGTTTGCGTTAATAGCTTGAAAAGAAAGTCAGTTCTTTCTTCGTGTATACGGTTCTCTTTAATTATGGTACTGATTCTCCGATAAACTAGCTCTAATTCTAATATATTAATTGCTTGTGCGCATGGCCCAAACTTCTTGGAGTGTTTGGTGTAATCAGAAAGCTATTTATTTTGTACGGACATTTTTTATTCTGTTTTAAATAATTTAATATTATTTTTGATTTTGAAACAAAAAAAAAGTATAATGTGAATAAAAATGCACATTAATTACGTTGCCGCATTGTTTGTTTCACTCGTGCTTACTCAGGGTGCGTAGAACTCGCCTTTTTGTAAAAACTCTTCCACCACTTTTTTTTTTTTTTTTTTTTTTTTTTTTTTTTTTTGAGAAGAAAATTAGTATAGTTATAAGATTATATTCGTAAATTTCTAGGGTTTCATAAAGAAACCCTGTAATTTTACGAAGAATTTTTCTGTTTTAAAAAAAAGTAGCAGAATAGTCCTTACAAAAAGGAGGGTCTTACGTTCCCTGCTATTGTGTTCGCCTGACGAAGGATAGTATTATTAATTCATCTCTAAACAATTGTTGCAAGCTCTTTTGCAACTGATGGTATTTACAAAGTTTTTCATTTATTACTTTTCACCCCAATACATTTTTTTACGGTGGTAAAATTTAATTTTTTATTGTATCTTAATATTTGTGATATTAATAATTATTAAATAAGTCAATTTTTATCACTCAAAGGCATACTTACTAAGAATATTAAAGAAGTTGTAGCATAATGTAATGTTTAATTGGCTTCTTGAAACACCTGCATATGTTTTTATAAAACACAATATTACTGCAAAATACTAAAAAATTGTTTTGGACAGTAATAGTTAAAAACGTATGTACTTACTATTGTATTCAAAACCTTGTCATTTTTTATGTGGATAATGAAAAAAAATGTTTTAAAGTATACAATCTTTGGATTTTATACATAATTAAAGTGGGGATTTCCTTTAATTAATGGAAAAAATAAGTGCATAAATAAAATTCTGAGAAGTTTAAATTGCATTTCTCTTTTTGTAAAGCTATGCCCTAGCAGAGCGCCTTTCATAGATTTTTTTCCCCTTACTTTCAAAAAATGTGTAGAATAATAATTTCGATGTTAATATTTTAGTTTTCCGGATAAAATTGTCTTAAATATTTCATAAAAAAAAATGCTGCGGCATCAGCTTAATGTCGAAATACACTGAAAATATTTTGTGATGAAAAAATAAGATTATATTATTCTATCGGCCTCATAGAAATAATCCTAAATTAATTAACTCATAATAATTTCCTTTTATTTTTATTCATGAAAATTTTAATTCATTATAATATAATATTTCAAATTAAAATTATATCTAAAACCAGTAAAAGTTTATTCAGTGTTTGTTCGCACATATGCACGAGTGCACGCCACATTTATACATTAGTTTTTTCTTAATTTCCTTCTCTCTGTTTTAAAAAATGCCTCTCAGTTTAATTAAAATTTTTATTTCTACTTCTGACAAAGACCACTTTAGAGCCTAAAATATCAAAGCCAAAATATACTTCAAGAAAAATAAAACGTAATATTGTTTTAATGCAATGAAACTTTCTAAACTAGCCTAAATAATATTTTGTTAAATCGACATATTTGTTTCATTCCTTGAAAAAATCATTTATGCGAGAGGAAAAATTCAAAATTCTTAAACTTGTAGGTCAATAAATAATGTTTAAGAAGTTTTTTCTATATCTTCTAAGTATTAAAAATTGATTTTTGCCTTGTTAAAGTAATAAATGCTTAAATGGAATATTAAGAAATGGCAGCCATTTGAGTAAAACGTTAGAAAAAATAATTAAAAGGTATTAATATAAAAACGTTTTATATCGTAAACTTGACGGGCCCTGCTAATAACCGATTGGCTCTATTATGGAAGCTGGTAGATCGAAATTTGCTGAGTTCAAACCCAGATCACGAACTTTGGCATAGCCGTTTGGAATTTTCCATGGTGTTTTGTAAAACTGGTGTGAATACGAGCTAAAACCCCTTTTAAAGCCTTCTTCTAAGCATCTAGGCTAGCAGGTCACGCGTGTAGGCAATCGGCCTTTACTCACAAATCACTACAACATAATTCTAAAGAAATTGTTTACTAATGCGATAATATTTAAAATGAAAGAGTAACGAAAATTAGGAAATCGATCAACGGAATTCTGTATACAAGAAATTTCCTCGGTTACATTGAATAAATGCTTTCCTTATGGAATCCTGCTCTATTACCTTTATTAAAATCTTCCTTTCTCTAGCTAATAATAATAATAATAATAATAATAATAATAAATAATAATTTAATACTTTGATATCAAATTTATGTATTAATTATTAAGAAATATGAAAATAATAATAATAAAAACTTCTTTATGTAAGAGTTTTAACGGTGTGCAGCTAAAAAAAATGTAGCCTGTAGTCTCTAATGCATATTTATTTGATTATGAAGGAGAAACCATATCATTTCTACCCTAACAAATTGCTTTGTCACAAAACCTTAATAAAATATTTAATACAACCATATAAAACCGATAAAAATAGAATAATTACTTTAGTATCTGCATAATTTTTTGTAAAGGTCATTTTCTAAAACTCACTTTTAAATTTTATTTTTCATTAACAGTGTTATTAAATGCATTTATTAAATTGGGATCAAATAACTTTATCTATCTGCATCATCACTCGCAACAATTGTATTGCAATTTTAATACCAATCACTTCTTTTGTCAGTTTTGTTAAATAATTACATTCGTCATTCAGCAATTACATATTTTTTTTTTAAAAAAAAGGTATAATGTTTCATACAAATACCACTTAATTTATGTCGCTTATAAAAACAAAATTAAGAAACATTGGAATAAAATGTTTATTTTAGTTTTTACCGTATTTAAAAGGAATATATACAAGCATTACTTTCTAATTTACTTTCAGTTGACAGTCAAATTCTATTTTCATTAAAATTTAACATGCTTGATATTATATTAATATTGCGATATAGTTTTACTTCTATTGCTCATATATTGTGCAAAAAATAAATAAATAAGAAAACAGAAAAAAATCTTAAAGTTATTTTAATAACAGCATTATTTATTAATATTATAAACGAACTGTTGAAACATTAAATAAAAAAAGTAACTTTAATTTCTCAGTAGTGTAAACGTTACAAATTATTTATGCTTGAATTGTATGTTTAAGTAAATATACTAAAGAAAGGAAGGAAGTTAATTTATATCTTTGATACAAACGACGTCGTGTTTTTTGTATATTCAATCCATAAATTAAACTAAAAATAGTTATAAAAGGTTTAAAAGTAATAATGAAAGCATTTTATAACACCGTTGAACATGATTTCTCAATTAAGCATTTTAATATCAATACAGTATTAGTGCCCTTTTTACTGTAAAAAATATCCAATTTCAAACCATTAATATTTCTCAGATAAAATAATTATCAACATTAAGATTTGTATATTATGAAAAGAATTTTAAGAAAATACTTTATTGTTTGTTTCATTTTTTCAGTGTGTTGATTTTGTTTTATGTAATTAAAATTTTTCTAGTTACGAATGATTTAAAACTTTACGCTGCTAGAATATTTCGCGGTATATATCTTTTTGAATTTTAACAGAAAAATCATGATAAAGCAGATAACTGTCTTAAATGTTTGTGGATCACATGATCTAAATTCTTTTTGGACTGTTTTGTGGGATACAATTTCTGCCGACCAGTAACATTGAATTGAATTTAAAATTGGATTTACTATCACTCTACTCTTCTGTAATATGATACCTCATACTGAATTAATTACACCTTAACACTAATTAGCAATGTTTGATTTATTGAATCAAATGTTTGTTGTGGATAAAAGTGTCTCTTACTAAAATTTAAATGTAATTTTTCTCTAAATGATATTTAAAAATTATTGTTCCTATTATAACTTGGAAATTGCGATATTACCTTACGTAATTAGTTTAATGTACTATAAAATTTCGCGATTTTTCAAAATCAACACGCTAAAAGCACCGTTGACATATAATTTGAATTAAATTTAAAAATTTAGATATATATAAGAATATAATAATAATTATTATTATTATTTTAAATTAATTCTTTTATAAATTAATTCAAAATTCAGACAGAATATTAAAAAATAAAGAAAGAATAATTAATAAGTATATTAGATATATTTTATTTCATTGTTAATATTTCCAATTTTTTAAAGATGTGTTTTAAATTTCTTTCGTTGTTAAAAAATATCATATGCTAGATTAATATGTAGATTATTCCATGATATTGATCAATATCTGTGTTCGCTGATTTTTATCTTTTTAAAACTTATTGGCTTCTATCCGCTTGATGAACATCATTCGTTTTCGTTATGTTAAGAAAAAATGACGTTTTTGATGAAGCTGTGCCTTAAAAATAACATACCGTTCAAGTAAGTGCTTTTAAGCTACAATTCCAAAAATATTCCCATTTTTTATGCTTTTAGAGCTAACGCTTCTTTTAAAAACATAAAAACACCCATATTATTTCATAAGATTGTTTGCAGAAAACAGGTAATATGATGTTTCTTTTCAGAGACTTAAAGCTGGCAACAAATTTGATTTATCTGTAAAAAAAAAGAAACAAACAAAAAGAAAGAAAGAAAAGGAGTAACTCGGTTCACAGTCATGTATTACAGCTTTGATGTAAGCGGCCCCATCCCGCAAATGGTACGCTAAAGCTGGTTATAAAAAGACTATTTCAAAAGATAACGAGATATGGTGCAGAGAAAAAAATACTTTGGGGTATGGGAAAACATGCTTTCTCAATTAAGAGACACCAGGCAGCATTTCTTTAAAGACATTTACATTTTTGAGAAAGAAAAACTTATGTTGGAGGTGATAATTTTAATGCAATCTCGCTGACGGGGCTCCAACTAGTGCTAAAGACTTGGTTAAAAAAGAATTTTACCCATGCTATGCCGTAAAGATATGTCTTAAATTGCTTTCTTAATACGGTATCTATTCCAATTGCTAAACACAGCGAAATTGTTCCAAATGTAGCAATTCTCCTACTAAAATTGTTAAATTTTATCAACATTCCCGATATGTTTTCAACTTATATGCCTGTTGCATATGTATTGTTCATTTACTATGGAAAACATTTTACTGATTAGTTGCGCATTAAAATTTCCAGGTAGTTCGTGCATTTCTTAAGATACTTCGATAAGAACATCAATAAATGATAAAGGGAAAATAATCTTTTTAAAAGCTTTTTCTCTGTTTAAAAATATTCTTCTAAACGACGTTTATTTTGAATTTATTTCTAATATGTTATATCTGTATCTTAAGCATTCTGAAATAGAAGATAAAAAAGCATACACAACTACCAGCGTTATTATTAAGAACACCATTTAAAATATATAACATTAACGATAGAAATTACCAGACGTATTTACCACTTTTTTTTTTTTTTTTTCAAGCATCATAAAAGTTATATCTACCGCTCGAAAACATTTGTATGTTCTTCGATGGCAATATTTCTTCAGTTCAAAATAATTTCGTCTTCGGATATGCGTATGCATCTAAATATAAATCTATTCTAAATACGCAGTGAAAACCCTCTAAGAGGACCACCCACCATGTCATAGTAAATTGGTCTTTCTGGAAGGTAGTCTTTCAATACAGGTTGTTCGAAAAATTAAAATCGGGTAACTAGTTCTATAAATTTAAATGGATTTAATTTTTGAAATTTATATTATTTTTCCTTATAGCTTTCTAATAACCATTAATATTAGTTTATTTGAATTTTAAAAAACTTTTTTAACCCTAATTTTGTTTTCTAAGAACTATTTTATGAACCGAAGTAAATTGTTCAATTTAGGCTCACTTCTGAATGAAATAGAGGTTTATGAATCTTTAAATTTCTACTAAAATTTCTCTGTCTGAAATACTAATTTTAGCCTTTAATTTCTAATCTTAGCAATATTTTAACATTTTTGCCATTTAAACTCAACATTACTCATTAATAAATAATAGGAAGACTCAAAATTACCTTTTCCAAGCTTGAATTTCCCATCTAAGTATGCACAATCGAAAACATGAGGTTTTATTTCTTTTCTCTAAATACAGATTATTATTACACATATGGAGAATAATCTCTGTGAACTGTCACAAGTCAAATCGGAAGGAAAAATAAAATCATTGTTCTCGCAAAATATGACCCCTAGTAGAGGTACGTAATTGTACATGAGCCTTTAATGAAAGTAAATTAGTATTAAATGCTATGAGAAAATCTGAGACCGGGAAAAACTGGTCCCAAAGAGAAGTGGCCCTTGAATAGAGGTGAACTTTTACAAAGGCTTTACTGTTCATGTAATTAAATATTTACATTCAGTTAATTTCATAATAAATAAAATTTGTATTACATAAGCGTAATGTTGACTAATCGTTCATAGCATGCATGTTTAAGGGGACATACGACTCTTAGAACTTCAAAAAACATCGATTTGAGTCATTTTTTAAGTAAATTATTGTTAACTAAGCTTCATTGGGCATGTCTAATTGTTACCTATAAGTTTATTATGTATTTTGGAATATAATTTAAATTTTGTGGTGAATTATTTAATAATTTATGTGTTAATAATAAATGTTTTTTTTTTTTTTTTTTACTTTGCGCGCAGGATATCTCGAAAACTATTTAATATTTTTTCTTTAAATTTTCTCAGATTATGTAACATATCAGATCGTTCAATCTAATCCTAAATTTGTTCAAATTTAGGTTAAAAATATATATAAAAAAAAAAAAAAAAGTTTAAAGCTAATTTATTTTTTAATAAAGTCTGAAGTATCACCTGTAGGAAAAATAGGGGGGGGGGGTACAAATTTAGGTTCAGTTTGAAGGATCTGGTATGTTACATAATATGTAAAAATTTCAAGAAAAAATATAAAATAGTTTCAGAGATATCCTGCTGCGCAAGGTGAAAAAAACACATTTATTATCTTTATACATAAGAATTTCGTGTCACGATGTTTGTCCACAATGAACCCCTAAACTAATGAATCGATTTTAATGAAATCTTGTACACTGTGTGCAGTTTGGTCCGACTTGAGAGATAGGATAGTTTTTATCTCAATTTATAGTCACAATATTTTTTATTGCAAATTATTTGAGTATTATATAACGAAGATAGCTTTAAATAAGCCATTTAGATATAATCTAATAGTTGTAAAAAAAAAAAAATTACAAGTTCATTTTCTTTCGACATAAAAATAAATACATTTAATTAAACGTGAACATTAAAAAATTATAAAAATTTAAATTAGGCATCTCACAAAAATTGACGTCATTATAACTTTAAAAAATTTCTACACATTGATAAAGTTCTAATGTAGTTCATGATTCTATTATATGTTATTCTGAAAGGATTAATATTTTATTTTTAAAACCAAAGTTTTTTTTTTTTTTTTTTTTTTTTTTTTATTATTATTATTTGTTTACTGAGACTGAACCGAGTCCGCGTGCTTAAATATTGCTTATATATATTATTTTTTATTTTATTTATAATTTAATTGTTGCCAAAAAAAATTACGAGTTAATTTTTTTTCGACAGGAAAATAAATGCATTTACTTAAACGTGAATAATAAAACATTGTACAAAATTAAATTATGCATCTTACAAAAATTGACATCATTATCACTTTAAAATTTTTATACACATTGATAACAAAATAACATACATGATTCAACAGAAAGTTTAAAAACATGGTATATAAAAAGTTCTTTTTACCTTATAATTATTTCATTTAATTTCAATTTTTGTCTGTATCATTTCGTTAATAGATTTTAAATTAATTGTCTTTTTGATAGATTTTTTCTTATTAATTAAAAGTTAAAATTAAAATTAATGCCAGTCCATTAATCAGCATTGAACTGCTATTAAAATGAATGATGTTCGAAACTTTATTTATTTATTTTGTATCTTTTTTCTTATATTACCTAATATTTGCCATTATTTGCCTTTTTTTTTTTTTTTTTTTTTTTTTTTTTTTTTTTTTTAAGAAATTTGTTATCTATACATATAATTTTCTAAACAAAAAGTAAGTCTGGAAAAAGTATCCAAAAGTATCTGGATGCTTTCAAAATACTTATAACTGTACAAAATATTTAAATTGTTTGCGTGTCTATTTTAAATTACATATAATATGCAATTTAGAATAAATTAGATATAAGAATTTTTATTTTGATTAAAAATTTCGGAATGTTTCTTTTTATATAAAAACAATTTTTAATTGAAATTTCAAAAGCATTTCTGAAAAAATAAATAAATAAATAAAATAAAATAAAATAAGAAGGCTTGTATTTCAAAAACTCATAAATTAAGTAGTCTTTAAAGTACTGCAATGGAGATTATAAAAAGACATAAAGGTCATAAAGTTTTTAAAATGATTTCTTTTTATCTACAGTGCGTTGCATGAATATAAACGCACCTTTTTCAAAAACCAGAAATAGAATTTTTTAATTTTTTAAAGAAGGAATGTGACTTGCAGTTATTGCATATGACTAACAACTGAATAAGGTGCTTTGAGCAAGTATGTTTAGGCTTATGCAAGCTTATGTAATGAATGTTTAAGCATTTTCTTATTTTTCACTGTTTTTCGTTTGTTGCACGAAATTAAACGCACTCTGTATTTTGCGTTTAAAATTTAAAAGAGCCGCCGGAATTAAATTAAAACATAAATAGTCGTGTTGCTAAAATTCTCTAAAATCAGTTTTAATGCTTGAGTGCAAAATTTACGGAGTTTGTACAGGATGGCAAGAGGAAAAACTTTGACAGTAGACGAGAGGATAAAAATCGACTTTATGCGTGGTAAAGGCTTTAGCAATCGCGAAACAGGACTCTGAATCGGAAGTAGTGAGAGTGTTATGCGAAATTATACAAAGAAAGGAGCAAATTATAAGAAAAAAGCACATGAGAAGCGAACAGGAAAGCTCACCAGTTACGACAAATGTCGAATATGCAACGCTGAAAAAAATAAAAATATTTCCTGTGCGAAGATAAAGGCTCAATACAAGATGGGTGTTCATCGGACAACCATATGGAGAACTATCAAAGCTGCAGCATTCATTAAATTTAAGAAAATGAAGGCGAAACCACCCCTCACTCAAAAGCACAAGGATATGCGGTTAGAAAGGGCAAGAAAATGGATTCTAGATCGACTAAATTGGGAAAAAGTCATCTTCTCAGATGAAAAAATGTTTAATCTTGATGGCCAGGACGGATTTCATAGCTATTGGCACGATAAGATAACCGAAGAAATGTACTGTTCAAAACGTCAATCTGGAGATGGGTCTGTCATGGTGTGGGCAGCCATAGGTTTTAAAGGGACTTTCGAGTTAGAGTTCGTGGAGAACAGTATGAACTCTGTAGATTGTGTCATGATGCTCACAAGGAACCTCGCCGTCAAGCAGTCAAAAAATCTGGAAGAAATTACATTTTTCAGCAAGATTGTACATCTGTACATACAGCACATATCGTGAAAAAATAGTTCCGTGACAATAAAATTTAAGTTCTAGATTGGCCCTCAAAAAGTCCCGATTTAAACATAATGGAGAAAGTGTGGGGTAATCTGGTTCGCCGTGTTTACGCAAACGGAAGGCAGTTTAACACGAAAGATGAACTAAAATCGGCAATTCTGTTAGCTTGGAAGACAATCAGCTTGGATGACCTCATGCCACTATATCAGTCAATGCCAAGGCGTTTACTGGCTCTTCTAGAAGCCCATGGTAGCTTTACAAAGTATTATATACAGTATTTGTTACTCAGTTACAGTATTTGTTTGTATTTATTTTTTACATGTGCGTTTAAATTCATGCAACATGTATATTTGTCATAAATTCAATAAAATTATTATTTTTTAAATCATATTGGTTTTTCATTGTTTTGACTCGTAATTTCATTTCTTGAATCATACACATACAGTTTGCATCAAGTGTCACCTATTCATATTTTTTTATTACTCTTCTATACCATTCTAATTCTTAAAGCTAAGGTGCGTTTATATTCATGCAACGCACTGTATTTATTTCTTTTTAAAATGATGTTTCGATAAACACGCATTATTATTACGATGAACCGAACTTTAAACTTTTTCGAAAGAACATGAAATAAAGATATTTTCGATCCTGTAAATATTGATGTATTAACTCTAGTTTAATACTTCATTGTCTTTCTACAATAAATCTCATATGCATCTTTCTAACATTCACGAAATCAAGATCATGAAAAATATTTAAAAATTTTATTTCCGCTCTATAAAGCGAAAAGTAATCATTCAAATTTGCATCTATTTATTACACTGCCATAAAGTGGTTTTCAGTCTGACGATATCCGGATTTTCGATATCTGTACTTATTTTGACATTTATTTGACAGCCAATATTTTAAACTTCTGACTCGGTGACAATATTACTCAGCGATGACACAAGTGAAATTCGCCGACTCTATACTTTCAACCTGCAATAATATGATATACGATAGCGCCATCTGTTGTCGAACTATTTACTTGTTTTCATAATTTATTTTGTGCTATCCCATGGAAAGTGTAAACTGCCTGCCGCTGCTGAATTTTGTTTGCAGTCTAATGTCAATATACTTGTCATTCATGTGAAACTTAAGACTGATGGAGGGAAACTCAAAATAACTGTTATTTGAAACATTTTCACATTTTCATTCTAAGAAAACACCCTATTTACTACTTGCGGCTTCGTGTTAAGATGTAAGCTCGGTTTAATTAGTTCTTTTCAATTATTAATCATTTTTAAAGAGTGTTTAAAAATTAATGTTCATATTTGACGTCGTCAGGATGCTCATAAATTTTAAGTACGTTCAAGTTATTTTTAAATGAGTTATTTTCATGGAAAACATGTTATAATAAATGCTCATAAATTTTGAAAAAGGTATTTTCCATTGTTATTTTCCAATTCTTTTCGAAAAACATGTTGAAATTATCTTCGTCAAGCGCTATGTTGCTGGATGACGATACAGGAGATAAATAAATATTTCATAAAACAAATTGTTATAAATATATGTTTAGCGAAAAAGTCATTTTATTGCAAGATTTCTTGGCTGTAGTTATTCAATACTATTTAAAATATTAAAATTAATTCACTTTTGTCATTCAAAGATTTTATTTTGTCCAAATAAATTTTTAACGGCGAATCGTCTAATATTTCATTATATGTGTCAGTAAAAGCAGTCTTTTTTTTTTTTTTTTTTTTTTTTTTTTTTGAAATGGTGTGTTGTTGGGGGGAGGAAGGAAGTGGTTGTGGCCTTCACAAAACTTTCTTCCCTATTTCATTTCCTTACCAATCCCAAGCACTAGAAATTATTTATTATAATGATTATTTATTAAAATTATTTTCCATGATGAATGCAGAAGATTTTCACTTTAGACAAGTGTTGAATAAAGTAATAATTTATTCTAAATGTTGAAATAAAGTCAATTTTGTGCCCAACAGACGACAACTTAAAAAAAATCATTCGTCCATTTTTTTTTTTTTTTTTTTTTTTTAAGGAGGGAAAAATGATAACTCTGTTTGAAATTATCCCAAGTCACCAATCATCCGGTTCAATCACTCATTTTAAGGATGTTGACAAGTTCTTTTTAAAAAGTATATTGAAAATTTACACCCTCGAGGAGGGTAGCTTCTTCTCCTGGGTGCTCCGTCATATAAAACCTTTTTTTTTTTTTTTTCCCTGGTAGACTACTACCCCTCCGTGGACGATCAACATTGTGAAGGCATGTCTCCTGACCATCCTTAAGGGTGAGTCCCACACCGTCGCCAATTACCCATAGCGCAATACCATACGCATAGTGCGACGTTAAACCCAAACAACCAACCTAGTAGACCATTACTATTATATATATATATATATATATATATATATATTTCTTAATACTTGGTTAAAAATAATTATGTACATTCATACGATATTTTGCCCTTTACTGCCGTATTAAAAATTATGAAAAATGAGGTGACAGCTCCACCTGTTGAGCAATATATCCCCAAATATAATCAGCACCAATTTAAGTCAAGGTCCAACTAAATCTCAAATTTGACAAAATTCCATTCATTGGTTCGTGAGATGCAGCGTCCACAAAATTTTTATAATAAACACACAGGCATTTTCTAAAAATAGTCAAATTGCGTTCAGAAAATCTCAAAACGTGTAAATTCATAAAAAATAAATAAATAAATAAAACAGAGGTCGAAAGTTTTCACGAATTCAGTACATTCTTCTATGTGTATAGATTAGTAAATCTTTCAAAATGACTATTTTAATTAACATAGGGAGCAATTATTCAAATATATGAACAGAGCACATTTCCACTTTTAAATTATTTAATATCTGTTTCAGGTGATAAAAAGAATATTGAAATTAATGTTCAGGATATCTATTTCAAAATACTTCTAGATTTAATAAAATAGTACATAAAAAAACTATAATAATAAAATTTTTTATCCCCTGGGAAAAAAAAAATATATATATATATATATATATATATATATATATAGTTACTTTACACAACCTTGATCAGTTACTCATTGTAGTTACTAGCAAAATGTTCATTAAATTTCCCTTTATTTTCTTTCTTTCTTTCTTTTTTCTTTTTCCGAATAAAAATAGTTAAAATAGAACCTTAAATCGTAAACTAAATTTTCAATCTTTAGAATTCCAGATGTTGAAAAGAAATATGTCATAATACCAAAACGGAAAACCATTTATTGATTATAAATAAATATATGAAAGCAAACAAAATCACGTGACTTGCATATTTATGGTATCTATAACCTTTTTAATTCAGTTTTACAGTCCCATATCATATTATTGCTTCTAATACATTTATTATGGAAGCTACCACTGAAATGAATGTCCGTTTAACTCTGACATTCGATTTAATGAAGCGAGTGATTCACGTATACAGTAAAAGTAGCATTGTCGTTTTCGTTTTATTCTAAATGATTTGATTTCGTATGCTGAATTTGATTCATTGGATTAACAATGTATTTAGAATCCTCACTGTTTTACATAGTTTTACATTAATAAAAATGGTTATAACAATATTAACTTTTTAACCATTTAACATTCACTACATATTTTCTTTTGAAAATAATTAAATTAATTTCAAAAGAGGGCTATTAGACACATAGCTTATCACAAATACGTAAAAAAAAAAAAAAAAAAAAAAATACACTCTTTTTTTTTTTCCTCGAGAAATTTTTATCGATAAATAGCTTTGCGAGTAAACACTATAAGTTTCAAAAGCTCGCAACAGTTGTTTCATGTGAAAGTAATATCACGGTCTTTCATCATATGAAAAATCTAGGTACGAATGCATCATCAAAGCAGCAAGGGGAACTTGCTCCCGCTAAGAAATTTAAAATGACTTCTGCATAAGACTTCCTCCGAAACATAATTTGTTAAATTTCGGAGCAATGCTGTTATCTACTGATCAGAGAAACAACAAATATTTAAAAATCTATTAAAACAAGAAAAAATATTAAAAAACTGCTGCATAAAAATGGTTAAATATTTGGTTTTATTGTCTTGAACGTTATACCAATGAACGTTAAAAGGCTAGTATCTGTTTTTAAAAGGATGTTCAGGTGGGGGGGGGGGGAATGAATGAATAAGAGGTAGTATATATAATTTTTATTTTTTTATTTATTGTATAAAATTTTAAAAAGTCAAACAAAGAAATATGTTTTATAATAAACTGAAGAAATATTTATCCCACATGAGAGTAGCCGTCTTTTAAAAGTTGTCTCAGGACAAAAACTTTTTCTCAAAAGTAATGTTAAATTTATAATCTAAACACATTTTATTTCGTTTGACTTTATTTTTTCCAGAATCTCTGATTTTGTAAAAAAGATATTACGCAGTTCTTAAAATAACGTTCCAATATTTTTAGAAGTGAAACTGCAGAGTTTCAAGTATGTCTCGGAGAAAGTAAAGTTGGCTTCAGAAATATTCTATAATTTTTTTTAAATATTATTATATCTGCATACACTGGCTTCTTATAGTTATATATAGCGCCCTTTATATAATATTTTCTTTTATTATTAATTATTATTTATGTAAGGTTGTGAAATAAAATGCAAAAATAGTATTCATCTTTCCAAGCATATAGCAATTTAAACTTTCTAAGTTTTCGAAGTTAAACTTTAAATCTTTACAAACTTGTAGTTTTTATAGGCATTCACTGAAAAGTAAAACTCATTCAATAAAAGAAAGAAACTTTTATTCATAATTATCAGTTAAAATTATATTGATATTTTTTTCTGTACTTAAAAATTATTTAGTCTTTACTTAAGCATAAAGATATGTAAACGTTTATTTGCCATATGAAATTTTATTAGTTAAACAAACTATTTTAAATATTTCGAAAATATTTAGAACTTTTATATTGAAAAGCAATTTTATAATTAATCAAAATTATCAGGTTTCATTTTTTTTTTTTTTTTTTTTTTTTTTTAATTTCTGTATAAAAATATGAAGACGTTTATGCTGCAAAGGAAAATATATTTTAAATATGTAATGTTAATAAAAATCTAGATTTTTTTTTAATCAATATTTTTTTATGCTATTGTATGCTAAATATTTGTAAATTTTGTAAATTTAATGTTTGATGGTTATCTTAACTAATTTTTGGTATTTATTTTACTTTTTTTAGGTAAGCAACAAAAAATATCTCGACACTGAAACTATTAGTATTATTCGATGTCACTGAAAGTATCGTAAGTAAATTTTCACATCTATAAAATTAAAGAATGAATGTGTTCCACCTTTTAAAATGTGTGACTTACTATTGCTTTAAGTTTGATTATTTAATGGCGTTTGCAGAATTAGATTAAAAACTTAAGAACTGCTATATTTATGAGTGGAAAAGAACAATCTTGGTTATAGTATCTGGTAGAAGCATAGTTAGAATAAAAGTTACTAAAATAAAGCTTTCCATCACGCACTTACATTCCCTTGATGAACAAAATTACATGTCGATGAACAAAATAGATATCGCGTTGAAACATTGCCGACATAAACGAATCATTTCAACCATTTAAGTAAACATTTGGAATTAAGACTACGAAAAAAGAAACAGATTTACATAGTCAGTTACATCATTAAATGGTGAATTTTACTTTAAAAAATTACTGTTTTTGTAATCGACTACGTAAATCTGTTGCTTTCTTAGCTGCATAGTATTAATACAAAAAAGTTTGCTTGAATGAATAAAAAATATTCATTTCAATCAAAAAAAGAAAAAAAAATTAAGATGTTTGTGTAATAACACTCAGTAAATAACACAATTTTAAAGAAATGATGTTTACAAAAGTATTTCTTCCGTTAAAAAACTGTGAATTTTTCAACATCCCACCTTTTTTTAAAAAATCGGAAATACATTCAGGCATTAAAAAAAAAAAAAAAAAAAAAAACGAAAGATGTCAAGTAATGAAATTTTTTTAGAAAATTGATTTCGAAAATTTCTCTAGTTATCGTTACTGTTCACTTGAATTTAATTTCAATAATTTCATACTTGCCAACCTTCCTAAAACAGGAGACTCTTATTTTTTTAATTGTAGTATCTTTTTCATGTTTTAATGTATATTTCTCATGTTTTTCTTATATGTTTGAAAATCTATCTTAAAATCGCAAATTTTCAGTTAAACAATTTTCCTGCCAATTTTTGACAATTTGTTCTACAACACATTAATAAATGGCACTTCGTTTAACATTTTCTTTAAATTTTACAGCAAAAATAAATAAATGTATATAAATAAATGACAAATCGATGTGTACAGCCAACATTACATTCTAAATGCTATCCGTTAGCTTTGTATTTCTCTTTAGTGTCTGCCTCTCGATGTAAATCTGTTTGCCGGCCATTTTCACTATTTTTGAAATTAATCTGAAGAGAAATTGCACTATATCTGATGAGAATTTGTATTATATTGTCATATTTATTATTAGCGACGCAGTTATATAGAGCGATCAGTCCCGGTTGCTTTCTGCTTTAATCTGTGTTGATTTCTGAAATATGTGATTATCCAACATGTAGATATTCCCACATTCTAGCTAGCACTGCAGACAGCACTTTACACAACTAACAGTCTTCTTGATTCTGTGGGATATAATTGTAGGCACTGCAGTGGGGCACCGTGATATTCCCGTCTCGCTGGGTATTTCTTCCATCGTCTCCTTGGTGTATTGGACTGTCACGCTTATATGTCGTTTCCCTTGCACAATAAGTCTTTGGTTGGCTATAACCCGACTAAACTAGTTGTGTGTCTTTTAAAATGGTGGGTATATTGAAGCTTTATGGATTTGTCTTGGTAGTGTTAGGTGATAAGCATAGCTACCACTAAGTTGCTTTAACTTTTTCAATTTTATAAGTTATAAAGCATTTTGTAGCTGTTTTCACAATATAAATCCCGTATTCCGGTCAGCACTACGGACAGTAAGTTTAAACGACTAACAATCTTCTTGCCTCTGTGAGGATGGAATGGTTGGCGCTGTAGTGGGACACCGGGATTTTCCTGTCCCGTTCGGCACTTCCATCGTCCCCCTGGTGTATTTTAGATTGCCACGCTATATGTCATTCCGCTTGCACAATAAATTTTTGATTGGCTTTAATCTAACTAAACTGACTGTATATGTAACTGTCTTCTGAAACGGGGTGTATATTGAAGGTTTATGGGTTTCTCGTGGTAAATGAAAGATGATAAGTCTGACTACCACTGCACTAACTTTTCAATTTCGCAAATTATAAAGCATTTTGTAGTTTTTTTTTTTTTTTTTTTTTTTTTTTTTTCCCCTCAGCATAGATTCTTGTATTCTGGTCAGCACTGTGACCAGTGGTTCATAAAACTAATACTAGTCTTCATGCCTCTATGGGAATGGAATGGTTGGCGCTGTAGAGAGACACCGGGATATTCCCGCCCCACTCAGATCTTCCATCGTCCTCATAGTGTATTGAACTGGCACACTCTGCCCCCTCCCCCTTTCCGATACGTTATGAGATGGCTGTGACCCAAATAAACGGGCGGTATGTGTAGTGTACATGCTTCTTTGAAAGGTGGGTTGCTTTATGGGAACTGCCTTGGATGACAAGGCTTATATACAATAAAGATTATTTCCCTTTCAAATCTTTAAACATTCTCTGTAAAAAATTTAAAAATATAATAGTCGTTTTTACTAGATATTGTCTTTTCAAGACTGGCACTGTAGATAGTGGTTAACTGACTAACAATTTTCTTATTTTCTTGAGGAAGCGTATATACAGTCGGCAGCAAAAGTATCCGAGCACTAGCAAAAATTTCTGTATAAAAACGAACACTTAATACTGTTTTGTTAAATAAATCCTTGTCGAATCATGGTCTTAGATTGCCTAAGAACAGGATTCGACAAAGATATATTTAACAAAACTCTATTAAGTGTACTTTTTTTTGTATAGGAATTTTTACTAGTACTCGGATACTTTTGCTACCCACTGTAGATGGTGCCTTGGAGCACAGAGATATTCCCGTCTCGTTCAGTATTTCCTTAGACTGTCACAATCTATAGGATTTCTTTTGCACAATAAATATGCTGTGATGTAATCTGATAAGTGAGGGCCGCGTATATGTCTCCTTAAATGATGGATATGTATTGAAGTTTTACGCTGATGTCTCGGCAGATGTCGGGAGATGTTTAGCTACCATTTAGATAAATTATATTTACAATATTGTAGTTGTTTACATTGTATGTATTCCCTTATTATGTCTGGCAGTGCAGATAGGAGTTCATAGAGTTAAATCTTCTTCCTTCATTTTAAGAAGGAAGGTCAGCATTACTGTAAGACACTGAGACATTCTCATGATATTATCTGAAAATCAACAAAATACACTTTTAGTAACTGATTGCAAAATAATACTTTTATGCAGCAGATTGTTAAATTACAGTATCGTTTCACTGCTGTTTGAAAAAAAAGTTGTATGCAATTACACTAGCAGGTGAAATGTGTCATCATTATTTTTTTTTTTTCTTTCCTAAGAAATTTGTTTTAAAGAATTTTCCATTTAATTACTACTTTTTTACTGCAAAAAAGTGATATGATTTGCTATCTGTTTCAGATATACATGAATATTGCAGTTCTAATTAACTAGTTTTAGCATGTTTTTCAATGTTTATTCTTGAGATTAAGTGACTATTTCTACATACATACATAAATATATATCCTTTTCCCCCCTATGACTGATTCATACTTGCCAACTCTCCCTTATTTCAAGGGAGACACCCTTATTTTAAGACTATTTTCCATTCTCCCTTATTATCATACTTTTCTCCTTATTTTGAACATTTTAAAGTTACACATATCAAAAACCTATCAATGTTGTCTAGGCTTGGGAGTGCCGCTTATAAAACTGCCGTTATTTTTATCCTTCAATGTTGGCTGGTATGCTGATTGCTTAAATATTCAATTTTCTCTTCGTCTATAAGAAACTTTATGCTTAATAATTATAAGATAAAAAGAACTTTTTATATACCATGTTTTTAAATTTTCTGTTGAATAATATAAACGCTACCGAAGGCAGCGGGAACCCGGAACAATTGGCTAAAAGTATTAAAAAAATTCATTGCTATCGTGTTTTGAGCTAGTATAAAAGATTCAAATGACTAGCTAGTCGGGAAGTTAGTTAAAAATCGATTGCAAGCTTTGTACTGGTAACAATGCCGAAGGCAGCCGGGTGCCGGAGCAGTTGGATAAAAATATTTTAAAAAGGCATTTTCACCGTGTTCTGAACTATTCTCAAAGTTTCAAATGTCGAGCTAGTCGGGAAGTTAGTTAAATAAATTTTATGTTGAATAATATAAATACTGCCGAAGGCAGTAGGGACCTGAAACAGTTAACTAAAAGTATTAAAAAAATGCATTGTCACCGTGTTCTGAGCTATGCTGAAAGTTTCAAATGTCTAGCTAGTCGGGAAGTTAGTGAAAAATCGATTGCAAGCTTTGTACTGGTAACAATGCCGAAGGCAGCCGGGTGCCGGAGCAGTTGGATAAAAATATTTTAAAAAGGCATTTTCACCGTGTTCTGAACTATTCCCAAAGTTTCAAATGTCTAGCTAGTCGGGAAGTTAGTTAAATAATTTTTCTGTTGGATCATATAAACGCTGCCGAAGGCAGTAGGGACCTGAAAAAGTTGACTAAAAGTATTTAAAAAATATATTATCACCGTGTTCTGAGCTATCCGGAAAGTTTCAAATGTCTAGTTAGTCGGGAAATTAGTGAAAAATCGATTGCAACCTTTGTATTGGTAACGCTGCCGAAGGCAGTAGGAACCCGAAACAGTTGGCTAAAAGTATTTAAAAAATACATTTTCACCGTGTTCTGGAAAATTCTGAAAGTTTCAAATGCCCAGCTAGTCAAGTTAGTTAAATAAATTTTCTATCGAATCATATAAACGCTGCCGAAGGCAGTAGGGACCTGAAACAGTTGAGTAAAAGTATGAAAAAAAATGTATTGTCACCGTGTTCTGAGCTGGTCTGAAAGTTTCAAACGTCTAGCTAGTAAGGAAGTTAATTAAAAATCGATTGCAGGATTTGTACTGGACAAACAAACAAACAAGAATCGAAGTTAATAAAAACATGGTAAAAAGGTCAAAATGAGTCATTAAAAACAATATGCAAAAAAATCATAAAATTCAAATAAGTTGAAACAAAAAATTTTATTTTTGTAACAGACTTAAAATTATCTATATTTTATGTTCTCATTTTTATAATTTTATTTAAATATATTTTTTGTTTATTTGAAAAGTATCATGTATTGAAAAAAAGTTTTTTTTTTTTTTTTCTTCTGTGAACTCAAAAATCTTTCTTTTTCTTCCTTAAAATTACGCAAAACTATAGATGTACTATTACAGTTTAAGGTGTAAGATATGACGTACTGTATTTGAAAAGTTCTACTCTACTTAAACCAACAGTTCAAAATAGTTTTAGGAACAGTTTTATTCGACATATACTTCTGTGTGAGAGTTGGTACTATCCCTCTCACCCCTTTTCAATGTTATAGCATACATCCAATGAAGCATTCAAGGTCATTACTAAATTTTAAAAGTTATTCCAAATTAGCCCGAGAATTGCCGCCCACACCACACTGTAAAAAAAAAAAAAAAAATTAAATCACGGTATTTGACCGTATAATTTTAGGGGAAATGACCGTTTTGCTACCTAAACGGTCATAATCCGTAAATTAATGTTTTGGAAGCATAATTTAGGAAATAACCGTATAATTTTACGGGAAATGACCGTTTTGCTAGCTAAACGGTCGTAGCCCGTAAATTGATGTTTCGAAAGTATAATTTTTTGAATTTCTACGAGAAAAAGGCGTTAATCTACGCAAATTGCTCTTATCTTTCACCAAACCATTTTCTTATGAGAAAATATCTTCAAATGCTATCATTTCAGTGACACCAAGAGAGAATTCCATTCTCTTCCATTTTCAAACTGAAACAATGATTGTTATTTATACTAATTGAATGTGTTTAATTACACACGCATGACGCATAGAAACATCCATTGGTTTAAATAAGATATTGTTTTCTTAATTTAATTCAAAAAATTTCCATCTGACTGAAACTAAATAATTGATATTGATGAAATGAATTTTCTTTGTCTATTAACACGAAAACATTAAAAAAGAAAGCTAAAATGGTTTCTTGATTTGAAGCCAGATTTCTAAAACACAAACTACAACCCAATAATTGTTTTATGCAATAAACGCATTTCTTTTTTTTTTTTTTTTTTAAGCATACAGCATTCTAATTGCCCTTAACCCTTTAGTTAAGCCTTAGAAAACGGAAAATTTTAATATTGTTTCCACAATGCATTTTTTACAATATGCTAAAATAAAGTTTATTTCAATATGAAATGAATATGTAATTAGCCATTTGAAGGTAAGTCTTATGATTTTTATGTATGATCTTCACTGTTAAAAAACAAAGCTGTTTTATCTGAATATGACCATCAGATATGTACATTACATCATATATAGCAGGTTCTGCTCTCGAAATACTTCAGGCCGATTGACTGCTATAGGTCCTAGGCCGGAGGGGGAGTGCCCTCCGTGGGGTCTTTCTAAAGGGTCCTAGCCCGTATTTACTCAAGTTTCGAAGAAAACCACGGAAAACTCCGAACGGCTAGGCCGACGAGCGTGATCTGGGATCGAACCCGGCATCTTATGCCTACCAGCTTTGAGCGCAGAACTACTCGACCGCTGGTGGGCTCCCTTCAGTGGAATACAGCATACAAAAAAAAAAAAAAACTCTTCTGCTATTCTAAAAAGTACAAATATGCCTAACACTTCATAAACACAGTTTGAAATCGGCCTTATAATGAAAACCTGTTTGGATGAATAAGAATTAGGCTAAGTTATTTCTTCTTTGCACCCACTACTGAAACCATAAAGATCGAAAACCATGAAACAAATCTTATTAATTGGAGATACAAATTCTCTGTATTTATGTAAAAGATTTATTATTATTATTCAAAGTTTATTCTGCGTCTCGGTTAATTTTCAGAGATCTCACATAGTTTTCAAAAGTTTCATTTTGTTTTTGAAAAAGGATGAGAAAATCTCACTCATTATTTACCTCTAATGAGAACATTGAAATAAGACTACCTCTTTAGTGCTAGTGTTTACGAATAAAAAAGGCCCACCAGCGGCCGACCGGTTCTGCGCTCAAAGCTGGTAGACGTGAGGTGCTCACAGGTCGATCACAGGTCGCTCTCGTCGGCCTAACCTTTCAGATTTTTCCGTGGTTTCCTCAGAAACTTGTGAAAATATGGGTTAGGACCCCTCAGAAAGACCCCTCGGAGGGCACTCCCCTCAGGCCTAGGACCTACAGCAGTTAATCGGCCTTATTCCCAAATCCAATCCAGTCCGTTTACAAATAAAAATGATTTCGAAAAATAGTTAGATTTTCTTTCACAAAATTCAGTATCGTAGTTTTTATAGGGGGGAAAAAAAAAAAAAAAAGCTTTTGTTTTTTCAATTTGAGAATTGACTGACTTCTCCATTTTGTCAAAAATAGCAAATTTAGATTTTAAAATAATCTTAAAATAAAATAACTTTTTGCATAGTTTGAACGTTAACAGTTTAAGAACTGTAAAAAATTTCTGTAAAAATAAAGCACTTTTTTTAAACATATATACAGCATAGGTTGCAGTAAATTTGTATAGCTAGTTCTGTAAAAATAATTGAAGATTTGTTACTTCACATTGTGCTGTAAATCGGTTTAAAAAATTTTCCAGAAGTCTTTTAATGCGTATGACAAGATTTATCAACTAGTCCGTTCTGATGTTGACTTTATCTGTTTTTGTAAAGATAAGTCTCCGTGGTCTTAACGGTGCGGTTGGCAAACCACTGGCCTCTGATACAGGTGATTGCGAGTTCGAATCCCGGGCTAACCAAGACGGTTTGTTTCGCATGAAAATTAATAAATTAGCTTTTGCGTGTAAAAAAATAAATAAGTTTTTTAGTGTTGTGGATTTCTTCCTGCACACATGTGTAATAATTGCAAGAAACTTTTTTAAAGCATTCGAGAAACTCAAACTCTAACTTTTAAATTTACGGTCAATGCTACTTTTTTTGCAGGTTGGTTGTATGTTTCATGACAACGTAAAATTACTGGCGATACATCATTCATCGTCTAAATGTATTTTTACGGGCTTTGACTGGAATCTCTGCTGCCGGGCTTTGGCCGTAATTTTACTGCAGCATTTTTTACAGTGCACTCTGAAAAATTTTTAGTAGCCTTTTTTATTATACGTAAGTTATATATACTCTAAACAGTGTACTAAAATTTAGCACATTAAAATAAATGCATGACGCAAGTTGAAATATATTTCGAGCTACTTTCAAACATAACACTACTGTATCAAAATTATTTTGGCCCAACCACTGCCCGAGTGGTTTTGCGCTCAAAGCAGGTAGACGGTAATTGCAGGGCTCGATGCCAGGTCGTCTTCGTCGACCAAGCCCTTCGGAGGTTTTCTCCGAACGGCTTATATTTACGCGAGTTTTCTCCGAAATTTGAGTGAATACGGACTAGGACCCTTTAGAAAGGCACCCACGGAAGGCACACCATTCAGGCCTATATGACCCTCGTTTATTTAATCGGATCTAACGCCAACACACCCACCGAATTATTTTGTGTACCCCTGTAAATGAAGAATAAATACTTTTCAAGTCATATTCTAGATAAAGCATACTTTTACGCATATAAAATTTATATGTCAATTTTAATTTGTTTAGTGCAGTCTAAAGATTTTAAATTGTACGTACAACTAATTTCGCCTATAAACGTAATGAATTTGAATACTGTAATATATTCCTGTTCACGATCTATTTGTCCGATCTGAATAAAAAATTTCGTGTAAGCCTTTCTAAGATACAGATTTAGAATCCCAAGTTTAGACTTCCTGATAATATTTGTTCTTGAATTACGTTGGTAAGTCTCGTAAACATATAGACAATCACACATACAAACCAACTGCTAAAAATATCAAAATCTCAATTACAAGATTTCGACCCCAAAACAATACTTCCTCTGTCATATATTATGGGCAAGAGAAAGTAAAAATGGAAATTTTGTAGGAATGCATATCAATATTTTGAGAAAAAAAAGGGGGTAGAATTAAATATTGTACTTCATGCAAAAACAATTGCAAATTCAATTTTTAATATTATATAATTATTTTATTTTTATTTGGCGATTTTTCTATATTAGTGGTCTTTTTTACACATACCCCTTTCTGAATCTTCTCATATGGCTCATTTCTTACACCACAGGTAACGATGTTAATTAATTATATTATTACTCTAATTAACATGAGACTTTGATCGATAACAAAATGTGAGGGTCGACACAATAAAAAATTAAATCACTTTATTAGAAATTGCTTTTAGATGTACCCCGAAAACGAAATAAATTCTTCCTTCATTCGGTGTTTCTCATTTATTAATGTCTTTGTCATTATTACCTGTTGGATTAACTTTTTGTTTTCCATATGAAAAACGGATGTAATTTTACAAAAGTACATTTTTCCCTGATTGTTTAACACGAATTGAATTCCGAATCTACCTCGGAGTGTTAGTTCTGTTTTTTTTTTTTTTTTTTTTTTTTTTTTTTTGTTGTTGTTGTTGTTATATGGAGGAGGTTTTATCCCTAAGTAAAACATCTTTGAATTTCCAAAGTTTTATGAAATTAAGAAATTAATTCAGAATAAATAATTTCAGCAATCTTTCGAAAAAAATAAGGCTGGAAAATATCAGTTTTTGAAATTGCAGTGGGTGATGAAATTATTAGGTTTTTTCTTTTTCTTTTTTCTTTTTTTTTTTTTTTTTTTTTTTTGACATTTATTTCGATTTTCTAAAAAAATACTAGACAAAATGACCTGGAACTTCACACATGCAAATAACATTTAAAAACTCATTGTTTCCACTATCGATTTAGTCCAGAGTGCAATTAGGGGACCAACCACAAATTGAAGAAGAGCAAAATACTTTGGATCATCCTGTATCATAAAAAGCTATAAATAACTTGTAACTTTATGCGCATTATGCGCATACACATTAACACATTATGCGCATACTGTGTACAATATTTGTGTGTTTTGATTCTTGAATTAATATAATTTTTTGTTTTCAAAAATTACTAATTTTTTTACAAGTTTTTTGCTTATAACTAGACGGATTTCCATAAAATTTTACAAAATTTGCAGAAAAATTGACAAAACTTTAGAGAAACATAAAATTCACATGCATACTATTCGTTAAGATATGAGCTTTTATAATTGTAAATATTATTATACTGCGCATGCGCGAAAGATAGAAAACTGTTTATTGCATAGGTTGAGAGCTAGATATATTGAGCACCTTTTTTCAAAAGCTCATTTAAATAGAGTAAAAATTAAGGAAATTGTCGGCAAAAGAACGAGCTAGATTTTAGGTATTTTCCAGAGTTGAAATTTCAAAAGGCAAACGTTGTTTTTTGTGAAAAACCACTTATAGGCTTGCAACTTTAACATATTTTTATTTATTTACTAAGATTTGTGAATTCATAAGGGGTTTTTCAGAAAAAAGAACTTTTACCACGTGATTCAAATAATTGGATCATCAAATTAATTGTGCGGCATATGAAACGTTCCTTATGAAATTTCAACTCTGGAAAATACAGTGAAACTTGAATAATTCGAACTTGCTTAATTCGAAATTCTGGATAATTCGAGTTTTTTACCCGGTCCTTTGAATTTTGTATTAAAATAATGTTAAAAAATAGTGGATAATTCGAATTTTATTTTGGATAATTCGAATTTTTCATACGATTACCTTTAAAATATTACAGTAAAATTTCTTCCCGAGATTTTTCTCAACTAAAGTGCATTATTTATTTTATCAGTCTTTCAAAAGAAGGATAAGGAAATACAAGAGAAGTCCCTACCTAGTGCATCAGAAGATATGGTGCATATACATGAACTTCGAGGTTTTTTTTTCTATTGAAAGTCATGTCTAATGTAGAAGATTCTATTTTTGTATCCAATTGACAGATTGAAGTCATATGCTCCGACACAAAGATTGTACTTGAAGAAGCAATCAAAAATATCTGACTATTTTTTAAAAAGTGTTGAATAATTAAGCTCGTAAAAAAATATTGATTTAATGGAAGGGGGGATGTAGCAGTATTCTTAGATATAAAGTTTATACATTAAATATCTTATCGTAGAGTTTTAATTTTTTATTTATCTCTTCTTTTTGACAAAATAGCGTACTTGCCAACATCCTAATTAATTTTCCGTAGTGTTGTTAGTCCTGCCCTTTTTTTCACACCAGTAAATTTTTAGAGTAATTAGTATGTTGGCAAGTATGAAACAGTATATGTAATTCGAATTTTTGTATATTTCGAATTTTTCTCAGGTCCTTTCAACTTCGAATTATCCAAGCTCTACTGTATTTAAAATCTAGCTATTCTTTTGCCGACAATTTGCTTAATTTTTACTTTATTCAAATGAACTTTTGATAAAAGTTGTCCAATATATTTAGCTTTCAACCTATGTAATATATATATATATATATATATATATTATCTTTCGCGCATGTGCAGTAAAATAACATTTACAAAAAATGCTCATATCTCAACGAATATTACACGTGTGAATTTTATATTTCAGAATAATGTTTCACTAATGTTTTGTCAATTTTTCTGCAAATTTTGTAAAATTTTAGGGAAATGCTTTCTAGTTATAAGCAAAAAACTTGTCAAAAAAAATTATATATGTACCTAAATAATCGTGCAATGCCCGCACCAAAGCATACAAATATTGTACATAGTATGTGCAACAATGTATTGAAGTTACAAGTCATTTGTAGCTTTTGATGATACAGGGTGATCGAAGTATTTTCATTCTTCAATTTGTAGTTGGTCCCCTAATTCCACTCTGGACTAAATCGATAGTGAAAAATATGAGTTTTTAAATGTTCCTTTCATGTATAAAGTTTCAGGCCATTTCGTCTAGTAATTTTTTATATAATCGAAAAAATGTCAAAGTAAAAAAAAAAAAATCTAATAATTTGATCACCCACTGTAATTAACTTAGCTTTACTTTCTCTTAATATCTTTTTCTATTACTTAGGAATTTAAAAATAAGATTTTTTTTTCTCTCTCTGCTTATCCTTACAATGTTTTTTTGATACGAAAACACAGTTCGCATTAATATTATATTCTTAATATCCTTATCACGATTTTTTTTTTATTTTTTCTGTAAATGCATGAAGTTCATAAAAAAAAAGTTATTCATATTATAAGAAGTCGAATAGAATTTTTCTTAGAATTTCCTTTAAAGCTGACAAAACCTTTCCTTTGAAAACATTCTTAAAATCTCTTCGAAGTTACTACATTGAGCCGATATTTGAAAAGTTACAATAAGAATAGTCTTTGTAAACATGTCAGATTAGAAAGATAAAAAACATTTTTAGAAGAGGAACAATGACGCAATTCTTCCTAAATCTTTTTAAACGTTAGCCTAAAATATTGTTATTGAAATAGCGTAGATTTATAAACGTTAAATAAACGTAAAACAGTTTATGATTTCTTTTTCTTTGACATTTAATAGAAGAAACTACCTTATTCATAAATTTTTTACTTCCAGTTTTTAATGGATTTACTCGTTTAGAGAGTTCTTGAACGCGGCTTGACCAGTTTTAGGAAATGTCTGTCTCTGTGTGGGTGACAAAAATTTTCCGACAACTCTGGATCAAGAACTGACGCACACATTTATGTATAGTTGAGCCTTGACAATAATTAGTGCCTATTACCTTTTGGTGAATACCGCCCGAAAGGTGACGTTCCTAACAGAACATTTTTTCCATATGACATCCTCAGGATGTCCTACGGAGGAACAAACATCCTATGGACATCTTCAGGGTGTATTATGGGCAAGTGTGTTGTTAGGGATTGTCAACTCGTATTTTCACGATTTTTAAATATGGCGGCAAAGGATAAAATTTCGTATAAATGTGCGCAATAAGAATTATTTTTAACGAAGCATCATGAAATTAGAAAGGGGGATTTGTAATAGCCATAGTCAACTAGAAAATATTTCTTTGTAGGATCATCGCTTTCCCCACTGGGGACGTACATTTTGAATATGAATATTTTTCAAAGAACTCTTCAGTACCTTTAAAATAAATAGTTGAACTATAAATGTGTGAAAATATAAAACAAAGATATTGAATTTTTTCATTAAAAAAAAAAACTGATTTTTTTTTTTCAAATATCGTCTGTAGGGAACAAAATTGATTTTCTTTCGATAGTTAATGTTATACTTCTCTGAGATGATAATCGTATTCAGTTATCGTGGAAAATATTTTTAATAAAATATAATATTAATGAATAATTTGCACTGCTTCAGCTTCCGTATCAAAATTTAGAAAAAAAAGTTTGCGATGACCACACCATGTTTAGTCTTTTTATTTTACTTATTTATTTATTCTGTGTAAAGACGGATGAATAATGAATCATAATTGTTATTAGTATAGAAAGTAAGCTCCAAAAGTAATTTTTGTTTTGATCAAAATAAATTTTTAATAGATTTTTAAATATATCTTTGAATATGAACAATCACTTTATTTTTACTGTGAAACAGATGAATTTAACTTTTTGTGTAGTATCATATTCTAAAAAGAAAAATAAAATAGATTCTATTTATTATAAACTTTTCCACTCCTTTGCTTAAAATTTCTTGTATTTTTTGCTATACTCTACTTTGTACTTCTAGACCAGAGGTAGTCAACCCGCGGCCCTCAGTGTAGTTTCCTGCGGCCCGCGAGGGGTCTAAGGATATTTAAATTTTGACAACTTTGGTTAAAAGATTAAAAATTAATAAATCCTTTCTCACTTTTCGAAGTAAAAATACCTTTCAGCGATTAAGGTAGCTAAAGAATCGCACTGTTGTAATGAAATATTATTAGATCCAGTATTCGTTCTTTTTATAATAGTTATTAAAGTATAGTCATAAAAACTTCTCGATTCTGTTGTTCATTTATGAAAGAAAAAAAAATAATGTACTCTGCTCCAAATCTTCACCCTGCCCTAACCCCAAAAAAGTATATACATACATGATTCATACACTCGCAAACATATAAAGACATACAAACATATAATACATACAAACATACAAACATATAATACATACATATGTACATACGGTGTGGCCCGCCTGAATAAAACAGATTTGCAATGCGGCCCACCAAATGTTTTGGGTTGGACAGGTCTGTTCTAGATGTAGTTTTATTCAATCAGTCGCATCAAATGACAGTTATATTCGCATAAAGTTCCTATGGCATTCAAATCGGATGTTGAGCTCAATTTGCAAATTTGAGTTATTCAGGCAAAATTTTCTACATTTACCTTTGTGTGATGGTTGATTTTATGATTTTGTAAAACTATCAAGCCCAGGGTTCGTACGGATCTGCTTTTTTTTTGTAAGGACTCTCCCGCCACTTTTCCATAACAATAAAATTCTTTCTAGATTTATTAGACATATTTTATAATAAAAATTGCTATATAAAATTAATGGTGTAGGAAAGTAAGAACGGTACGAACCATGATATTCCCATCTGTATGCTTCCTATTGGTTATTTGTGTTGCTCCTCCCCCTCTGGATTTTGCCCTGCTTTCAGTCTTGCTTTTGCCTCCAAGGCAGTAGCACGTGTTTGCACCTGATGAAGAAAGGATACGTCCTTTCGAAACCGGTTGTGCTGACTTAAAATTTATGGTGTGTGAAGAAGTTTTAATATCTTAATATCTATATTTTTCTCTAAAATTTCATTAGTGTTAAAACTTTCAATTCTTTATAACATGTCTTTACCTCAATATTTTTTTTTATTTTATGCTTTTTAGGGCTTCACAATAAAAAGCTTCTAATCTTAAAAAGTGATTTTTTACCTAAACTTTTATTGAAATATTGTGAAAATTTCCAATATTCTACGTTTTTACGCAGCAATATTTATTCAATACTGATGGTATTTTACTGTTCGTTTCTAACTAAAACTATTAAATTTTCTAAAATATGTATAATGAAATACGGACCAATATATTATATTTTATTTTATATAGTGCTTTTTTAATGATATGTGTCCATGTTTAACAATCTTTTTTTTTTCTTTTTTTTTTTTTTTTTTTTTTCTTTTAACATTTGAAAAATATAAAATTGTCGGTGTATTAAAAATGATCAACGGCGGACTCATATTTTATTTAAATCTGAAAAAATATTTTCAAGGCTAAACAAATTAAAAGAATTATCCCCCCCCCCCCATTAAAAAACGCCAATTTTGTAGATTTTTTTCCTTTTTCTTTTTTAAATAGTTTGTTCATTTTGTGAAATTTTAACAACACATACCATTTTTTTTCTTTTCAACAAACTTTGCCAATTTAAAAATTTATTTTAAAAAATTAAATATTATATTCCATATTATAAATTAAACATCGTTCGGTCCTTAAACATTCTTCTTCTTGTTCTTACACGATTATCATTTATTTCTTCAATTCAAAAAGAAAGCTATCTCAAGAAAGTATGTATAAATATAATATATTTATAACATAAGAAATCTGAACATTTTAAATTTAATAATTCTATTAATATTTCGATTTACTTGAAATCTTTAAATCCCTGAATTATGATTAATTGCAAGGCTTATAAGGTTAACATTTGTAATAGAAAGTTTCACTTAAATATTTTTTTACAGGGTGTTATGGCAAATCGATAAAAAAAAAAAAAATGTTTCATGTGAACGCTCTGTTAGCTGCAAACAATATTTTATTCTATTTAATAAACTCGTTTGTCTCTTTATCATGCTGTCATCAATTTGGATCTTTTCCAAAAAAAAAAAAAAAAGTGGAGGGGGGGGGACTAATATTCACAATAGAATTTAGAAATGGTGTTCTTTGTCTGTAAGGTTTAGAATGTTTCCTTAAAACTAAATGTTATCTGATTGAATTCTTGTTATTCCTGGAAAATAAAAATTTTAATTTATGTTAAGTTTTCTGTCATATTCACTATTCTCGATGTGTATAACAACTGTGGTGAAATAGGAATGAAACTTCTTGAAGAAAGGAGATTTTACACTTAAAAGTGAAATTTTCTTTTGTAATCAAATTTTAAGTTCGCTAATTGGAGGGAGGCAAAAAGAATTTAAAATAGTAATAATAATAATAATGTCAAACTGCCTTCCAAAATAACTGAATTTGTTGCAAAATCCAAAGATAAGAGAAAATAGCTCTCGAGTGAAATATATATTGAATCATTTACTTTTGCTTACAGCATATTACGAATCGTAGAACAGTAAATGTATCTTAATGTAGGGATTTGTAAAAAGTCTTAGTTGTAATTATTATACTTGTATATATATTTAAAAAAATAAATAAATGAATAAATAGAAAATAAAAATAAAACTTTTTTTTTTCTTATTTAGAAAATATTTAATTCATTTTCTCTTGCTCTAATTACCAACAGGATACTTGGTTTATAAAGCATTGAAATTAAGCACAAAACCTTGTGAGAAACATGCATACTATCTAAATGCAACGAGAACTGGCATAAAATGCTATTATTACAAACTAATAATAATAGTAATAAAAGTAAAAGAAAAGAAATTACCCAGATTAATGTCAAGTACATTACGATAAAGCTGACTTATAATAACCAGTGATTAATTTATGTACTGTTGCCGAAAATTTAAAACTGATTAAATTTAAAAGAAAAATAATTAAATATATATATATATAATTTGATACTATAATAATATAATATTTTGATACTCTCATATATTCATTTCTCTTAATCTATGCTTTCTGGATGTAACTCTATTCTCCGTAAATCGCTTTTTAAAATCCATATAATTTCCTATTTCCAGTAGAATAATTTTATTTTCGGAGAAACTCTATCCTAAGAATAAATACAACTTTTTAAAATTGATAGCTTTTGAAAAATATGATTATTTCTGAGGAAATGCATCCCTTTTAGTTCGTTTATTGCTAAAATTAGCACTCGTTTATCTAATGAGGAGTAATTTTAGAGACAGGACAGATATATATCACCTTCTTTTCGGATCAGGATGAAAGATCTCCATTAAGAGGGGTGTTCCACAAATAAACGACGGCTTTTAATGTTTAAAGTAGTCCATTTTAGAATCTTATCTCGATCAGTATCTACATAAACCCTTACAAAACAAGTGATGGATTATTGTTCTTTGCCAAATAAATGACGTTTAATTTTGAGTTATTATTTTAATTGTGTGAACGATGCTTTTCTTTTCTTTTTACCCTTTACTTTTCTTTTCTTCTTTAATCATAAATGAAAATTTTTTGTGGTTTTGGAATTATTCACTTTATTAGTATTTTATTATGGTTTTTGATTTTCCTCGATTTTAAGTATTTTCAAGTCATAATTATTTTAATTAAAAATCTACAAATTATCATATTTAAATTTATACTGGTATGCTGGCATATTCAATATTTTTTTCAAAAACAAAAATTTATTTTAAATATAATTTTTCTCTCTTTCTTTCTTTCTTTCTTTCTTTTTTTTTTTTTGGTAACTATGTTTAAGTAACAGTCCTTTTATCTTTCAATGCACTTTTTTTTTTTTTTTTTTTTTTTTTTTTGTAGTGTAAGTTTGTAGTATTAATTTTTTGTATGGTCAGAAAATTAAACAGTAAAGCTATAATTTAAAAAAAATTATTTTCATTATAAGGATATTTTTAATCGAATATTTTTATTTCATTTTAACATTTGAATGGTAATCAAATTACTTTTAAAAGATGCATCAGATCTCTTATATCTAAAAAATAAAGTCTACGGTATACAACAATATCTTGCGTGTAGTATATGTATTAGTATTTGGAGGTATAGCTTCATTAAAAAATTACACTTTTCTTTACCCCTCCCCTCCCCCACAAAAAAATCAAAGGCTTGATGTAATCGTCAGATTAGTTAATAAAAACATACATTTTTCTTTAAAACTAAATATTAATGTTCAATACACTTTCTAGATTTCCTGTAAGAATCTCTTTCACTTTTTTATTCTGCGTGAAATTTTGAAATACTTTAATATATCAGAAGTTTTACGCCCCATTCATCAAATATCACTGCAGTCCTCTAAAGTAGATACTGTTTACATTAACGAATATATTGGTAATACTTGAAAGCTGAGTTGATATTTTTGTGCTGCAGGAAAAGCTTTTAATCAAACTTCATGCATGATTGAATATGTATAGTTCTGAGATAACTTGAATTCTAAATTTAGAACTAAATTTAATGTTTATAACTTACAGAATATTTGATTCTAGAAGTATTTTATAAAGATTGTTTAAATTTTGTTTAAAATAAAGTTGTGGTTACTTAACATTTTTATTTGAAATTCTGTTTCGAGAATAATAGAAAAAATTGCATTAAATAACTTTTGTATTTTTTCTTTGCAGGCTAAAGAGAAAATAAAGAAAGTTTTAAAAGTAGTCTTTTGTTAGGTTTAATTAAAGAATAAACATGTCTAAAACAATATCTAAAACAATTAATGAAATTTGTGCTCTAACTTTTTGCTTTAAAAATGTCCAGCTAATAACTGTTAAAATTTTTTAGATTTTTTTTTTTTTTTTTGTCTGCTTGTTCATTTATATGAAAATTAAAAAAGAAAAGGAAAAAAAAAAAAAAAAACTCCCTTCCCTCTCTTTCTATATGTATATATATATATATTGCTAACTGTAAACATGCGTTAGTTTCTATTTGCATTCACGCGTTCTGTGCATGCAGCTTATAAGTAAGTCTATAAGTTCTCTCTCTTTCTCTCTCTCACACACACACATATATATGTATACATAGTCCTGCAATAAGTTCTGTCCACTGAAATAAAACAACCACTATCTTTTTAATGTTCGGAAAATGACACCGCTATGTTTTGTAAAAGTATAAATAGTGTGTGAACACTAAAGAATTAACAGTACTTGTTAAACATTTGCATAGTTAAGAGGGAGTGGGGGAAAAAGGGAAAACAGAATCGCAGTAATTGCTTTACGCAAGTGTGGCAAGAAACCGAAGGAGATTCTCAACTTGCTAAGGCCGCTGAAAATTTCAACGAATTTCATCCAGCGAGCTATTAAGAGGTATAAAGAAACGCCCTCTACCGATGACAGGCCACGAATTGCTCGTCCTCGTACGAGCAGAAAGCCGCTATGTAAGTAAAAAATCATGGCTTGTGTGATGAATATCCCTACCAGGACAATGTCCCGCATTATAAAACAAGACTTAGGACTTGGTGCTTACCGTAGATGAAGTGGCCAGCGACTTACGGCTTACTTAAAGATATTCGTAAGACCAGAACGAAAGTTCTGTTACAGCGGCACAAACATCAACAAATTCTTTTTTCGGATGAAAAAGTCTTCATTATAGAGAAAAATTCAACAAGCAAAATGACAGGGTGTTAGCTCGTATTTCGAACGTAGCTGCAGAGATGAAAGAGGTCACAACCCTGCATCAGTAATGGTTTGGGGGGGGGGGGGATGCCATATAAAGGTGTAACCACGCCACATTTTTGTGAAAAAGGTGTAAAAACGTCAGCTAAAACTATCAAAGCGATATCCTGGAAAGTTGTGAAGCCCTTAAGTGATATTTTGTTTGCTGGAAAGCACTGGATATTCTAGCAGGATTCAGCACCAGCGCATAAGGGAAAACGACCAAGCACTGGTGTGAAGCCCAGATTTTAATCCACTGGACTACCGTCTTTGGAAAATTTTAGAGGAGAAGACCTGCGCCAAGCCTCATCGAAATATTCAGACTTTAAAAGCAGATTTAGTGAAGACAGCAGCAGAAATTCCGATTGAAGGCATGCGTGCATCGATAGATGAGTGGCCGGAGCGTTTTAAGAAATGCGTAAAGACGTGAGGAGGTCATTTTGATTTTTTGATTTGATTTTATTTTTTTTTAATATAATATGAATAATAAATAAAATCTATGTAAAATTTAAACTCTATTTCATTTTCCATAAAAACTAGACCTTTCTAATTGTTGGACAGAACTTACTGCAGGACTATGTATGTGTATGTATTATATATATACAGAGAGAGATAAAATAATCTATGTTTCCATATTCTACAATAAAAATTTAAAGAATTAAAATATAGTATTTGAATGATTAGTGTCAAACCAGCGTTGTCGTATTTTAAGTAGGACAGAATAAGTATTGCACACAGGATGGGTGAAAATTTCCTGACACAATTTAAACTTTGTTTCGTTTAAGAAAATAAAAGAATTATCTCCAAAATTTCTCCTCAGATGACGCTACATACCCATATGTTTCGTTTTCATAGCGTGTCTTGTAGTATTCCCATAGCCATTTTGATCCCCAGACTTAAATCTACTTGATTACATTTTGTAGGACTGTGGAAAAGACAAAGTGTATGTTTCCCCTGTGGCTGAAACTGAAATATTGAATACGCGAATAAGGTATGTAATGCAGTCTCTTACAAATCAATGCCAGCGCACACGTGGGTTGCATAGGATTATCATTTGGATGTGGTTCATGCTATAATAAATGCACTTTTTGATTTTTGTAGTAAATTTTACAAAATAAATCATCTTCCATATCTTGCTTTGCGTTTTTAATGTTTTTCTTGATGTTTTAAGGTACAGTGCGCAAAATATGGAACTAACTTTTTTTTAAAATTCATTTATTTTTTGCTTTTCTAAACAAAAAATATCAGCGAAAGGAGCACTGTAGTACAAACCGTACCTCGTACGTCTTATTATTTTATATTAAAGTTTGGAATATGTCAGGGACTTTTGACCCACCCTGTACTTCACACTGCCGGTCGTCGCATTTTGAAAAACTGTTTTGACGAATGGTAGATAACACTGAGCAGCAGCTAGCTATATGACGATTTATAACTGGTGTGTCAATGTTTACAGTCCGTGGACCACAAGCATATTTAATTTTTAAATGATTAAAATGTCTTAAAAATGCAGCTTATTCTCCTTTTCAAATTTAGAAAGTCTTAGTGAGGAAGGAATTTACAAAATAAGTTGTTTTTTTTCTTTTTTTTTATCATTGGGAATTCATTCATTAACAGTAGAATTTCTAACTGAATCATTTATGTACTAGTCAAATAAAACACAAGGTAAGAAGGCAAAAACAAAATTAAAACACTAAATATAAATGAAAATAAACTTATTAAATCGCTTCGTTTGACAATGATTTTTCGGTGACAACGAACTAACTTGTGAAAAATTAGACTGATTTATTTGACTGCTTTCTGTTTCTCGCTTCAGCTAACATAATGATGGAATGGACAATTTCTTCTCTTCTTTCAGTTATGAAAAATGTTTCGTATATCGATTTGTATTCCTGTTAATAGTTTATTTTTCCTCAAAATTGTTCGTGGATAATAATCAATTTCAGAGAAGAATTTTGATGCAATAGATCGATGAGGCTTTTTTTTTTTTTTTTTTTTTTAATTCTTGGAAAATTCTTAGAAAAAAGTATTTAATCCCTCTTTTTAAAATGCGAAATATTTCCTATTTATATATTCTGTCAATTTGATGTGATTTTATTTGTTTGGGTAAGACAACATTGAACTATTTTTATTCCGATTTATCGATTTTAAGTCTCTCAAACAAATATGATAAAAATTCATAAATTTCATTTTTATGTATTTACAGCTCAGTCGTTACCGTACATGTTATTAAAAAATGTAATTAAAAAATCGAATTTCTTTTACGGGATTCTGTTTGGACGAATAAAAATAGGTTGTAAAAACCTTCGAAATATATATACATAAAGAAAAACTGTAATTGTTAACGATAAAATAATTCAGTATAATAGTATTGGGGGATCTAAAATTAAAACCAAAGAAATCTTGGTAACGTCGCACTTCCGACCGGGACAGATCCGACCGGGGTTAAAATCGTAGCACTTCCGACCGAATTCTTAAATCCATGCACACCTGTTCATCGCAAGGTAGCTTTTCCGACCGCTATAATTAAAGGCATGACAATCGCTGCGTCAATGGATATATAACATTTACGACAGGCAAAATATCACCCTGATTCCCTTAGCAATATTTTTCTATAATAATTAATTGAAAAAAATCTTTTTAAGTAAATGTCTTTTGAAATACATTTTTCGAATAATAGCCTAAGGGATAGTATTGAGAAAGCTCGGCTAATTTAATTAGTATATGTTGTATATATTTTAACGTAAAATTTTATGAATTAGATTATTTAAATGATATAATTTTAATTAGTTCTTTGTTCTATAATCATGACAAAAGATATCTTTTTATATCACTAAGTATTTTAAAATAGTTTTTCTGTTAAAAGCTCAAACAGTATTATTAAGTAATCTGATCTAAATTCATTATTTAAAAAATATTTTTGATAATTAAATAAGTTTTTAATTATAATATATTATTAATTATTTTTTATATAATTACTGATGAAAATAACTTTTCATCTTAAAAATAATTTGGTGGTGGTAGTTTAGGTGTTAAACCCGACTAAGAACATGAGGGTAGACAACCATGACCTGGGATCGAACCCGACACTTCCTGTCTACCAAAGTGGACAGCAGAACTTCTGGGTTTATTGATTAAAAGTCTAAATAATTGTATTCAGCGATTTCATCTAACTTAATTATAAGAAATTACATTTTTAATAAATAAATTAGTTTTTTAATTGAATATTTCATTAAATATTTTTTTAACTAGCCTTTTTTTTTTTTTTTTTTTTTTTTTTTTTTTTTTTTTTATAATAATTATTCATGGAAAATAAATAAAATCTTTTAATATTAAAAATGTTTTAAAATAAATTTTTCTATTAAAAGCAGAAACAGTTGTATTAAGCAATCTCAGCTAAATTAAATATTAAAATTTATATTTTTGATAATTAATTTAGTTTTAGATAAATAATTTAGTCTTTCTATTAGAATTTTTTTTAAATAAAATTACCTTAATTAGATCGTTAACTAGCTTTTTTGATAATTATTCACAGAAAATAAAATCTTTTAATATTAATAGTGTTTTAAAATATTTTTTTCTAATGAAACAGAAACAATTGTATAAGAAATCACAACTAATTTAATTATTAAAATTTACATTTTTGGTAATTCATTTAGTCCTTAGATAATTAATTTACTCTTTCTCTGAAAGTTTTTTTAAATAAAATAATTTTAATTAGATCCTTATTTCTATAATCAGTTATAGAAAAAAATATTTTTATGTTTAAGAGCAGTTTGAATTAGATTTTTCCTTTTAAAGCTCAAACAATAGTATTACATAGCTGCCAAGTTTTTAAATTTATTCCGGAATGTTGTTAGTGCCGCCGCTTTTTCGCACCGTAATACTTTTAGAGTGATTTTATTAATATTGAATCGTAATTATATATCGAAGAAATTTTTTCTACAAAGATTATAGTGTGAAAAAAGGGCGGGGCTGAAAACATTCTGGAATAAGTTAAAAAACTTGGCAGCTATGTATTAAGCAATTTCAACTAAATTAATTATTAAAAATTTATATTTTTAAGAGTTAAATTATTTTTCATTTGAATGTATTATTAAATCATTTTTTAATTAATATTTTTCATATATAATTATTTATTTAAAAAAAAAAAGCTTTTTAATAAAAAATATTTTAGTGGTTTTAAGCGTTAAAGCCTAATTACGACATACAGGTCCTAAGCCTGGATGACATGCCTTTCATGAGAGTTCTTTCAAATGAGCCCTGGTCTGTATATACGCGAGTTTCAGAGAAAACCATGGAAAATTGCAAATGTCTAGGTTGAAAAGTGTGACCTTGGATCGAACACGGCAAAAGAAGCCAATCAGAGCCCACCAGTGGCTGAGCGGTTCTGCGCTCAAAGGTGGTAGACGTGAGGTGCCGGGTTCGATCCCAGGTCACGCTTGTCGGCCTAGCCGTTCGGAATTTTCCGTTTTTTTCTCAAAAACTTGCGTAAATACGGGCTAGGAACCCTTAGAAAGACCTCCACAGAAGGCACCCCCTCAAGCCTAGGACCCTAGAGTAGTCAATCGGCCTTATTCTCAAACACTAACACCAATCTATCAACTTGGAGAGCAGAACCGCTCGGCTACTGAAATAGGCCTTTTAATTAAAAGTCCAAAAATATAGTATAAAGTTATTTGAACTAATCTAAATATAAAATATTATATTTTTAATAAATATATAAATATATTTTAATTAGAATATTTTATTGAATTATTTTTTTTAAACCAGCTTTTATTATTATTATTATTATTAGTAGTAGTAGTAGTAGTAGTAGTAGTATTTTCGTACATAGAAAATAATATCTTTTAATATTAAAAGAATTTTAATAAAGATTTTTCTATTAAAAACCGAAACAATAATACTAAACAATCTCAACTAATTTTATTTAATTATTAATATATATATATATATAATATAATTTGGGTGGTCTTCGTTTTTGATCAGAATAATTGTTTGAATACTGAAATTAATTTTGAAATGTTTGCACTGCTAATATTAAATTATTATTATATTACTATATATATAAGTTAAATTAATTTTCTAGATTTTTTTATTTTTATTTATTTATTTACATTCCATTTTTTAATCTTTAATTACAGGAAAAAAATATATTTTTACAGTATTATATAGTATTTATAATATTATATAGTATTTATAGTATATAGAAATAAATTTTTCAATTAAAAGCTCAAATAGTTGTATTAAACAAATTAATTTTATTATTAAACATTTTGATTTTTAATAAATTAGTCATTATTAATTATATTTTTATATTACATAAATCTTTAGATTTTTTTTTTTTTTCTATAATCTCCCATAGAAAAAAAATATTTTTAAATTAAAAGTATTTAGAAATAGATTTTTCAATTAAAAGATCAAATAGTTCTATTAAACAAATATTAAACATTTTGTTTTTTAATAAGTGGAATCATTTTTTATTATATTTTTATATTAAATAATTCTTTAATTATTTTTTTTGTATAATCTCCCATAGAATTTTATTATTATTAAAAGTATTTTAATACAGATTTTTCAATTAAAAGCATTCCTATACGTTGATACATTTATATAATAAGCTATAACAATGGTTAAATCTTAGCAGAAATGTAAAACATATTAAAAACATTGGAGAAATGGAAGTACATATAGCTAAGCTTGTAACGTTAAGCAATGGTGCTTTATCCCACTTTTTGTCAACATTCTAAAGCACGTGCGGAATAAATTGTCAATGTTCATCGGTGGCTAACGAAAAATAAAGCCTGTATTTTTCGTTAGCCGCGATGTTCATCTCAGTGACGTCACGTGCGCCTGCTCTATTCTATATAAATGTAGGTGCAATATTCAAACACAACTTGAGTGGGAGATACCCCCCAAACACACACACGCGCACTTATAAGGAGTTATTTGTCAAATAAAACTGTTTCTTAACCTGGTTTGAATTCTTTTTAACATAGGTTTATATACAATTAATACTTGTTATCTCACCCCTTGTTCTGTAGTTTGTTTTTATAAAATTGAATTACAAGATAAGAGAAAGCCGTGTGAGTGCCACACCAGATTATTAAAGTAGAGAAAAGAACTAAAATACTAGCGCATACTAGCATTCCCTCCCACCTCAAACTACGCACCTGAATTACATTACGATAATTGTATATTGAAAAAAAAAAAACTCTTATTTGAATTTATTGACTTTTGTACGCGTTTGGGTTTTTTATTTAGTAAATATATCCAGTTTCTTAACTCTTTTTAACGAATTTAATCAGTGAAGCCTCCCTCCCTCCCTCCTTAGACATAAACACACCTTCTGTGTTGCAGCTGCTTTCGGATAGATCTGGTCGGAAGTGCTACCCTCAAACCAAAACGGTCGGAACTGCGACAATTTTAACCCCGGTCGGAAGTGCGACACCACCAGAAATCTTCAACGTCTTGAATGCCAAAGAGATAAAAATGAAAAGCAGACAGCTGTTTCGGTTGCATTTAGCGTACTGTCTTCAGTGCATAAAGAAATGAGGAAGAAGTACTCGTACATATAGGAAAGGAATCGAATTCTGATGAACCAGTAAAATTACGTATAATGTGGAGAGATTGGCCAACAGGAAATTGAGAAAATGTAAATGTGAAAAATGTAGAAGGAATTGTGAAAATGTAGACTGAATGTAAAATTTCTAACAATCAGACAAATGGGGTACAGAGAAATCACAATTAACAATATTTTAAAGATTTTTATAGGTATAAAAAGCTTTAAAGAAATTGAATTCTTCAGTGGATTTGGACTTGTAAATTATTTTAGCCGAATCAAATTTAAAATCGTGGTTTTTCTCCCAGCAATGCTTAGGAATGGCCGATTTGTTGACAATCAACAAATCGAATATTTCTAAAGATTGATTCTAATCTTGATTGATTCTCTCCTATCAAAAAGAAGAAGAAGCCTTACTATTTAATTTTATATAAACAATAAAATTTATTTGTTAGTTTAAAATGAACAAATTGAACACTTACACATAATAATAGCAATATATATATATATTTATTTATTTATTAAATTTATTTACTGAATTAGTATATGTGTGTAAATAGAGGTTATCGTAAACTTTTGCGATGAGCAAACAAACTTTGTTAATTCTTTTCATATCTCATTTTCTACTACCTATTTTTTTTTTCATTATAATTTTACATATTACATATACAAATATTATTACCAATCTTTTGACTCTGATACCTATTAATGTTCACGTCTAGCGTACTAAATATTCATTATATAGTATGTATATGTATGTATATATATATATTAATGTATTTAAAATAATTTGGCAACACTCAATTTTATTTTCTATCATTAAACATTAAAAAAAAAAAAAAAAAAAAAAACTAACATACTCGACAAAAACGTTTCATTAACAATAGTATATAAAAATAAATAACTGCGATAAATAAAATATAAATGTACTGTCTTTTCAAATAAATAAAGCAGTAACAATAATCTGATAAATAAATCATAAATGGACTTATAAGTGATGTGAAAAGCTTAGATGGTTGTAATGGATGGTCAAAAGTAATTTTCCATGTTGTGTTTACTTTCAATTTCTTTACTGCAATTTTTCTTTTAGGATTTTGCTGAGGCAACGTTTTTATTAATATTGCATGCACTGCATTTCAAATTCCTTTCGGGAAGTCTATCTATCTAGGTTTGTTTTCTCGTTTGAGAAACGTATTAAAATAGGATCGAATAAACCACGTTAAACCTGTTACTTTTTTCTAATTTCATAGTAATATTTTACCAATAAAGAAAAATGTTATTTTCATCTGTTTGAGTAGTTGTTTTTTTTTTTTTTAAATTGTTAATTTTATTATAATTCATGTAAAGAATTTTGATATTTATTATATTTTATCTCAATTTCTTCTCTATACTTTCATATTTCATGCAAAATGTATCGTACTTAATCCCCCCTTTTTTTTTATTAATTATTATAGCTCTTGTATAAAGTTTTAAGTCCATATGCGAATTAGCTTAAAACTGATACAGTCGGCAGCAAAAGTATCCGAGCACAAGCAATAATAAATGTCTAAAAAAAGTGCACTTAATACTGCTTTGTTAAATAAATACTTGTCAAGTCATGTTCTTAGTCAGTCTAAGAACAAGGATTCAACAAGGATTTATTTAACAAAACAGTATTAAGTGTACTTTTTTGATATTGGAATTATTGGCTAGTGCTCGGATAATTTTGCTGCCGACTGTAACGATTCTTCAAGAATTTATGAAATATGAAATGTTTAATATAAATTCCTCAAAATATTCATTTTAAACATATTTATGTCTTTGATGTGACACGGACATTATATTTGTGCATTTTTTGTTTTTCTGTGAATGACAGCAATTATGGATTTTTTCTCGTTACGATTATCTTACACGAGTCTTAAGCAAATCATTGAAACTTTATTTTATTACAATTCTATACTTAAACCTTTTATGGATTGTCTGTAGAAACTGTCTTAATTTTTATTATGCGGTGAAAACATTGCAATAACATAACTTCATGAGGAAAAATTTATTTTTGATACCTGCATTTTTTTTTTTTTTTTAATTACCCGACGTGTGTTAAGAAAGAAAAAAAAAAAATCCTCAAAGAATATTTTTTTTAATACATCTTGCTACCAAATATTATATTGTATTTTGACCAGGATCTAGAATTCATAGTGTACCAGGAAATTTTGAATTCTTTTCCAAAAGAAAATTCTAGTAGAAGCTTTAATAAATATGATTTAATCGAGTTTTATTGAATGTTAAATATCTAAATGAGGTATAAATTTTAAATATAGATCCTCCCCCCCCTCCCCCAAATAAATAAATAAATAAAATAAAATAAAAAATAGTGTTATCGATTGTAATCATCACCAATTATTTAGGATTTTCTTCTTGATATGTATCATTACCGTATTTTCTTGCAGTATCATAATGAAAGTAAATAAGATAGTGAAACTAAAACCCCTATCAGCAGTCTTTCTTCTCTCCCACCCCACCCCCTTTTTTTTCTTTTTCTTAAATTAGAGAGATTGCTTAGTATGTTTGAAAGAGAAAAAAATGATAAAAAAAGGTTTGCGTTTTTCGCGCATACATTTTTAGTCACGCAACATATTATTTTATTGACAAACTGTTTCACTGCCCAGCGACAAAGAACTTGAACTTTAATGCGTGAGATAGAAATGTGAAAATGACCAGACACTTTCTTTTTTAGTATGTCTGCATGAATATATTTTTGTTATTTGATCTTTATTTTCATTCAAAACTGGTTTTTTCATTGAGAAGCTTTTGAATTTGATATCTTAAGGATGAAAAACGCATTTTGTTTTTATATTTTGTATTGTTTCCTTTGGTTTAGAAAAGACTTACGTTTCATCTTAAAGGTTTGTATTCATATTAAAGTATATGATTTGCCTTATCTGTGTTTAAAAATTAGACAAATTTCTTTTATCTTTTTTATGTAATGCAGTCACTTATAATTGTAATAACATTCTCGCCACTGAACAGTAGCAGTTTCTCACCTCATTGTGTGTAAATCATGCTTTATCTAGTTATCTATCTATCTATCTATATATATATATATATATATATGCAAATGCTTTAAGATATATATATATTTTTTCTTTTTACCGATATTAAATATTGATGTGTATGCCATTTAAATACTCATTTCATATATTTATAGCTAAAGTTAAAATCTTATTTCATTGAAACTTTTAATTAAATGAAAGTAAAATTATAGACACGATTTTTTTTTAATTATTATTATAATAAGTACATTACAAATAAAATGAATTTGATTGAAAGTTCACGTGAAATATAAATGATAATAAAATTGTAAGATATTTGATAAACATTTTAGATATTAAAACACAACTCTGTTTCTCTAAGACCAAAATGAGAGAATTTCAGCGTGTGCAAAAATCTTTGAGCCAAAAAGAACCAACAACGCCATAGGAAACCGAAAAAAGAAGATTGACGTTGAATTGGTTTAATATCACACTAGAATAATTTGGCAACATTTTTATTGAGAAATAAAATAATAAAAATAGTTTAAAAAAAAAAAAAGAGGTAGAATAAAGATTGAGAATCCCGATTATTTACTTTTAACTAAGAGTTATTTAAGTTCCTGTAAATTTGCAGAAAACTCTGGATAAACATTTCAGTAAATTCACAGACATTTTTTACAGTGCACACCTTGTTTCATGGGTCCCACGCAAATTATAAAGAAAAGCAGCGATGACTAAAATAAACTCAATTGTATTTTTATTTGCGACTAATCCGTCAACAACATAGTTTAATGTTATATTCAAGACTTTTTTTTTTTATAGAATGCTAAAATTTTGTACATGACTTTATGAAGGTATGAAGCACATTTTACTCACTCATATGGTGAGAAGGCAGTAGAAAATTTTTAAATATTGTAATTGCTTAAGCTTCAGTTATTTTCTTTGATAACATTACGTGCATTATTGGGATTATGCATATTTCAAAATTTTTTTAGATAGTGTTAACTTTCATGCCATAATTAACTTGGTTTATAATAGTACCATAGATAGTTACATATAGATCCATTAAATTAATAATACAGTATGTTATCCAGAATCAGAATGGTCAAAGAGATTTTTATTCTTCCCTAACACTCAGAGACGTTTATTTTTAAATATGGAAATTGTCTGCTTCATTTGTATTTTTAAATTTTAAATAAAAGGTATTTAGTTAAAATGAGAAGTTTAATCTTTTAGTAATAAAGTGATCATATGATTTTACAAAATGATGAGCTGAAAAATCTCTATCTATATATAAAATAGAGAACTTATAATAATATGCATTTAGAGTAAAAGTAAATGCTCATATAACATGACAGTTGTTTTTCATATACATTCTGTTTTCCAAACTAAAAGAGAAGGTACGTTCACGTTAAATTTGCTTGTTAATTTGTATTTTGATTTGAGTATGCTATAATTCTTGTGGTCTTAAATGATAAATTTCATTATCCATCAGTGTTAAAAGTTAAAACTGATGTATATATGCTTATAAAAAGCATAGCTTCTGGAATGAAATTTACTTAAATTATGTTTTTAGACATTGTTTAAGATATAGATTACTTTTACAGGTATAAAGTAATGAATAACTATAAATTTGTAGACTTAAAAAAAAAAATCCGATTTAAATAAAAAAAATCCGATTTTTTTCAAAAAATTCTTTAAATCAAAAAAAATCATGAACCCTGAATATTAGTAATTACCTTGATATTTGTTAAAATAAAATAATAATAATAATAAAGTTAGGGAATAAAAAATATAGTTGTTTCATATAGGTTATATTCAGGTCTTCATTACATTTTGCCCCCAACAACAGCTAAAAAATTCTGCTTTCTAAGCTAGTCAGCGGTAGGTGCTGAGTTCGAAACCAAGTCGTGTTCGTCGGACAAGCCCTTCAGAGTTTTCTATGGTTTTATCCGTAACTCATGTGAATGCGGGCTAGATTCCCTTAGAAAGACCACTCCCCCAGTCTCCAGTTGTCTCTTGGGTAGACAACTCGACCTAATCCATACGCCACGCCACTTCATCACATATTTATTTCTCAAATTTATTGTAATTTTAGTTTCTGTTTTCAAATAAATATTGCAGATTACCGTTAAAATATTCAACTGGGGGTAGGGGAGGATAATAATTGTATGAAATACGCGAGAAATTTGTATAAATTACACTCATCACTTCAGTTTTTAATTTTAAAATGTATCTTGAATATATTTTTTACAAAAGTTAAGTTTTACCATTTTTGTATTCTTATTTTATGAATGTAGAAAATTCTATTTTATGTATGTACTGTAAAAAACATCCAACGTGTAGTATCTTTATTTTAAAGTATTCTTGGATATATTTCAATGGGATTTTGAATCGTTTTGTGCAAGTTTTATGCAAATATTAAAGGGTGCATAAATAGGCTAATTTGTCAATGCAAATGGATATATGGTCTTCTTTAAATCTCGATTTATTGAAGAATGTTAATGTTTTGGCTAAGAATGAATAACGAAAATTGTGATTTTTTTTTTTTTTTTTTTTTTTTTTTTTTTTTTTTTTTTGATAATGATGGATAATTATTTTTTAAAAAAATAATTCCTATGCAGGAAACATTGAATGCTTTTTTGAACTATAAATGAAAATATCATCGTTGTGAAATCTAATCTAAGATTTTTCTCAGAATTTTTTTTTTACATAACTTTTAAAGTCAGTAATTGTTTTACCCAACTCTGAATGCCTATTCATTGACAGAATATAATAGTTAGCGTTCAAGCATGGATGTTCGTTATAATTGGTCTAATTTAGTTCCAGTGAGAAAGAAATGATGGTAGGACTACCAAATCAAACCACAACTCTTAATTTTATTATAATAGATATTTTGAACTATATATATTCCACCGTGGAATTTTTTCATCTGCGTAAAGAAATATTTTAAGCGAGTAAATTCTTTTTACTAAACATTTTGGCAGTGTATACAAACAAAAGCAATGTTTTTTTATATTCTATATATATACATAAACATACACTCTCTCTCTCACACACACATTCTTTCGTTCTTATAATTCTCCAATTTTAATCTAAAAAATATATAAATAAAATCTGAAATACCTAAAACATTTTTTCGTATTGAGCTTAAATAAATCGTATTAATCAGGAGAAAAAAAAAGAAAAATTAAAGAAAGAAGAAGATGTCGCAACATCTTTATAGCTTAAAATTTTCCATGCAGTATTTCCACTGTTTCTAGATAAATTTTATAAAATGGTTTTGGGGAATCTATGCAATCATAAAATATATACATATAAAGTTAAAAAAATATATCATTATTACAGTCACTTTTTATGTGCTAAAATGTCATTATTTCAAAGGAATTTTTGATGAATAATTTTCAAATTTGTATTCTTCTATCGCGATTTCTGCATTTTAATTATTTCTAAAGTTCCATGAAATAAAATGAATTAACTGTCGTTTTCTAGAGTAACATTTTATAAAGTAAGTTTCCCCGATTCTGAAAAAGAGACTTTAACCAATCCACATTACTGTGTTAAGAAAAATTAATGGTTAATGGCGAAATTCCTTAAAAGGCGCAATAACTCATCCAGTTCCATTAAAAAGTTATATAAATCAGGGCTTTTCACATTTTTGAAAAGGTACGTTTCTGAAAGTCTAGTGAAAGCAATAACAATAACAGATTTTCTAAATTAATTTTCATAGCGGTAAAATAATCGTTCAAATCTTATTTAAATTAAATTTCATAATCTAGGCTTTTTTCGTTTTTAGTTAGATGTTTTGCTATTCCAAATATTTTCTATTCCATTCTGTGATATTTTTCCTTTTTAAAGATTAAACATGAAACAGAAACTAATTTGGAACAAAACAAATCTCTCGGTAAGACCTTAATTTAATATATATATATATATTTTTTTTAGAATAGCATATTTTTATGAACCAGACCTTTCCATTTTTAAGAACAGCAGATTAACAGCTCCTCCCTTTTCCAAAAGACTTTTGGAATGATATAAAACGAGTTAGCAGATTCAACAGGCTGAGGGGTCGTAATTCGAATAAATCTCCCATATCCGGTCTAACAGGTGCAGTAAAAGTATATAGAAAATGACTTTTTTCAGACTCATATCTCAAAAACCATAATGGCTAGTACTTTCTATGATACTGAAACTGGCATTCACAAACTAGCACTTACTGTCCCATTATCGAAAATGGGCGAGAAGATGGTAAGGGTGTTTTCTCATGGTGTATATGCTTTGGCATTTTCGGGGTTGCCTATAGACCAGATTCATCCATCAAGGGCGGAAGCGGTTGCATCACTTGTGAAGAGGTGGGCGTGATGACCTGTTAAGTACATTGCAAGCATTGTTGGTTGTGGTTGTTTGTTTCAAAAGCAGTTTATCTTACAAGACTGATGTACTGTAATTTTTAAGAGAATAATTGAAAACATTATCTAAATTCTATTGTGTTTTCGTGAAAAATCGTACCAATTTTTTAAAAAAGGACATTTAGGTGAAATTATTTTTCTTTGAATAAAATTTAATGGAAGAACTGTATGATAATTAATGTTTATTCATTGAAATAATGAGTTTGCTCTTAATATAATTGGAAATTTTAGTAACTATGTAGATTGCTCTACTTTACTTTTGATTTTGCATCCATCTGCCGGTGATCTATTGTAAATTTGTTCAACTTTTTAAGTAAAAAAAGTTTAAAGTTTTCTGAAATTTAGCAGAGATGCCAACATTTCAATTCATTCTGGAGCATTTTTATCTCCGCCTCTATTTCATATCCCTTTTTTCTTATTTTATCATAGTTATATATTGGAGAAAAACATTCTATTAACCCGTTAGTAGTCGCTATAGACAGCGCCACCTATTACAGATTGCGCACTTTTTATTTAACTCTCACCAATAATTTTAAGAAGTGATGTGATCAACGTTCCTTCGATTTTATTCGCGTTTTATGTATATCAAATGCTACTTCTAAAAATTTTTGGGGGCAATTGAATAAAAAAATCTCGCAACACTGAAGGATGGGCGGCAAATCGACCAACTAGCGACTAGTAACGGGTTAAAAATAAATAAATAAATAAATAAATGGTGAGGATTAAAGGCGGAGCTAAACATTCTCCGGAATAGATTAAAATGTTGGCAACTATGAATTTAGTTATTAATGTTTTTAAATGAAAAAACTGAAAGCAATTGGGAGATGTATTAAGCCACTTAGTGCGCTGATTATCTCATACCGTAAATATATAATCTGAGTTTTCTCTTTTCTTAATATGTTTACTAACTGTGTTATATCTGCTGAAATATTATATATAATTGTTTCGACTTTAAACTATTTTATTATAAAACTTCGTTTCGCTTCAAGATTTTCTTAAACACGTAATTTCCAATGTTCTTACTGGTTGTTCGCGTGATTCATGCAGCCTTAATGTTATTTATTCGGTTATTTTTATTTCCCGTTTTGCAAGTACCATGTCTATCAATCCAATTTTACATAAAAAGAAGCTACTACGACGAAAGATAATTGTGTTGTTCACTGACTAAATTGTAAAACTCTGGAGGGAAAAGAAAAAAACTTATAGGCAATCAACGCAGTGTATAATTTGACCTCCTCTCACAAAGTGCATCTAATCCCACAATTTATTAATTGGTAAATTTAAAGGTTCTCTCGATTTCGAATGAACGAAACAACAAAAAACTTACTAATATGAACAGCATAGACGATTATAATTTGCGAAGTAAACATAAAATTAGCATTGATTTATTGAACTTTATTTTATATACAAATAAAACTGATTTGAACAAACTGCAGAAATATAATTAGTTTTCATTCTCTTTTTCGTTGTCTTAATTATGAAAGAGCAAAATTTAATTTTATGTGCCTTGTGAGAAACTGCTCTCAAATTGAATTCATAGTTTCAAGAGATTAAAGAGTACGTATTTTAACTTAAAAACTTCTTCGTACACCATACAATAAATCCAAGCACTACCGTTTACGAAAGGACGTGGCCTTACTTCTTCATTAGCAAAAAACACATACTATCTTGGAGGCAAAAGCAAGACTGAAAAAGTGTATAGTTAGCTTTTCCAAAATTCTTCATAGTTAATTTAACGAGTAGGGTTAATTTTTCCTTCCTCATTAATCTTCCGTTCCGAAACACTATTAATTTTGCTTTATGTTGGTTTTCTCTTATCGGTTGTGATTGTGTGGGTTAAAGGCGATTGATTAAGCTAGGGTCTTATGCCTGGATTGAATTCCTTCCGTAGGGTGAGGGGGGGGGGCTTTTAAATGGATCCTAGTCCGTATTTATACGATTTTCGTAGAAATATATGAAAAAATATGAATGGCTATGCCGACAAGCACAACTTGGGATCAAATCCTGCACCAGCTGTCAACCAGCAGCATCTCTTCTATTGGCGGAAACCTTTCTTTTTTATCAGAGTTTTTATTTTACACTGTATAAATGTAATAATAATTTTGCGTATAATTTTAAATAAGCTAACATCATCAATGCTCATGTAAACATTCATCATGGTGTAAATATTTGAATGCTGGGTCATGTTTTTGCTTTATTACTTATATGAGACAAGCGTCATTGATGTAAATGAGCGTATTATTATTATTTTTTAAATCCTTTAATTAATTAATAGGGATTGGATGGGGATTTTAGGATGCATTAAAATTTATAGGATTTTCATGACTAAATAATCTTTAAAAGTGAACTTTACTAATTATCTGCATAAAATATTTGTAGTGGTTTAATTCTATTCATTTATCTACTCTTTTTCGATTAACCTTCTTTATTGTATCAAAATGTTGGATGAGTGCGAAAGGTCTATCCGTTTTTTGGTTATGCAAATTCGCAATGGAATTGACGTCACACATGGCATTGTAATGACGCAAATCGTCGGCCAATCAAACGTGTGGATGCCTCACATATAAATGCATCGTGTCTCACAAAGTTAATCATCTAAAAAAAAATATCAGAAGTTATAACGTGAAAAGCGAGAAGGAGCATATAAGACATTGTTTGTTATACGAGTTCGATAAAAAGAGTACGGCAGTCGCAGCATGTCGCAATATATTTCGAGTTTATGGGGAGGATGCAATAAACGAAATCACATGTCGTCGATGGTTTCGTAAACTTAGGGAAGGAGACAGAAGCTGCCAAGATCAGGCTGGGAGTGGATGACCATCACACGTTGGAGACGACGGTATTGACCACGCCATAAGGAACAATCCAAACCCAACCGTGCAAGAATTAGCGGAGATTTTCAACGTACACCGGACAACGGCCGAGAAACGGCTGGTTAAGTTGGGTTTTACGAGAAAGTTGGATCGTTGGATTCCACATAACCTGACAGCTAATAAACGGGATGACCGAATCGCCACCTGAGTTTCCTTGCTTTCCCGGTACAAAAATGGCCCATTCTTGACACGAATTGTGACAGGAGATGAGAAGTGGGTTATGTGCCGTAACGTAAAGCGTCGTAGGACTGTGTGTCGCCCTTCCGATCCGCCTGCATCGACTTCCAAAGCTGAACTTCATCCCAAGAAAGTGTTATTGAGTGTGTGGTGCGATGCGCAGGGAATAATTCACTGGGAGGTCCTGCCACTCAACCAAACTATCAGTGCTGTCTTTTACTGTCTACAATTAGACAGGTTGCATTCAAATTTGGTAGCAAAGCGGCCAGGTCTCATCAATCGTCGCGGTGTTATCCTCCATCACAATAACGCCAGACCACATGCTGCTGTCATTACTCGCCAAAATTTACTGGGCTTTGGTTGGGAGGTTTTACCCCACCCTCCCTATTCTCCTGACTTGGCACCAACTGACTATCACCTATTTTGTGCGTTGAACAATTCCTTCAGTCAGAAAATCTTTGATGATCTTGATGTTGTGAAAACTGTCATCCAAGAATTTTTTTACTCGAAACCACAGGAATTTTACCGCCGTGGGATTCATCTCCTACCAGAAAGATGGCAAGAGGTCATAAATAAGAATTGGGATTATGCACAATAATGGGTACTGTTCATTTTACGTTTATTTGCTCTTCTTTAAGGGTAATAAAAACGGGTAGAACTTTTGCACTCACCAATATATACCTACTGCCTACAGCATAATTCTTACAGGTTTTTCAGATTTGATAGAAATTCGGAAACGAAAACTTTATTAGTATGCACAGTGGAAATATGTTTATCACATCACAGTGCAAAGAATAGAAATCACTCTTGTTGTAAATATTAATAAATATATGAAAAATGTTTTTAAAAACGCTCGTTACAATGGCAGCTAATCATACAATTTTTATTTTCACCCGAACATAACCAATATTGTTGAGGGATGGGCCTTTTCTGTATCTTTTAAAAAGGCATTTGAGTAGGTTTGAAAAATTATACACATATGATTATAACATTACCGATATTCACAATTGTTTAATTGTAAAATAAATGAAATAACGTGAAAATGTGCATTTTCACTTTATTATTATTATTATTATTATTATTATTATTACTATTATTATTATTATTATTATTATTATAATTTTATGCATGATCTCTTGCACGAGCTTTTTAATTCATTTAAAGGTTCAACGACTGTCTAAAATTCTTTTCTACTTAAAAATGGATCAGAATATCATTCAAAATAAACTGAAAAAAAAAAATAATAATAATAATAATAAACGCAATGCTTAACACATTTCTAATTAATTTCAGTTTTAAAAAAGAAAAATCAAAGTTTATAACTACTGATATTCTATGGAGAATTTTTCCCATTCTAACTCATTAACTAATGGCTATTTCTAAATTCTGTTTTCACATTCAAAAAATTCACAACGATCAAACAGGTTATCGCTTTTTAAAAACTGATTAATTTAATTTTTAATATTTCATTTTGAAGTTGTAAAATGCGAATTTTCATAATGTGAAATTTTGCATTTTTTAGGTTACAAATTAAATCTTTAAAATTAAGAAAATGGATTTTTAGAAAGCGATAACTTGTTTAACAGTTATGAATTTTCTGAATATGAAAACGGGATTTAAAAATATGTATTGGTTAATGAGTTATAAAAGGGCAGAAATTCCCATAGAATAACACGGGATTCGGCTTCCGGGGACGATAAGTACAGTGGCCCCTTAACTTTTTTCTTTCTTATCATATGGTCTTGCAGAGGCGCGTTTTCAGAAAAAATAATGCAAGAAGCATTTCATGTAATAATTGGGAAACAGCTTTCTAAGGTAATTCGACCCCGCTGAATACGAATCTGCATGTTGCCAAAGCGAAATTTGGACCGGAAGTTCCGGTATCCAAGATAACGGCCAAAACTCTGTTTTTTTACACGTTTTGAGGTGTGAGAAATCGGAAAATAAGAAAACTGACACGGTGTCCGTCTTTAGGGTGTCTATTAGTTTGTTAGTGTGTTAGTCTGTTAGTCTGTGTATGCGATACCTCAAGAGCAAATGATCGCACAGCGGTCTGATCAGTTTTAAAATATTACTTATGACACTGGTAAGAACCCCTTTGATTTGTAACATTCTATTTTAAAATTTTCGTAAGTTATTCGACATTTACGATTTTCAGAATATGGGAGAATAGAACAAATTTTATCTTAAACGTGTATTAAAAGACATATTTTTATTGTAAATATGCTTTAAAATATCAGTTATGATGCTTGCATGAATATATTGAAATATGAAAATTCAAGTTCAGAAATTTCGCAAGTTATTTGAAATTTAAAAATTTCTTAACATGGCAGAGTAGGGCAAATTTTCGCATAAACGTCCATAATTTAGGATTTTCTTAACATAACAGAATAAAACAAAATTTCACATAAACGCCGTTTTTGGAGGATATTTTCATCATAAAATTGTCAGATCACTTTTAAAATGTCATTTATGATTCTAGTTTGAACATTTTTGACTGAAAATATTCTAATTTGAAAATTTCGTAAGTTATTCCAAATTTAAGATATTATCAATAGAGCAGAATCTTTCATATAAACTTGCATTTTGGTGATCGTTGCATTGAGAATAGTATGAAATTCCATGAAAACTAAACTACTGAACTTACCGTAAAAAAAAAAAAATAATAATAACAATTTGGATAAGGTAAAGTAAATGAATTGAACTGAACGGTGGGTAGACCTTATTCGTCAATTCTGATAATTTGTCCTTCAAACATTTTCTCTTCTGGCAGGTTGTACGTATGTTGTGGTTGGACGTTCGCGCCTTATTAACTAAGGAGCACATCGTTGACGCCATGTCCTGCAAAAAACGGTAGTATATTTCAAAAATGACTAAAAATACTGAAAGTGACTACCTTCAGTAACACAATTTTATTACCAAATTGTATTTAGTAAAGTATAAAACAATACTTAAAAGCATGTAACATACACCTAATAGTTTACATAATACTCATTCAACCACTAAAACCCACATATCTGACGAATTTTATATTCCAAATACAACAAGACGAACGGAGAGCACGTAAACACAACGGTGGCTATCTTGGGCACCATCTTGGAACTCCAAGCTTAAGGTAAGTACATTTTTAGCATTGAAATGTATTTGGCATAAAAAAAACCCTAAGTAGACGTTTAAATCATTATTTTAAGCTAACGAGAAAGGGAGATATAGGGCAACAGAGTTTTGGCCGCTATCTTGAATACCGGACTTCCGGTCCAAATTTCGCTTTCACAACAGGCAGATTCGTATTCAATGGAGTCGAAATACCTTAAAAACGTTGTTTCTCTAATTGTCATATGAAATGCTTCTTGCCCTTTATAGAGATGGATTTCCTACTTTTGGGCCTAATCTACTGGGGAAAGTTGGACGCAAGCCGTGATGGCATCTGCTCTTTCTTATTGTTATTTCAGTTTCATTTCTTTTGATTTTGTCCTTGTTTTACATAGTTTTCAGTTCTTGTATTAAATATATGTATTCATTTCTTATGCCTAACATATATAGATATATTCAACGTATATATTCTTTGGGAAAAATAGTTATTTGGTGATGCAAAAATTTCCATCAGACACGCAACGATAAAATTTCTTTTATTGAAATTGCGAAATATTTCAATTCTAAATTGCCTTCTTACTTCCAGTTTTTTTTTTTTTTTTTTAATTTTTTTAAAATTTTATTTTATTTTATTATTTGTTTGTTTGTTTATTAAGATTAATACTGCAAATTATTCTAGTATATTTATCTAATTTGTATATTTACGTAATCTTAATATTTCTTGTTTTCGCAAGAAAAATAATGTCTAAATATAGTATACAGATGCCAACTTCCTCGATTCTTTAGGGAGGCTTAATACCGGAAAATTTTTCCAATTGTTTTCATCTTGTTTTATCGTCGAAAATATATGAGACATTTTCCCTTAAAAATTTTTTTGGTGATAAATCTTATTAAAAAGTTAAAAATGATGGCAGCTATGATAGTATCATGGTTGCCATGTCTGCCGATTTAGGCGGGAGACTTTATAGTAGAAATTTTCTATAACAATTTTCCCTTTATTTAATCGTAGAAAATTAGTAAAACAAATTTCTATTAAAAAATAGTGGTGATAAATACGATTTAAAAATTCAAAATGTTGCAGGGGTTAAACTTTTCATTAACTATCCCTGAATTCAGGTTTTTTGAAAAATTTTCTGTCGCTGAATTTTATGTTAAATTATTTTGTTTTCATACAAATTTCTCATTTTGAATGTTTAATTTGCTTTATAATGTATTGAAAATTTCCCAAATATCACTTATTATAGGTAAACATATCTTATACCATTAATAAGGCTCCCCTATCTGCATGGGAGTAGCAGTTTTCAGGGTTTTTACATGCTAGGTAGTTTCACCCCTGATGTTGGCAAGTATGTATTTTTAATGCTATATTTTTGTAGTGTTTAGTCTCTCGATATAGTTACTAATTACTTGAGAAAAAAATAACACTTTATGTGCAAAAACTTACTTATAATTCACTTGCATTGAAACTTTGAACCGATTTTAAAATTGCTAATACAGTAATCTTAAGAATATTTTCTATCAGTTTTAATTCATTAATTAAAAAGAATTTGATTAAAAATATCCTTTTCTTTTCCCGATTTGTTGGAAACTTTCTTATTACTACAATATCTTTTTCTAAGAGATTTTATAATTAATTAATTTAAACACTTTGTAATATCTTCAATGCTTTCATGTTAAATTTGTGGGACAAAAAATTTATTAACCGAGAGTAGGAAGTATACTGAAAATTTATTGAGTTTAATTAATAAGAGCTAAAAGTATTTTTTAATACAGAAAACAAAGATTTACCAGAACATATCTAAGGACGTTTTTCCCTTCAAAGAACAGTTATATATATATATATATATATATATATACATATATATATATTAAGCGTGAACATAAAGGTTATCAGTTCAAACAGTTTTCTTTTTTAAATGTGTTATAAAAAATAAAAATAAATAGAAATGTAAGGTATTGTATTCCATGATTTTTCTTTTATTTAAAATTTTTAGAAATTTTATAATCTTAGATATATTTTTGACTGTTGTAATATATCTTTCAAATAGCTTATTTGCTAATCTTTTTTTTTTTTTTTTTTTTTTTTCAAATATGTACTTATAAAAAAAACGGGGGGGGAGGAGGGGTGAGAGAGAGAGAGAGAGAGAGTAAAAAATATAGCCGTACTTCTTAAAAAGACCATGTAAGTCAAAACATTTATTTTAGTAAAGTTTCAATTTTTGTAGTTTACCTATGACATAGAAGTTACATCAAGAAAAAAATTTTGTGTGAAATGAAAAAAAGAAAAAGAAAAGAAATCAAATGAAAAAAAGAAAAAGAAAAGAAAAGAAATCTGCGATTAATTAATTATTGCATTATAACAGATCAAACTGAAAATTTAAAAAAAAAAAAAAAAAAAAAAAAAATCTGTAAACGATTTATAAGATAGAGGGAAAATATTTTACCTAAAAAACTAATGGTGTAGGAATACGCCCTGTGTGCATATGTTTGTATGTTATATGTATGTAAAATGATTTAAAGAAACTTCTTTTTATGACTATGAATAATGAATGCATTATTTGATAAATTTTACGAATGATAAAAATGTTTAATAAGAATACATTATAATAAAATTTTAATCGTTTTTATTTTTTTTATTTTATGCTATCTAACATACTTTTGATAATAAATTTCCCTCACTTTTCGCAAAATTGGAAGTTCTAAAATATACGAAATCGAAGATTGTTGTATATTATTTATATTTGTTCCGAGAAAAAATTGTTAGAAGTAAAATTACATATTTTAACATAGTTATTTCACAATGCTTTCCTTTCTTTCTTTTTTCATTTCTTCTTTCTGTCTTTTAAGTTAAAATTTTTACATTCAAAGTAATTGTAAATTTTAGTTTAGAGAAGTTTTATCAAACACTATATACTATGATTATTTTTTCATTACGTCTTCTACGATAACATTTATGACGAGATTATTTTTCTTTAAAAAAATTCAAACAAATGACAAAACTGCTCTTAACCTTATTTAAGAAAAATACATAATTCTATTTGCTTTGGTGTAAATTTTTAAAGAAATTTTACTGGAAATAAGTATCTTTATTTGCGTATGTCTCTTCACAGTCTCTCCCTTCTTTTTTCTTTTTTTGAATGGGAGGAGGGGGGGAGGCAGTAAAATCTCTATGCTATTATGCCAACAAGGAAAGTTTTAGGATATTTTACGGAGCTCAGCCTCCTTGTTAAACAAATTTTTAATCGAAATGAAGGCTTCAGTTTTTCCCTCTTTCTTCTTTTTCGGATTTTATTTCAAGAAATAACTGCTTCATACGCGTGCTTCTAACACGTTTTATTTATAACCCGAAATAAAATGGAAAAGAGAGAATCTTAAAAAATAAATCTAGTTTATGGGAATCTTTTGTGTTAGGTATTGTGTGTTTGCGTAGTTGTGGTTTCAATGTTTTTGGAATGTGCTTGTATTATTAAAGTTTTAAATAAAAGCAAGTCTGGAGTACTCTGCAGTAATTTCATACTTTTTTTTTTCCTTGGCTTTATTGTTTGGAATAGGAAGAAATATATAGTATTTCTACATTAAAATATTACTTTCAACAAGTTTAAATATGGAAATAGAAATATAACTCTGTTTAATTCTGTTTATATTGTAATGGAATATATCTTTTTTCCTAGCGAATGTAAGTCTGTAATAGTTTTCAGTTTTAATATTTGGTTCATTGTAGATTATTTTGTAAAATAAATTAATATTTACATTGCCTAGAGATATTTGTCTAATTGAGGTTAATTTTATGTAACTGTTTCAGCCTCGTTTATTAATGAAACTACTTTCTTATTTATTGAAATTTAATTTTTCCGACTGAGTGAAAATAATGCCTGGACCGGGACTCGAACCCCGGATCTTTGACTTACAAGGTCAAGGCTCTACTTTGTAAGTCAAAGATCCGGGGTTCGAGTCCCGGTCCAGGCATTATTTTCACTCAGTCGGAAAAATTAAATTTCAATAAATATGATTTTCTTCCACAGTTGATTGTGTGATTTTATTAAAAATTGAAACTACTTTCATCATTCCGGAATTATCTAAAAATATTCTCAAAACAGAAGTGCAATTAAATTAAAAACATATTCTTTCAGAAACCTCACGTATTTTTCACATAAGAAAATTATCTAGACTTTATATATATATACCTGCTCAGTTCATAAATTTCTACTACAAACAAGGTATATTATATTCATGTTAAAAGAAATAAATTTGGCCGATTGCTCGAAGCGATCATAGACAAAAATGTGTCCCCTAGTATGCTATCCATCGTTCAATTCGACACAATTATATTATCCAAATTTGCTGACAGATTTTATTGGTATCAATTTCGTATTTTAAATTCCATGCAATTCAACACTATTTCCAATGCAATGATCCCTATAATGCAAGTTTATGTGAAATATTGTTCTCTTCTGCCATGTTAAGAAAATCTCAATTTCGAATAACTTAGTTTTTAAATTAGAAAATTCATAGTCAATGATGTTTATTCTAGTATCATAAATGACATTTGAAAGGGGTCTGATATCTTTACGATGAAAATATTGCTTATAATGAACGTTTATGCGAAATTTTGCTTTATTTTGCTATGTTAAGAAAATCATAAATTTTGAATAACTTACGAAGTTTAGAAAGTAGAATTTTCATAGTTACTAATACACATTGCTGGTATCCTAAATGATATTTTAAAAGTTGTGTAACATATTTACAATGAAAATGTTTTTAAAAATGAACATTTCTGGGAAATTTCGCTTTATTCTGTCGAGTTAAGAAAGTCGTAAATTTCTATTAACACACGAAATTTTCACAGTGGAATGTTCATATTTAATAATGTTCATTCCAGAATCATAACTGATATTTTAAAGTTACTCTGGCATTTTTACGATATATATATATATATATAATGTACGTTTAAACAAAATTTTGTCCTATTCTCCCATGTTAAGGAAACCGTAAATTTCGAATATCTTACGAAGTTTGTTAATTAGAATGTGTTAAATGAATAGTATTTTTAATAGTATCGTAAATGATATTTTAAAACCTGTCTGACCTTTCTATGATCAATTTTCTTGGAGATAATGTGCACACAGACTAACATACCAACTCACTAACTAATAACCTGAATAACCTACGAACGGAAACCATATCAATGTTGTTATTTTTGGATTCACCCCACCTCAAATCATGTAAAAAAGTAAAAAACAGAGGTCGAAAATTTCTACGAATATTGAGTTATCCATACCTGTAGTCATAGACCTTATACAGACTTTATATAGACTTACCTTCTATATAAAGTCTGTGCCTATGTAGTGTGATGGGGAACTAAAGCTAGTTGACATAGAAGGATTCTGCTCAGTTCCCCATCATACACTTGCTCTCATAAATTTTTGCTGTAAGACATACTACATTCCAAGAGAAATGAAGTTTACCAATCACTTTGCACAGACGCAGAATGATATGCCCTACTGACTAGGCTGTCCTAATTCTGATTCAATACATTTACCTTATCTTAATATGTTATTTAATTTTAGTAGAGTCAATTTCATATTTGTGTTTTCTTGCAATTCTATAATTCGATGAATATAGTATTTCCAATCTAATTTATCCTTATAATGCGAGTTTATGTGAAATATTGCCCTATTCTGCCATTTTAAGAAAATCGCAAATTTCGAATAACTTATAAAGTAATTAAAATAAAGTACCCATACTAATGAAATTGTTTCCAGTATCATAAATGATATTTCCAAATTTTTATGATGAAAATAATCCTCCTAGTACACGTTTACGAGAAATTTTACTTTATTCCCAATGTAATGAAAACCGTTATCTTATTTAAACCGTTTATCTCTATCTTATAAAAATTGTAAATTTTGAATAACTTACGAAGTTTACAAAGTAGAATGTTAAGTCAATAATTGTCCAATAATTTGTTACAATTTTTTTAAATAGCTGAAACAGAATTCAATCAATGCTTTAAGCCAGAACATTTTTTTTTTTTTTTTTTTTTTTTTTTTTTATTATTATTATTATCTAAAACTTCAGAATGAAATAAGCTATTTCAATTGTTTGTATTAATTATTTTTAAGAAGTAAAGAAACTTCGCCTTTTCATTGACTCAAAGACTCGCCATATATAAATTAATGGATTTTCCAGAAAGACAATAAAAATGTTTAAACACATCGAAAAACATACCATAGAGCAATGCTTTTATTACATACTTTAATTTAGTTTTCTTAAATTTGATTTCCCTGACATATATATAATTTCCTTTATGTGTGCTATCATTTTAATAGAATATAGTACTTGTAGGCAATGTAATGCTACAAAAAGCATTATTGTATAGAAAATTGAGCGACTTGTTAGTAACTTTAAAATTAGTATAAAAATAAACGCGTAAATAACCTTTTATTCTAAAAAGAGTATTAATATTTTGAAAAAAATTTCCATTAAAAATCGTAACAATTTCCTTGTAAAATAAACAGCTGTTTTGTTTCGTTTGTATACATGTGTGTGGAAAGGGAACTAAAAAGAAAATATTTAATTCAATATTTCGGTTGTTATTATTATTATTATTATTCTATTGTACACTTGACTTTATATCATATAACTGCGATTAAATTAATGTTAGAGAAAATTAATTTCTTAAAAATTTGAATTGTCCCTAAAATTTCCCCAAATTTCTAAACAAATTTTAAACACTATTCCTCTTTATTTATTTAGTTTTGTTTCAAATTTTTATGTTATTCAAATACTGACGTGCGAAATATTTCAAGATCGGAATTGCTTCCTCCCCCCTCCAAACAAAACAAAAATTGAAAACATTAATTGAATTAATCGCACAAATGCCGGTAATAAAACCAGGAAAACCAATTAAGAATAACTGACATAAAATTAGATATTTTTTCAATAACTTATTACAAATATAATTATTAGTCTCAATCTTTTTTATCATAATAACATTTTAAATATTCCTATAATTTGTATACAGTATACATTTTTCATATCCTATCGAATTTCAGAAATGTTAAGAGCTGTTGGGGTGTATACTATTTTAATTAAAAAAAAAAAAAAATGTACTATTATTAAAATTTATATGTATATATATATATATATCACACTGAAAGACAGAATTATTATATTTTAATGCAGCTTTATGATTTTTTTATAAATATTTTTTATCCAATGATGATAGATTTCTTAAATAAATTAAATAATATTTATTTATTTATTTATTTATTTTTCAAATAGGAATCTGATAGATTTTATAGAGATCACTATTTAGGTGAAATTTTAAACTAATGCAACTTACGTAAACTTCTCTTGTATTAAACGTTTTTCCTTATATTAATATACAAGAATATAGATGTGACAGACATAGAGTCCATTACACATGTGAATAAATATTGAAACTCTATTCGTTGTTAACATTATTTTCTTTTCCACTTTTTTCTCCAATATTATTCAGTCGTCAAATTCCAATACATTGAATTATTTGCATTAATAAACAGTTATTCTCCCCATTTTCTAAGATTATTCTCACGAATTGATTTTCTTGGTCGTTTCGCTTGTTCCCAGCTTCCCTGTTTCGAACCTTCTATGCTTTTAAATGCGAAAATCGAACGTGCCTCGAATTCTAGCACAAGCATCTTTTACTGCTAGGGTGGCTCAAAAATCGAAAATAAACATAAAAGTCACACTAGCGATCAGAATTGCAAAGTATGGTGCCAGATGGTATCGTACTTGCTAGATCAGGCATTGAGAAATATAATCTTAATGTTGTATTTTCACCCTTCGTGTGGAATTTGACAGATTTTATTATCAGGTGCTTTGAAAACTTTATCACTTTAATACAGTTTCTAGATCATTTATGATTCACATGTTGAAAGTTTGACTGCTTAAGGTTATCTTTATTAGAACTGAGATATAGTAGAGCAAAGTGATGCTTGTGTTACCGATTTCAATTTTTAGAAACTTTTTAAGTTATACTGTTCTTTCCATAGCTGCTTATTTAAAATTTATGCTTAAAATTTTTAATTTTTTCGATGGCTTTTTAAAGTATTTTATTAATACGCATATGATTGCTTTAAATTTCGTTGAGTTAAATTATTTATTAATTTCTAAATTTTTTGTTGCTAAAACTACAAAATAAAATAAATCTTTCTTTATCATCGTGCATGACTTTCACAAATGGTGTTGGAAGTTCATCATGCCTTCCATATCTTTTGAATATACTTTATATTTTGAGAAAGAAGTTTCAGCTTTCGTGTTAATTTTGAATTCACTCGAATTTGCATTTTGGTTCTATAAATTCTGTATAAAAAATTCGAAAATAACCAGATGAAAATTTCGATCGAATATTTATTCTCTTACTTTCATATTTTCTTTATATTATTTTCTTTTTAATATTTGTAAATTTCATTGCTGTTTAGTAAAATGTATCTAAATATTAAAGTAATCGTTAAAAAATGAATTGTGGAGCATACGCAATTACCTTGTCACTAGACTTAATTGAAACTTCTCATAACTGAGAAAGTTAAGAATACATACATATATATATATATATATATATTTAAACAATGAATAATATTCCCACAGGCATTGAAAATTTTACTTGTGGCTTAAAGATGGATATATGAGGTCATTATACATTCTTTTAAATGTTCTTTTCATTATCAAAATGAAATGCCTTTGTAAATAATGATTGACAATCAAGGAACTTTTTTTTAAATAATGTATGTATATCCAACTCTAAAATAAACAGATTTATGTAGCTAAAACTATTAATACTTTTATATTTTAATTATATAAATGTAAATTCCGATGTTTAAAATCTATTTTAAAAAATCGATAATTGAAGACATGATTCAATCTTATAATATTGCCATTGCTTCGCTTATTTAACCAAAAATTTTAAATAAAAAGCGAAAATACATCATACTCAGATACATTTCATAACGTTAAACTTAAATAATTTGTAATTTATTCAATTCTTTATTTATATGGCTAATTATACTGTCACAACATATGTGAAATTATTACAACAGTCCTTTTTCAGTAGTAGTTTCCGCCATTTTTACCATTATCTTTAATTTCGAACATGGAGTTTGTTATTTAAAAAAAAACACTCTAAAAAATTACACTTATTTCATTAAACCTATAAATCTTTTTTAATTTAGCCATCAATTAACGTGTTTAACATTGTACTTAGTTTTTCCCATTATTCATTTTGCACATTTTTTTCCTTATTAATTTAATCTTGCAAACGAATACCATTTATTTCGTTATAAAAAGCTTTTACATTTTATATCACCCACTGAAAACATCAAACCATCTAGGCATTAGATTGCAGTTATATAAATTTCTCTGAATAATACTCACATAAAAATGATTAATATCGGTCTACAAATAAAAATTTTCAGCTTTAAAGTTTTTCTCTCAATCATAAGGCTCGTAGCAAATGTTATGAGCATAACTTTAAAAATAAATATTATCTATCTTTCAAGACGTTATTATTTTTTCTTTTTTAAATCTGTAACCAAACTGTGTTAGGTGGGATATAAACCAAAATAGCTACAAATTACTTTGATGCGAATGCATGAAATAAATGGTGCTATTATCATTTCTGATTCGACGTAGCAGTAAATAAACGAACCTTTACAGAACAGTAGATTTTCGGTATATCTCTAAACCGTTATAATAATTTATTTTTACGTTACTATTCTTATTTCAGACATATGTTTTTGTCATTATTGTTTGCTTAAAGTGATTTCATATCATATGTTATTGAATTTTCGCAATGTTTTCTTTGTGTACAATATCGTTATATGTTGCTTTATTTTTCTTGAATAGCAGTCAATGTTGAAAATTTATTTTGATTCAGCAATCGTTTGTGATTTTCATTACAACGTTTAATGTATAAAATATATTTCAGATTCTCTTAAAAGTATTAATTTTAAATATCAGTAAATGTAAATTTTCTGTCGTAAGTTTCAAGAAAATCTATCGCATTACTAGTTCATGTGTATATTTTCATTTATTAACCTTTGCAAATATAATCGATGCTCTTCAGTTTTAATATGTCTTTTCTAAATTTATAATCACATTAAAAACAAAACTAAAAAATCTTTTTTTTTTTATATATAATGTAGAAATATTCCCTCTCCTCATGAAATTTATATTTAAAGAAAGATTATTTAAACTCTTGTATTAAAGAAACATAAAGTTTACTTTAGAAACACTCGTAGATAAAGCAGATTGACAGCTGGACAAATAAATAAAAAGTTACATTGTATTTTAGAGGCTTAAAAGGTATTAAAATAATTGTTTGAAAATATAACATTAATAGTTTGATAACTTTTTAAAATTTTTCACATTTTAGTAGCATAAAAATATATGTTATTAATTATTTAATTTTCACAATTATTAGATAGAAATTATTTCTTAAAATAGCTTTGCCGAATGTCCCATAGAACACTTTTTTGAAATGTGATTCTTCAAATTATTTTTCCCAACAGCAGTAACTGATCTAAAATTTTGTCCAATTCGAATTCTAACCCATTTTCTTTTAAAAACAGGTACTTCATGATTTAACTAGAGAGAAGTTTTTATTAAACTTTAGTTATAAACAGCATCTTGTATCTAAAACCGGTGAGCGAATTGCCAAACAATTTGGTATCAGAACGATTAATGATACGCACAAAAGATATCTTTAAAAAAGAAAGAGAAAAAAAAAAGTTTAGAAATGTGCATGAAGTGACGTTTTGTATGGAAAATTCAAAATATAAGAGATAAAATGACTTATTAGGAATCCAAAAACACTTTAAACACAGTTTTCGATGCCATGAAATCACTCCATTTCTTAAATTTGTCATTTTTTTATGCAAAGTACCACTTTTGCAGGACATCTTTTTAACTTAGAAATAAATAAATAAATAAATCCGTGAGATCATATTAAAAATCGTCCTCATACCAAATTTGGTGGCGTTTCATTAGCTCGTTTTAACTGCAGAAGGCTGTTATAGCAAAAGTTTAATTATAATCATCGTGTACATCATGTTTAAGTTTCTTCTTAAAGTAGGGTAAAAGCATTAGTAGTGAATGCTTTCAGATTTAAATTATGAAAGCACATTTTCTGATTTTTTCTTAGGTTCGAACAACGTTCAGGATTGGTGTGCAATCCTCTACTGTTGATGTCTCGAACTAGAAATATGCCCAGCCATCAGTTTTAGAAAGAGACTAGTTTAACCGAAAAAAATTGCACCTTCTGTCATTTTGCCGTGTTATTTATTTATTTATTTTATTTTATTTATTTATTTTTTTTTTTTTTTCTTTTTTTTGTAGTTTTGAATAAGAAAGTAAAATTTTCTTTACTTTGTCTTCGATTATTTTTTTACTGATTTAATGGATGGTTGGGTTTAATATCGCACTAATACTGCGCAATGGGTAATTGGTGACAGTACTAATTTCATGTCACTTTTGCTTTGGTAAGAGTAAAATAAGTATGCCCAATTGATTTATTGTGCTAAATTTTTAATTTTATATTAATATATAATATTTTTATGGAATTCACACTGGTATCACAAAATGTTTTTATAATCAGTAGTGGACAGCCCCGTCCATTACTTGCTCATTTAACTTGTAGACCTCATCAGTGCCGAGAGGTTTTGCTTTCGAAGCTATGAGACGGAAAGTGCCGGGTTTGATCCAAGGTCGCGTTCGTCCACCTAGCCGTTCGGACTTTTCCGTGGTTTTCTCAAACTCACGTGAATACAGGGTAGGACTCCACTAATGACGCCCCCCCTCCTTCCATAAAGGGGTGAAACTTTTCAGGGGCTACCCGTGAATGCAGGGATTTTTAAAAATTTGCTGTCTGAATTTCATGTTAAACTATTTTGTTTTTATAGAAATTTCTCATTTCAAATGTTTAATTGGCCTTATAATTTATTAAGAACTCTAAAAATAGAACTTAGTATAAGTATAAATAAATACTTTTAATAATAGCCATGGGATATATTATTAATAAGTCTGCTCCTACTGTTTATTCTACATGCAAGTAGGAGTTTTCAAGGTTTTTGCATACTAAGTAGCTTCACCCCTATTAAGCTCAAGTCCCTAGCGTAAAAGTTGACCTCAACCCGAACACCTTTAAAGACATCTTGTGTGAACATAGCTTAGTATTTCAGAATGTGGAACGAATATCAGTTCATTTCAGGCAAAATTTTATTAGAATGCTGCAACATAATCATAAAAAGTTTATTTATTTTTTCCTAAACTTTTAGATAAATTTGCTTTTTTTTGAAAATGACAAGCAGAATTCAAGTAAATATCTGAGAGAAAGAGTGAATAGTCTTTGTATTTATAAAAATATCTCACAAGAATATGAATAAATTTTTATTTAGAAACTGACTTATTTTAAGTAAAACTGTATATTATTGAAGCCGGTAAACTTTTCAGACATAATTCGTTTTTTAATCTATGCTACAAATTTATATATATTTTTTATAGATGTTCTGCCGTCGCAGCTGGTAGATCGACAGTGCGCCATATTTGAACCCAGGTTGCACTTCTCGGCCTAGCCATTCGGAGTTTTCTTCGTAACTCGCGTTAATACTGGTTGGACCCTTTGTAAAGACCCATTCCCCCTTCCACGAAAGGCACTCCCAAAGGCTTAAAACTTTTGTGTAGTCCATAGGCTATAACATCTTCAACAACGACTACTATGATGCGTTATCCTTTCATGTTCTGGGTTTGAATCCCAGTTCAGGTTTGGATGTTTGTAAGAGTTCAGAATCTTTATTAAGTTATACAATTTGTATCCTACTTTCTTACCATTTTGTTATACTTGTTTAAAATATAGTTATACATAAATATATTTATATTATACATAATTTATACATTAATTGTACACAAAGATTTTTATACATATATTGTAGTTATGATAAGTATACATAACGTATCATATTTATCTATTAATAATAATTTAATAAGAATAAGAATAATTTCGTACAAAACATTTCGTACAATTCTGAATTATTTTTCCAAATTCTAATATCTAAAAGTCATTTATTTAATAGAAGTTAACAGGACACAAAGACGAAAACTCTGCATCCACACAACAAAATTTCTAACAAAGATTAGCAGGAAACGGCTCATTAAAAAAAACTTAATTTTATAACATTTTAAAAACAAAATGATTGACTCTAATTGATTTACTAATAACTCTAAGCTAGTCTGTGAACACTCCATTTATTTTTGCGTAAATAGCTTGGAAAACACAGGCTTATAGTGTCAAAACAAAAATAAAATAACATTAATAAAATGAAATAATAAATAAATAAATAATAGGATGTTTTGTTTCTTAATTTATAGAAATTAATTGACACATAAGAATACATGACGAGAGTCATTAAAGCTTTTGAAAAAAACTTATTAAAACAAAAATTTCGATCATCTTCAAAATGATACTTTTTTATACATTTTAATAGTATTGACTTTAAAATTATAAACGAAACAAAAACATTTTTTAAAAATGTTTTCAGGAGTTTAAGGAAAATAAGTTTAATGTGAAACAGACACTAATTAACCAAGGTTGCTTGAATTGTTTCAATTTTTTTATTTTCCTACTTAGGTTTATTTCCTCTTTCATCTACATGTTATGCATACATAAATGTTGCTAGATTAGTTCCAAAATCAAAATTATGTTTTTTTTTTTTTTTTTAATTGTAATTATTGGCGATTTCAAAATACAGCTAAAAAAAAAGTAATGATCAAATCTTATATTTAATTAATTTTGCCTAATTAACACAAAATTTTCTATAATTGTCTTAATGAGTAGTAAATAGCCTTGTGTCAAAAGCTTCATTTTCCGGCTTATAAATCATATTTTTTTGCAAGTACTAACAAAGTATTATAAAGCTTTTACTAAGCATTTTTTTTTTTTTTTTTTTTTTTTTTTTTTTTTTTTTAAATGAAAAAGTAAACACAAATCTATAGAAATACAAAATAACAAAATATGAACTGATAGGTGAAAACAACCCAAACTTTAGTTAGAATTAAGAGGCATGGGCTTTCTTTCTTTGATTGCAAATGAGAGTAGGGGAGCGGGCGGCACAATCGTGTACATTTCACTTCTTTCATAATAATTTTCTTCCTTTTAATTTAAAAGAAAAATTAAATACAGAACTATATTTTAGCAACTTTTAGCTTTCATGGCATTTTCTTTTTTTCATAATTTATTCTTATATTAGTCTTTAAAAAAATAATTTTTGAAAAGTAATCAAGCTGCCCAAATGTGCCCCCTTGCCGCACAATGGGACAGGGAATGTGGTACATTTGGGACAATGAGTAAGGCACATGCAAAATAAACTATATGATGACAACACACCACTATTATTATTATTAATAATAGTGGTCTAGATAGTGAACAGAAAAATGAAAGCAGTTTTTAAATAACAAGACTTAAAAATAGTTATAATAAAGAAACACATTTAACACTTGAAAAATACATTGAAAATAATGTTTGATAAATTGAAAATAATAAAATAACATAAAATTAAACCAAGAAGTGTAACAAAATGCTTTCAAAAGTTCATTTTATTTTGGAATAACATCGGAAGTCTACAGGAAATGATAATTGTGTCATTGTTCTTTCTGCCTCCCACAAGTCATAGGTTTTAGTAATTTCATTTCAGTATCGGCAAAGATAGATTATGTTACCTCATTATCGAAAACGAAACTGTATTCTAGGAAAAGCCTTTTCATAACTTCAATTCAAACTCGATGTCGCTTTTATTTATGATTTTTGCAACACAATAGCATATGGCTCCTTTCTTTTTCTCCACACACTTTGATTAGTACAAAATCTTCCATATTAATTGAAATGCTTTCTTTTTCTTTCATATCATCCTCAAGAATATTTTCTCTTTCTTACATATCATCCTCATAAACTCTGTTATTAACAGAGAACTTCCATTGTTGCGTGTTTAGAGACAAAATTATTCAAAACAATGTGCTTAGATAGCAAGCCATTAAAATTATTTAACAGTAATATGAAAGTAGTCAGCAGGTTAATAGGCTATTAAGTAAATGTTTTAGATATCATCTAAATGCCATTGAAAATATTTTATTTAAACAACACTTTATTAAAATCACTTTATTAGTACTTGTAAATCAAAAGTCATAAATTTCCACAGTTGTTAATAGAGTAAAAAGCATTATATATATGCAATTAAGAAAGTCTAAGCTTTAAATTAGTGCAATGATATTGATTATTGAATAATAATTTATTGTTAAAATCCAAAAAAGTAAAACTTGCGTGATTTTTTACAACAGTGATCGTAGAAACAGAAATGGCTACAACTTACTTAAAGATGAAATGTGACAGTGACTAGTTTCCAAAGTGTTGTTTTTCAAGTTAACTAAATTATGGCAAAATTTTCTAATTTTTGAATATAGGAATCATCGGAATATAGCTGTTGACCCACTTTACCCCGTGTTCCACTGCGCCCCCCTTTTCCCTATGTTACAAAAAAGGTTTAATTAAAATTTATTAGACCTATTTATTTATACAATGGACTTTCTAAACGTTGGACGATTTATTAATACATTATTTATTTATTTATTTTATAATTCTAGATAGTAAAGGATAAGAGAAAAAATAAATATAAACTTACTTTATTTCTGTAGCTTAACTTTTGCTTTTATTTATTTATATAGTTTTGGATTGTATCCAATAAATCTATTTATATAATTTAATTGTATCTGATTTCTTTCTTTCTTTCTTTCTTTTTTTTTTGGGGGGGGGGGGGGAGGGGCGCAGAAATAATAATTTTAATTTTTAAGAAATGTTCAATGTATTCTTGCCAAACGTGCTGTTGTGATGATTAATTTTATTCCTGATAATAAATTTTATTCCTTCGTTTCATCAGTAACAAATCTGAGAGGGAAAAAAAAATATTTTTCTTAGAGAAGTACTCAAAATAATCCTTTAAAAAGGTTTTTTATATATTTTCAAATGTTTAAAAATTAAAGGCACCTAACATAATATATTTTTTATAAAATAAATTTGACCGATTGCATTATAATACTTTTGTCTTTTTAAAAAATTATAATAGTTTTTCAAGCATGCATTTAGTAGTTGAAGTTGATTCAAAAGCTTAAATGAGACTTAAGATTTAATTAAATTAAAAAAAAAAAAAACTTATTTTAGCAATATTTCGAATCTTGCTAAAAGATATCTATAATTGATATCATGTTCGCTGGTTGAAACACATGCTTGAAAAAAAAAGGATATTCTTTTTTTCATCCTAAGCTCGGATATTTTTTAATAATTCAAATCATTACATTATATCAATTAAAGAAAAAGCTACATCCTTGTATTAATAACATAATGAATGGTGAATACATTATAAACTATTTATATGAAGCTTCCGAACATTATTTTGGTAACAGAAAAAATTAATATGTTCGTTATATATTGACATTCTTATATAGCTGCGAATCCATAGGAAAGACTAGTAATTTTATCATCATTATTGTAAGGACATCTACTTTCCAGAGTATATAATAAAGCGTAGAACAATCAACCTAAGTGCTTAGAACTATTAACAATTTTACGCATGCAATTTAATTGCTCGACGGACTAACCTTAGTCAAATACTGCTTATATATGTCATATATTATTTTTATTGCTTTTTTTTTTGTGAGATGATTTTAAGAGAGTTTTTTAATTTTTGTAATGGAAAAACGATTTATTCATAGGAAGTATTTTTCATGCTTTTTGTTTTATTAATTTTCACTTACTCATTTCATCACATCTAATTAGAAACTAGTTTTTTTTTTTTTTTTCTTTTGTAGTGAGGCACTAATAACATAATTTGTTAAGCATTTAGTACTTTGGTGTATTTAATATTTTAGTATTTAATATAATACAGGGTGTTTATAAAGTCCCGGACCCATTTTGATGTTTAATAACTCATAAAATAATGAAGATATAAACAAACTTATGGCATTTATTGATGGAATAACTCATATATTTTCTTTTCAGGTTTGAATATCTTTACTTTTGTAAATATCGTCTGCGCGTGTGGTTAATTTCAGATAATTTCATTTTCTAGTCTAAATATCTGTACTTTTCTAAATATCGTCTGCCTATTAATTGCATTTTTCTCTCTGTTTTTGGCAACTATTGCAATGTTATGTTTATTTTTGATGTGTTTGTTTTATGTAGTATTTTTGTATGTGATGTTTTATTCAAGCGGATATTAAGGAGAATGCACACACCACAAGAGAAAGCACAGATTTTATGGTGGTACATAGAAACTAAAACTAACTAGAACCGCTGCCTGGCGTGAAATTGACTATCGACTTGATATTCTCCGTGCGACGAAGGGGGCACACGTGGAAGTTCATTGACAAGGGTCATGAAACTTTTTGAGTCTATCTAACCATTTATGCTATTAATTTTAATCTATCTTTATTATTTTATGAGTTATTAAACATCAAAATGGGTCCGGGACTTTATAAACACCCTGTATAGTAATACTTTGATGTATTCGGCCTAAGAATAGGATGCATTTTCTTTTTGCTATAAGAAATGCAGATACTGTTCCATCATTTAATTTTAAATTGTTCTAGAGCTAAAACTTTTAAAAACTCTTTGTGGTTTGTTTGTTGTAATTACATAAATAGATGGAAAATGTTTACTAGTATTTGACAATTTAATAAACTATTTAGATAAGAAAATACTTATGACAAGCTGCGTTAAGAAAACGGCCATAAAAATGTATTCAGATTTGTAAAAACTTAATGAGCTTCTTCTGTTTCTCTTATGGGAAAAAAAAAAGCAATTATTTTCTAGCAATTACTTTTAATGATTTGTCGCAAAAACATTTGCATTTGATATTATTCTTAAAGAAGCATTCAGTTTGCTAAAAATGTTAAGTAATCTTGGGATACAAACTGCCGTTGGGATACTTTTTTTTTTTTTTTTTTTTTTACAATAAAGTACTATGTTAGTGTTGAAATAATAAACTTACAAAATAAAACAAACAATAATAGTTCAACAAAAGAAATAAATGTTATTTTGTTTTTTAATACTATTTTGCTCACAGAGAAGAGTTATTCAACTGATGCCCTGGAGGTGATTATAGTTTTCGTGAAAACATGTGGTTTTAGTTGAAATAAGAATTGCTCCCCCTTTTCCTCTTCTCCTGGTGCTTAATTCCCTGGCGATGCAGATTTTTATCTTTTCCCAATATTTGGGGGGGGGGGGAGAAGAAAGAAAGAAAGAAAGTTCCGAGGCCTGAGAAAATTAATGTGTATGGCATGGCTAATAGTTAATGAAATTTCTCATAAGAAAGTAATATCTTCTGTGAAAACTAATGTTTAAAATATTTTTTAACTGAAGTCATTAAAGAATTCGGTAATGAGGTAATAGTCTTTTGAATCATGCTATTTTTATAGAGTTCATATTTTAAGTGTTAATGGATAGTATTTTACTTTATTTTACCATAAATTTCTTTTTATGCAGTTCTAAAAAAAAAAAAAAAAAAAAAAAAATTCTGTTTCACGTTAGATACATACTAAATATTTAATGAAACAGACAAAAACTTATACTTACAGTTACAGTTTTACACCTTTTGAGAATTTCATTAAGTAAACTTATTTTTCTATGTTCTACTCGAGTCAAAATTCAATCTGTGATTGACCTTCTGAAATGATCATTAAATTACTGGCTTATTATTGACGAAGCTCTCAAATGTCATGCAATCGCTCCTTATGTGTCATTAATGGAGTGCTTATTATTCCATCTCATAATGTAGTTTGTACTAACTACAGTTCAGGTTTAATTCAGTAAATGAGTTTTCAGTGAAAAGTACTCGATCTGTTTTGATAGAAGGAATTGCTTTCCAAAATAAGTGATAAATGTATATACTTCTTTTATACTGTCTAAATATTTCTAAAAATGAATGATTGTTCTTAAAATTTTCACTGGGAGCATTTTTACTCTTAAATTCGAATTTCTTTAGAAAATTCGATTTTTTTCGAACAGAAAGTAGAAAATTTTCTGAAAATTTTAGAAAAGTCTGAAATTTTTAGAAAATTCGAACTTTAGATCTCTACCAGTGTGTAAGATACATTGCTCTCAAAGCTGAAAGACGATAGGTACTGGGTTCGAATCCAACTCACGCTCGACTACCAAGTCGTTTGGTTGTTTGCATGTTTTTCTCCGAAACTTGAGTAAATGCTGGATAGGAACCCATATAAAGACATCTACGGAAGGTATTATTACACCTCGGCTTACGTTCTTCGAATATTCGATTATTTTCAGCTTATCGAATACTTGTGAAGGGAGGAGAAAAATATTAGGAACAGTCTGAAAAATTGTTAGATAAAAAGTAATGACAAAGTTAATGTAAAGTTTAAGATATTTTAATGTTTATATATACATTAAAAGAAAAAATAGTTTAAAGAAAAAAATTCTTAATCTCTAGATTTGAAAAAAAAAAAAAAAAAAGTTTTTAGTTCTAAATGTTACAGAGTTAAGTGTGTAAATTGTGTAATGATAATAGTTAATTTTAGAGAATTTTGTAAAGTCACTTTCATTGTCGTTGCTTTTCACTTGATGTTGATTTGCATATATTACTATTTCTTTCAAATTATTCTTCAATGTAAAAACTTTAAAGGAAAAACATAATTCACCTTTATAATTTCCATCATATTTTTTCCCATTTTTAATACTCTGCTAAATTTAGTTTAAAAATATTATTAAATTTCAACTTTTGAACAAATTTTATGAAACGTGTCTTACCAATCTTCGTAAAACAGACGACATCTCTAAAATTTTGAAGTTAATGAGAATAAATTGCAGATTTTTTTTCCCTATTTTTAGTAAGTCATTTTCCAAACGAAAAAGTTTTTGCAGTTTTTAAGATTAACTAATGTTAGACATCACTCAAATCTTTTACAACGACGGAGGAAAAAATAATAAAACGTAACGATCCACTTTATGGCAAAAAACATCTAAATGATGGTCATTTTCCTAGATTTTTTTTTTTTTTTTTTTTTTTTCTATTAAAGAAAGAAAAACGTTGATTGGTTTTTCTAGATACTTTATATTTGAAATCTAGTTCAAAATCATAGGTTAGGATTTTTGATGAGAGAGGAAAATATATTATGAAGTATTAAAAAAATTACCACTATTACAATTTTTCGGTTATATTAATCCTAATAGTTATCTGTTTTACATTTATTTACACGTTTCTATCTCAGAAAACAACCACTTTGGCGGATAATATATACACTGCTCGACATTGAAAATGCAACACCAAGAAGGAATGTTAATAACGAAATGAAATTTGTTGGACACATACATTATAGTAGGAAGAACAGTTGATTAAAATTTCAGGAAATATAGAGTAATAGGTACTGAGAAAACAGTACATAAAGCAGCGACCTCTGTGAGCAATAACAGCACATACCTGCCTAGGCATTGAATCGAACAGCGATTGGATGACATGCACGGGTAGAGCACTTCATGAAGCTTTAACACGATGCCACAATTCATCGACCGAAGTTACTGATGAGTGGTGGGGGGCCAGTCGCTTTTCAACGATTAAACAGTCATTTTCACTGGTGCGAGATCAGGAGAACGCGCTGGCCAGAGCAAAAGTCGAACACATTCGGCATGAATGAAGGTCCAGACAATATGGACAACTTGCGGTCGTGCTTTGTCCTGCTTAAATGTTGCGCTTCGGAGGCCTTGAACATAGGGAAGAGCTATGGACCTTAACTCATCAGAAATGTAATGGCTGGTATTCAGAGTGGCGGGAATGAAAACAAAAGGTGACCGGGACGTGTATCCAATGGTACAACATACCATCAATCCAGGTGGTGACTCAGTATGCGGCTACCAAAATTCTGATTACCCTCAAAACTGCATCACTGATATGGGCGCCATTAATGTGTGATCAACGATGAACCTGGACACAGGAATGGCGTGAAGTCACTTTTCAGACAAATCACAATCCTGTTTACAGCATCAAGATTGCCTTATCCGTATTCAACGGTATTATGAATAATGCACATTGCCATCTGGGATTCGACATCATCATACTGTCCATCATTTGCAATTATGTTATGGGTTCCCATTGGATACACGTCTCGATTACTTCATGTTCGTATTCCTGGCACTCTGAACAGCGGCCATTAAATTTTTGATAAGTTAAGGCCCGCCCCTCTGCCCTGTATTCGAGGCCTCCGTAGCCCAAAATTTAAGCAAAATAATGCACGACCGCAAGTTGTTTGTATTGTCCGGACCTTCTTTGATACAGAATGTGTTAGACTGTTGCTCTGGCCAGCGCGTTCTCCTGGTCTCGCACCAATGAAAACGACTGTTTAATCATTGAAAAGTAACTGGCCCCCCACCACTCACCAGTAACTTCGATCGATGAATTGTGGCATCGTGTTGAAGCTTCATGAAGTGTTCTACCCGTACATGTCATCCAATCGCAGTTCGATTCAATGCCTAGGCAGATATGTGCTGTTATTGCACAGAGAGGTCGCTGCTTTATGTAATGTTTTCTCAGTACATATTACTCCAAATTTCCTGAAATTTTAATCAATTGTTCTTCCTACTATAATGTATGTGTCCAACAAATTTCATTCCGTTATTATCATATGTTCTTGGTGTTGCATTTTCAATGTCGAGCAGTGTATATAGCGGAAAGGGGAACATAATGGATACGAGGCACAGTGGGACAATAGGTATTTTTCTTAAGATTTCAATACTCAAAAATTAGAAAATTATGCCATAATTTAGTTGACTTATATGGCTATACTGTGCAAACTAGTCACTGTCACATTTCATATTGTGCACTGTAAAAATTTTTTGGGTAACTGTACACCAAAAATGGTGGCAAATACTTCACACTAAAAATGGTGTAATGAAATTTCTGGTGCAATGAAAAACCTTTAATTTCGATGCAGAGAAACAACAAAAATTATTGGTGTTTCATTATACTAAAAAAATTTTCATTACACCATTTTTGGTGTGAAGTAGTTACCGCTATTTTGTGCTATTTCACACCGCACAAAGTGTGATTCACATTGTAGTTGACGAACTATCTTTCGCTTTATCATTAAACAATGGATAAATTAAAAACAAAGATGCTTTACTGAATCCTATTTGGGATATAATAACATTGTTTCAAGATTCAACTATTAATGCAAAGTAAAAAATGTTCCAGTTTACCAGTTTAATAATAAAAAATTTAGTTTTATGAAAACATCTTTTAACTACAGTCGGCAACAAAAGTATCCGAACACTAGCAAAAATTCCTGTATAAAAAAGTAGAGTTAATTCTGTTTTGTTAAATAAATCCTTGTCGAATCATGTTCTTAGACTGACTAAGAACATGATTCGACAAGGATTTATTTAACAAAACATACTTTTTTTACATAGGAATTTTTGCTAGTGTTCGGATACTTTTGTTACAGACTGTATATTTTTCAAGATCAAAAATTTAGTCTGACATTTTTATTAAGGAAATTATGTTATGATACAGAGTTCACTAACCTTTTCAATTCGAAAGACTACTAAAATTAAAATCACAAATTAACATTCTGTATAATCTATACTTATAGAATAATAATCAGAAAACAAATCACACCCCTTCAAGAAAAGTAACATAACTCAAAAATGCAGTATTTTAGAAAAATCAATTTAAAGATAACGATAAAGCCTTGACTAGCCTGCAATAAAACACAACTGCCTCTCTATTTTGAAATTTATTTAAATTTCAAAATAGAGATGTGACCCCCTTTCGTGCATGTTGGGATACTTTATACGCATTTTTAATGACATAACCTCAAATTTCCCAATTTTTGACTTGTATCATCTTTCATGCTGCGGTGTAAAAATGTTCTTTTAACCATGAAATAAACCTATTTTGTATAGAACGTTACAAATTCTTTTTTATTTATTTATTATTATTATTATTTTCAAAAAAAAAAAAAAAAAAAAAAATTGCAAATGCTTTTTTAATCATAGGTGCATAAAAGTTGTTTAATTACAATAAAATAGTTATAGAGCGAAAATTTGAACAATATTTATTAATTCTATGTTATTAAAAATTTAGACTAACGGTTTAACTGAAGTGGTAAATTGCTATTGCCGTGCATAAAATTATATTTACAAATCTATTAACATGTATGCTAATACATTATGAAACTCTTCAAATAAGAAGTTTTTTTTTTTTTTTTTTTTTTTTTTTTAATGTACATTTAAAACTTTTAAACAGTTAAAATAATATGGTTAATTTTAGATTATTTTATGAATAAGTATCAAATGCATATGAGAAGATTTAATTTTTGTTGATAGATGCTTCAAAAATGTTCCATTTTTCCTCTTCTCGTTCATCTAGAATATGAAGTTTAATATTAATTTATTAAACACATTTACCCACGTATAAAAAAGCAAATCATTTATGCTATAAAAACAAGAAGCAAAACACACTCCCTCTTTCCTACTCTTTCGTCTTCGAATCCCAGCTCAGACACAAACAAAAATGTAAAATTGAAACGTAAACAATCACCGTATTTTGAAAATAAAAAGTTTTGTTTACTATAAAATGAGTCGTAATTCGATCTATATCGATGTTAATAATTATGTTTAAAACAATTGTGATTGTACGAACTGCATTTTTGATTGATTGCAAATATTTGGATGTGAAAATTAATTTAAAGTCAGAAAAGGAAGTTCAAAACATATTTATTACTATGACTCAAAACTATTTAAAAAAGAAAGTTTAATGCTACGACTAAGAATTACAATAAATCAATAATAAATTCTGATTAAATACATTATTAAACGACTGCTTTAAACACAAACATATAGAATATTATTAAGAAACGATTACGAATGAAATAAAACTAGGCTTAGTAAAGCGTGAATAACCTACAATAGATATAAACCTTATATAAAAATTTATTAATACAAATAAGAGAGGCATATTTAACTTTATTTTATCTTTTAAACTTTATTTTAACAAAATGATATACAAATATACATACCTGAGCTATGGAAAGTTAAAAACGACATTTGTTAAATTGTTCGTGTCGGCGGGAAAATGATATTCTACCGACGATGCCACCAGACAGTTTTCAAACGAACTCCAAAATTGGTGTTTCCAGGCACGAAAATGCGTGTAAGCACAAAATTTCTGATGTAAGGGTACACCATTACCAAGGGTACACCAGGATGTAAGGGTACACCAGGTGTTTGATGCAATATACTTGTAATTTACACCATTTAAATTGTACTTGAATGCTTGATTCGGTGTTAACACGAAATTCAGTGTTTGTTTACTCGTTATTTAGGGTATTTCAGCACCATTTTTGGAGCGACATTACTCCACATTTTTTACAGAGTAGGGAAATTTGCAGCCATTTTTGTTTTTGGATTTGGACAATAAATTATTATTCAATAATCAATATTTTTGCATCAATTTAAAGCTTAGACTATCCTTATTGCATGTATGTTATGTTCTTTACTCTATAAATAAATTTTGCGCAACTTTTTAACTTTCGATTTGAAAATAGTTCTTGGAGGCATAATGAGGATATGTTGGAGGGGGGGGGGGAGTAATATATTTTAGAATATGAAAATTTAAAATTAAATCATTCATGTAAAGTGATTTTAATGATATATTTTCAGTGCCATTTAGAGGACATCTAAAATATGCATTTAACAGCATATTCATCTGCTGACTACTATTATATTACTGCTAAATGTTTTTTAATAACTTGTTATCTAAACACATTATTCTGAGTACTTTTGTGACGTATATGAAAAGACTTTTGCCAAGATATGATTTTATTTTCGATAATGAGACGATATATTCAGCTGTCTTTGCCGGCATGGAAATAAAATTACCAAAATTTATTACTTGTGGAGGTACAAAAAAGAATAATGACACAATTATCATTTCCCGTAGACTTTCGATGTTATCCCTTAATAAAAGGAACTTTTAGAAGCATTTTGTTATCCTTTATTGTTTAATTTTGTTGTTATATTATTTTGCAAAGAATTTTTTAACTCTTAAATGTGTTTTATTATTATATCTATTTTTAAGTCTTGTAATTTAAAAACTGCTTTCATAACTTCTGTGTTCAGTATCTAGACCTGTATTTAATAATAATAATAATAACGTGTAGTCTTAATATAGCTGTTTTTTTTTTTTGTGTGTGCGTTACGCGTTGTCCTACTGTACCCCATTCTCTGTCCCATTGTACGCCGCAAGGTGGAACAAAGGGACAGTTTGAGTACTTTCTTAAAATTATATGCATTATTATTATTATTATTTAAGAATTAAAAAAAAAAAATTACAAGTAAAGCTAAAAGTTAACAAAATATTATTCTGTATTCAAGTTTACTTTTAAATAAAAAGGATGAAACTTATTATGAAACAAGTAAAAATTTTTCAACTATGCTTCCCTCTCCACTAGTCTTTGTAAGGACTAGAATTTTAAAGTAATGTTAAAATATTCTTAATAAAAGTGAAATTATGATTAAAAAGGTATAACGTTTAATTCATGGGTAAATTTTTAAATATTTAAAAACTTGCAAAGGTAGAAAATGCATTTTTATACAAATGAAAACAACTCTGAAAATGTTCATCTTTTCTAACACATTTTTTTTTTTTTAATGTTTCTCCTTTCTTTAGTTTTCCTTAGTTTTTCTTACTATTGAACAAGGTTTAATATATTTGCAGAAAAATTCACCAAAATAGTGGTGTCTAGTCATGAAGAATAAAAACTTTATAAGTAAATACAATAAATTGTAAACATGCAACAACTGTTTTCGGTCGAATCAATTAAGCACATCCTTCATCAGGCACTCAAAAAGAAGCCTGCTGCTTTCATGCTACACTCGTGCGTACTTTTTTCTACCCGAAACAATTATTGCATATTTTTGCAATTTAAGATGTTTGTTATAAAATTTTTATTCTTCATTAAGACTTAATATATTAAGCATATTGATAAATAAGATATACAATGTAGGTTTTTCATTTTTAAATATTTAAATTTCATTTAAAATTACATTCTATTTCGCAAGAAAAAAAACTAATTAGGAAATATCAATTTTTCACAAAAAATTGGATTTTTATCTGTGTATTTAAAAAAAAAAAAAAAAAAAAAAACATATTTTAAGGGTTTTTTTTTTTTTTTTTTTTTTTTAACAATGTACGCTCAAAAACTTTTAGGGGGGGGAGGGGGGAAGCGTTCAAGTTACTTTATTTAGCAGAAAAGAAATTAGTATTTGTTATTAATTATCCTTTCCATTACATCTCAATTTGAGTTTTTAAAAAATAAGCCTTTTACATTATATATTATTTTTATTTCGACTGGCAAAAATTCAAAATATCGGTTTTTGTTTCTGAATTTCTTACGACTGAAAATTTATCGTCGTCTTACTTAAATATACGAATATTTCTGCAACTGTTAAAAAAAAGGATCTCCCATATTTTAGATCTTGTTTTCTAAGATTAATACGTTAGAAAGAAAGGTAAGATTATCGTTTTCTTTAGATTATGGTGATTTACTTTTCGTTTGAAAGAAGGAAAAGATAAATTTACTCCTCTCTTTCCCGTCTAAACTAAAATGGTTGCTAGATTAAACATAGAAAACAACCACATTCACCTAACAAAAGCCAACGAAAACGTTCGGAAATCAGATAAAGCAGATTCTAACAGTTTTAGCGTATCAAGAAAAATAAAAAAGAAAAAAAAAAAACTTTCAATTTCCAGAAGCACAAAAGATTTTGGATGAAATCCTTTTTTTTCTCTTTACGTAAAATTTCTCGGCGAAACACGAGATATAATTTGAGTTATATTGGGAAAGATTAAGCGTACTTATTTACAAAGATTATTCTCACTTTTAAAATGCATTTTTAAAGAAATTTTTGTGAAACATATGTAAAAATAATTTAGTTTTCGCAAACGTTATAGTCTTCAAATATTTTATGACCAATATTATTGTAATCCACTGACAAACATTTTTTTAAAAAAATATACCACATACATATATATATATATATATATATATTTAGTAATATTGCGATGCATGGATTATTTGAGAAAAAGTTGTGTGTAATACAGAAAATTAACCTTTAACATACGAGTGGAAGAATTATATGCTTTACAATTTAAATCAAAATATTTCGTACCATTAGAAATTCTGAAAACAGTCATAGTTTTCTTCCCTTATTGTTATGAAGATTATTAAAATTTTACTCATTCTTGTGATTTGTCTAACGTGAACTAGAAGAAAATGGAATGGATTTGGAAAGCATGCGTGTAATGGAAGTCGAGTTTAAAGTGAAATAGGATTAAGAATTTTTCTAATGTATTTTTCTAATCCATGAAAATAAGAATTGCTGGAAGGGAAAAAAAAAAAAAAAAAACAGTAACTTTCAAATTTTAATTTGTTTATGTAACTATAAAAAGTGGTTTTCTGCTTTAAAGTACTTTAAATTTTTGTGTTATAATGAGTATGAGAATATTACTAATGTTGTTTTATATATATATATTATATATATATTTTCTTTTTTTTTAGGTTTCGTTATTGGTGAAAGACCGTATGACTGATTTTATTGCTGAATATTTTCGGTAAGTTATTCTTGATTTACCACAGATAATTAAAATTTTTGTATAGTAATATTATTTAATGAGTCTTCCAGAAATTCTGTTTCAGTATGTTTACTTCAAAAGCAACTTTTGAAGTAAAGATACTAACATATGATTATTTATTACATAAATATAATAAACGTACTATTTTGTTATTTTGAACTTTTTTCCCTTTATGTGATAAGTTCAGTACATTCTAAATTTTATCTAGAAATGCTGCATGTCCCTTTTTTTCTCAAATAATTCATTATCCTGACAAAAAAATATACATATTCTTTGTAATATCAGGATTAAGTAAACGTTTTCTTCTGTAGTAACCTCGTGACATTTGAATTGAGGTATCTTTTGATTTTATATTGAACTAACCATATTTTAAAGGAAAATAGCAAAAGCAATTTATCAAACAATCATGTAAATTTAGAAAATATAAGATAGTTAGAAAATATAACAAGAATATAACAATTTCTTGAAAAAGAAAAAAAAAATTCTCGGAATTGGTCTACCTGCAACTAAAATATGTTAGATCTTAATGGCAGTATAGTACTCCAGATGGCTAACACTATATTGTATATACTGCAGTCAACCACTGAATATATTAATAAGTACAAAACTTTGAATAAACACCATAAAATGCAACTTGTACTGACATCTATAAAATGCAACTTGTACTGACATCTATAAAATGCAACTTGAACTTAATGTATTTTGTTCTTACTACTTTTAAACGGCAGTTCTGTGGTGCTTTTCTACAATAACTGAATATATTAGTTTCAATTAATGATGATAGCTTGATAGTAGACAATAGGTTGTCATCATATTCTGGCTAAGTACGCCAAAAGGTCAGTACTGGACCAAGTCTGTCTGAGGCTTACTTCCTAATGCAGTTTAATAACTCCTCCCCACTTTCTCTTGCACAATTTATCTTTTCCCCTATCTCGAACTGTTTTTTTTTCCACCAGGTAGCGCTGTAAGCGGTTGAAGGATTTCTATCGCATTTATTACCGTAAATTTATTTTACTATACCTGTACACCACTTTTATGACTATAGCTGCAGCCATTCTGTAATGAAAAGAGTAAGAATGGACTTTAATGGGAACTAGAGTCCTGCAGGGGTCAAGTTTTACCCGACCCGAACCCGACAAGTGAATTTTGAATCAACCCGACCCGAACCCGGTAAATAAATTTTATTCCACCCGAAAACCGACCCGAACCCGCACTAAAGAATTTTTGGCAACCTGCACCCGACCCGAACCCGATTTCTTTATACCCGAACCCGACCCGAAACCCGATTTCTTTTACCCGAATCTGACCCGAAACCCGAACCTAATTGACAATTAATAATTCATCTAAAAATCATGAAAAACACTTTTAATTTATAAAATAAAGTAAATTTTAATTGTCACACTGCTGTGTGTGCGTGGTAAATAATTTTAAAAGAATTAAAAGTGTAATTACTAATACTAAGTTATAACTAAGTTAAAAAATCTGAAAAATAGATTAATAGTAATTTTTAACTATTTATGTATGTTGGGAACTCCAAGTGTACAAAAATGGGTTTCAAGCTTAGTGTTTGTAGTTTTATTGTTTAATGCTTATAATATTAAAATAATACAATGTTACAGACGTCAACTAAACGTAAATACACAATCTATTTTAAAAGGATGTAAGTAATCAAAACAGACGAATCATACATCTGGTTGCTGATGGAGAAGTAGCCTGTTTTCAACAGCTTATATTCTAAATAATAATTGCTTTTTTTTTTTTTTTTCATTGCTTTAGTCGGATATGGATGTTTATTTTACTATGATAATTTGGGTAAGCGTATATTCATCTTGGGTGTTTTGAGCAAACAAATTTCTACTTTATTAAGATAAAATTTTTTTGAAAGATGTTCTCAAGTCGACCCAATTCGTTGAAAACTAAACCCGACCCGAACCCGATCCGCAGTAAAACAAATTCAGTCAACCCAACCCGCACGAAAACTAAACCAGTCAACCCGACCCGAACCCGATCCGCAAGGGAGAACAATTTAGTCGACCGGGTCGGGTCGTGTTCGGGTAAAACCGGGTTACCCGACCCGATGCAGGACTCTAATGGGAACCCTGTATAATTTCTTCAGTGACCGAGTGTACTCAATCTGTTGCAGAGGTCATATTTCATGAGAGTTTGTGTTTTTAATGACTCGGTTTCTTTAAGAAGATCATCATAATATCTCAAGAGCCTGGGTCTGTGTTCCTAGAAAAGTGCCCTATTTACCTAAGAATGTAAAAAATATGTATATGAGCAAGGTGTGTAAGGTTTAATAAGAAATAATAAAATTTAACCAATATTGTGTTATTGTGTAGATTTTTCATTTTAGTTTGGGTTTGATTTGTTGCTCAACAGTTATTTTTTTATCACTAGAGCTAAGTAGAAAGGGACCTACGACTTAAAGTAAATTCTGAACCACTTCGAACACCCATGTCTTAACCGACCGAGTTTCAAATCTGGTACATGGTAGCCGAAAGTCAGAACGCTAACCATTCGGCCACCAGATAGGCGCTCTATAAATTAGGTGTTGGTTGGTTATCGCTTTACGGCCTTTTTTTTTTTTTTTTTTTTTTTTTTTTTAAACATTTATTCTATAAATTAGGGTCCGAATGAGTGCAATTGTGTTGCAGATAACTGCAGTACTTCATAATTTTAAATATCTTTATAAATATTTTGTTCAAAAGTTGTTGCCATCTTCATAATATAAATCTGTAAGTTACGATCTTCCATATTCTTCTTTCTAGTAATAAGAATTGGATATAACTTTCTTCAAAAAAGTTTTGCCTGCTTGTCCAGCAGGAATGATAAATGTGGTCGTTCATTGTAAAAGTGGTGTAACTTCCTTTTTTTGAATATGTATTCTTTTGAATTTTTTTTTTTTTTTTTAATCACATTTAGTCATATCTTTCATTATAAGAATGGAAACAACTCTAATCGTTGCATGAAAATCCCATGCATGGCGTTAATTGCTTTTTCAAGAAGCTAAAACTTCTAGATATTCATTATAAAAGTGAAGTTTCTAAGTTATTTTAAATTAACTTTCTTATAACTTATAAATGCTTATAATTTTGATTTGTATTAAACAATAAACAATAAAGAACAAATAACATCGACTGGATACTTACATTTTTTTTTTTTTTCCTATGCATAAATTTACAAAATTCTCGTTATTTCAAACTCCTTTTATAAAGAGATAATATCCTTTTACAACGAAAGACCCAAATATCTCATATAAAAATATTTTAGTTCCTTTATTTATTTTTATTTTTGTGAATATGTGTGTTTTAAAATTATAAGTGTATCAGTTTCAGCTAACAGAAAATATTTGAATTTTCATGTATACATATTTCATTTGGTTAAATCTAAATATAATCTCTCTCTCTCTCTCTCTTTTATAATTTTTCCAAAGAATTCACTTTTTATCTTTATTAGACAATGAAACGAAAGCATGAGCATTTTACTATGTGAAACGGAATACAATAAATGCAATCTGACACACAAAAAAAAAAAAAATCTTATTTTCTGAATTTTATACTAAACGGTGTTATTTTGTAAAGCACTAAATTTCTTCTTATTACTTCAAAGAAAAACAACAATATAATTCCAAAATGTGAGTTCAGCATTGAAGATCATTCTTGTTGTCCTCATGCTATTGTTTACCATTTATTTTTATGTCTTCTTAAAGTGTTGTTTTTCCCAGTAAAACAGAATGTGTCAGTTTTCAGAGAAAGGGAAATAGTTTAACTGAGTTGTTTAAGGCTGTGATAGTTTTAAATAAATGAGAAAAATTCACGAAAATGTAAACAAGAAAGCTGTAAATTGAGTACTTTTTTTTTTTTTTTTTTAATAGTGCTTAATTGACAAATATCTACTTAAATATATAATGCTTGGTTTTATAAAATATACCATAAACATCTCTTATCTGAAATTCTTGAGAAAAGGAAATAAATATATTATATATATTTGCGTGTATGAAAATCTAGAGAACTGATAATCACACTTAGTCATTTCTTCTCACAGCAAAGCTTAGTCATTTCGTCAAAGGAAAAGCTAATTATAATAAAAGAAAAAATATCTAACTTTATCCTTGACAAAAGTATTTCTTTTCTTACATATCGACATTCATTTAGTATTTATTTATTATTAATTTTTAGTATTTTGGCATGAAAGAGTTTATCTGTAAACGGCTAAACTATTTCCTGACTCTTTTCTATGATTCATATCTGTGATAAGGGTTCCGTGTTCTAGTTTAGTTAAATTTAATCATTCAAGTGCAGATTTCAGTTTTTTTTTAGTTTTGTTTGTTTGTTTATTTGTTTCGTTTTGTTCTTCCTAGTATGATGCACTGACTATACAACTATAGAAATTTCGTAATGAAATCCACGTAATTATTTGCGAATTGTGCAAGCAAATTTGCTTTGAAGAAATTTCTTAATAGAAAAAGATATATTTAAATCAATTTCCCAGCACATGTACCCCCAAATGGTATTTTGTTTATTGCTATTTTTCTAGATAATATCCAGGTCCCTTATTCTCTATGCAGTAGATAAAATAATCAGTAAAGCCTATCCGTGTAAATACATGTTCACTGAACTCTAGTAAATACATGTGTTTACTGTTACTGATTCACAAAAGCTGAGAATAATTTACTTTGCTTGTTTGATATGAACTTTAAAACAACTGATAATATATTCTTCTGATATGTAGGGTATAAGCTGTTTACCTTTTATTGTGATCAGAACACCAATCATATTCAGTGAAATGAATAATAAGTTTACATTTTGCTATTTAAAATTTTGGAGAAATTTCAGATTTGCAAATCGAGAACGTAGAACTTAAATTGCGAAATACGCTTTCTAATTACTTTAATATTTCAAAGTTTAACTGCTACAAGATGAGAGATTCTTGAATTCGGCATATTATAACGTCATGGATATTTGCTCATTGAAAGTGAATTAAACGTATGAGGTAGTTAATTTTAAACAATCAAAAATATATTAAATCTCTAACTGACAAAGTCAACTTATCGAGTTTTTATGTTGGTTTTATTATTATTATTATTATTATTATTATTTATAATTATTATTATCATGTCTGTGCGCATGTGCGCGTTTTTAAGTTTGCAGCATCATTCAGAAAACTGGAGCAATTTTAATCTTTGTATTGAATATAGCAATATATTATTTTGTGAACAAATTTTGTTTCAGTGGCATTTTATTGCCTCCTCCACTCTAAATCTTTATGCAAAAGCAAGCGTTTTCTATCATCATAAGTGATTTTTGTAGGATAACTCAAAAATATAATTAAATATACTTTGTTGAGATTACTACGACTAATAATAATAAAAGATAAATAAAAGTGATAATGTACGTCTGTTAAATAATTTAGTGAAATGTTTTTTTTCTTGTAAAAATTTTATGATAGTCTGTTAATATTGTGTGTTTGGCATGACAACAATACATGTATGATCGGTCTAATAGTCATTTGGGTTGCTCTCGGTTTTTACTGAAAGGGAAAAAAAATCTTTCCTTAGATATATATATATATATTTTTGGAGGGGGGGGGGGAGAAAATATAAAATATTGTTTTAACGTTCATGTGATAAAAATTTTATAAGCTCAATCCGAGTTCTCTTTGATTTGCACAGACAACGCCAGCACGCCTGCTGGTTGATAAATATTTTAAAAATAAAGAAATTTGAATCATATGTAAATTATTTTTTGAGAAATATTTTTTACCAAGTTGTACTAGTCAAGTTAAATATCTCCCACTCCCCTACCGTTATTAGTGTGTCATATTTCTTCAAAAAAACGTATTCATCCAGAAAACTTTATTATAAATATCACAAAAATTAAATGTATTAAATATGCATTTTTATCATAAAAATAATTAGATTAAAAAAAAAAAAACTATTCTAAAAATAAAAATTCTCCCCTACCGTTATTAGTGTGTCATATTTCTTCAAAAAAACGTATTCATCCAGAAAACTTTATTATAAATATCACAAAAATTAAATGTATTAAATATGCATTTTTATCATAAAAATAATTAGATTAAAAAAAACTATTCTAAAAATAAAAATTCTCCCCTACCGTTATTAGTGTGTCATATTTCTTCAAAAAAAACGTATTCATCCAGAAAACTTTATTATAAATATCACAAAAATTAAATGCATTAAATATTCATTTTTATCATAAAAATAATTAGATTAAAAAAACTATTCTAAAAATAAAAATAAGAAAGCCAATATTTTTTCATGAATTTATAGAATTTTCATAAATGTAGCCTGCTTTATTATATTGTAATAATTTCTTTCCTGCTTTCGCTTATGATAGTAAAATGTGGCTTGTTCGAAATATTTTAAAATTCAAATTTTCTAACAAGCCAAATTTTCGGAGAAAAATATTCTATAAGAATCATAGATATTTGTTTTGAGACCAGTAAATGATGCAATAAATGGTGTAGTATATATATATATATTTTTTTTTCCTATGCGTATCACATTTTTGTTAGTAATATTCTTTTATGTATGTCTGGTAACTTTTTCTTGTGCATAACTTTTTGTTTTGAGTATTTCTGTCAAGTATTTTTGAACTTTCGATAAAAGAGAAAAACTTGTGTAATATAATATCAAATATATATATATATTTCATATATTTATTTATTTATATTAAATTCTGTGTGATTTTTTTTTTTTTTTTTTTTTTTTTTTTTTTCGGGGGGGGGGGGGAGACTTCTAAATATTTTTAAATGTATGCTGTTAAAGAATAACATATTATTAAACACGGAAACACGCAAAACTGTTTTTATGTTGCATTTACTCCATGAAAGATGTGTTTAATCATTTCAACCCGAAACAACTGTTTACGTATTACATGCCGTTTATTTACAAAGCTCTTGTTTTTATTATTCAACACCAGGTTTTAAGGAGAGATTCACATGAGAATTTTTTGGAAGAGCTTTTCTAGAAATCTATGTATCATCATTTTTAATCTAAATTTATTTAATCATTAGTTTTATTTTATTTCATTTTATTTTCCTTTCCTTTCATTTAAATTTTTAATTAATTTATTAATTTATTTTTAATCAGTAATGGTACTTAAATACAGTGGAAAAATTAAAGAGGGCGAAAGATATTCCCTTTCCATCGTTTAAGAAAATAATTAAATATTATTTAATAATTATGGAAATTTTAATTTAAATAGACGTGTAATGTTGCGTACGGTTTTACATAAAAATACCGAACCCTTACTTAGATTACAAATTATAGTTTTAAGTAATTAAAACTTTCAATTGTAAACTATAAAAGTAAGCTTTTGAGGTACAATTACTCTTAAAATAATCAGGTTTAGAACGGAAATTTTGTCTGTTGAGAAATTTTAACGACAAAACTAATCGATTATTTTAATTCAGTACTTGTTTGTTTTACTTTAAAAGAAAGAATATAATTTTCTGTAAATAAATGTTTGTTATCGAAATCGTCTTCATCGTCCTCCCCCCCCCCTCCCCTCCCCCAATAGAATTCATTTAGTTACTTTTATGAGTTTACTCGTGTAGAATTTAATGTACAAGTACCATAATATAAATAATTACATAAAGATATTGTTACATAAATCCAATTAAAATTTCGAGTATTTTAAAATTAATATAGCTAACTTCATTCTATAATATTTAATTACGTGTTTGCATACTGAAGATTTTCTTTTAAAAATAGAGTTGATTAATGGAAATGTCTTAATCTCATTGTTAATGAATTATATTAAAATTAGTTATTGAATATGTACATGCTTTATATATTTCTTCTTGTTTTTATTATTATTATTATTATTATTATTTATTATTATTATTATTATTCCTCAAATTTCTATCCATGCCTTGAAAAAATCTTTCTCGTAGTATAACTTTAGTGCACACCATCATCGAAATCAACAAACTTTAATGAATTACTTTTCCCATTATCTAAATTACGGCGGAATATTCAAATTCTGTAGCATTCATTTATACGTCTTCGTTAAAATGTCATCATTCGATAACCACTGTCTTTTCATTCATAGCCGAACTCTTGTAGTGTATATTTAGCGAATCCTTGTAAGTACGCGAAAACGAGAGGAAATTTGTTTTCGTTTCACTGCTTAATATGTAAATGAACTACAACTGTCCAAACATTTTGGCATATTTTAATGGAAAATTAGATGAAATTGAAAGTTCTAAATATTTTGTATGTTAATATTTGGATATACCCACCTCCTCCTACCAGTTTAACATAAGAAAAAAAATCTTTAGTAAATTAAAAATGTTGCCTTGTTAAACCCTAGCTGTTCGCAAAATTAACTTTAATCGTATAAGCATATTTGTTGAATAGCTCAATCAGAAAAGCTATATTTAGCATTCGTATTTAAAAACTAGTATGGTTTGTCCTTCACAAAATTTTCTTCGATGTCCTTCTATATAAAAGCACTACTTACAGTTGGACATGCAAAAATTAAATATAGTTTCCCAGAATAAAGATTTTACATATAAAATGTGTTGCAATTATAGATGCTGAAATGTGGCCATGTGGAAAGTCATAGAAGGTGAGTTATAGTAGCGCATGTCGGAGGATATCACCCAAATTAAATCAACATTCTTTTTCATAATGGCTACCTCCCGTGTCAAGTTTGATGCATTTATAAGCCATAGAAGTTGAGATTTAGTCTTCCTATTCATGGGATATAATTGTAGAAAAGCAGCGCCACCTATCAGTGCACACAAATTAAATCAGCATAATGTTTAATAATGGACTTATCATATACCAAGTTTTTTGCAATAATATACAATAGAATCTGAGATTAAAAAACTTACAATTAATCTTTTTGTTTGTTTGTTTGTTTGTTTACCGGGAAAATTGTAACATAGCAGCACCAACTATTCACCGATATGAGCCTAAATTGAATATGCATTATGTTTCATAATTTTCCTTTTACATATCAATTTTTATTCGATTATACATAATATAACCTGAGAATAGAATATGATTTTCCCTTAAATGGAAGAAATCGCAGTGCAACAGCGCCACCTGTTGAACGATTTGTTCCAAAAGGTGATCGGTACAAATTACATATAAATAAATCGGTACAAATTACATGATTCAATTACATATAAATTTTTATGTAACTTTGTGCAGTAGTTCTTGAGATACAGTTCAGACAAAATTTTTGTCAGACACACACACAGAGATACGCAGACTTGCAAACACACAGACAGACAGATATTTTCTAAAAATTATTAAGTCATGTTCTGGACCTCTTAAAACGTTTAAGTCCATCGAAAACTGGAAGTCGGAAATTTTTACGAATCCAATAGTTTCTTTTATTGAATATGGAAGAAAGTTATAAAATCTTGTCTATTTAAAACATGCTCAACATTTCAAAAAGGAATTTAAACTAGCTATCGCCCAAAGGTCGCAATATATTTAAATTCTTTTATGGAGTTCATTAAATTATTTTACACATACCATGTCTCACGAAACAGCATTTTGATATAACGTACATTTCCCTCATTGTTACGATGAATACCTATTGAAAAATGATGTACAAAGTAATAAAATTATACAATATGTTTGGGTTATGAAATAAGTTCCAATATAACAAGAATATTTAAATTTACCTATTTAAATATTTAGTAAAGTATTTATTTTAAGTATTAAAAAAAAAAAAAAATGATTAAGAAAACTACTTTCATTCAACCAATATTTTTATTTTGAGGCTTGTTAAAAGCTACAGTATTTAATTCTTATTTTATTATTGTTGCCAATGAATTATTTGTTTTATTCACATGATATTTATTCATCCAAAATAATCTAAAACCAAAATTAATTTTTCTTCCCACGTTTTTACAGTATCTTAGACGTATCATTACCAGACCTTTTTGTTAAATTATTTGAAAGAGATGACTTAAGAATCTACTTGATTTAGTACGGAATAACTGATGACTAATGTTTAAAATTTAGAAGTAGCGTATTTGGTAATAGTATATTTGAAAATAAACTTGATGATTTATAAGGAAAGTAATTCATATTACTTTTATATTTAATATTTTTATTTATATATTTTTTCTCTTAATATTCAGAGGGATATGATTTATTCTTCATTCTTTCGGAGCATTTTATTGTTTAAACAATTTCCTGTATGTATGCTGTAGCAAAGTAATTGAATTTAGAATAACAGATGATAAAATGCCACCGAAATTCTCAATAACTAAAATGAAGCAATGTTTAGCTCAATGAAGTAATCTTTGACATTTTTAAATAACTAAAAACAAAAGAATTAACAAGTAATAGCTTTAATAAAATATGAAAAAAATCACAACAGTATTCCTAGAAAACTGTCCTAAATGATTACTGGAAATAAGACCATTAAAGAGAGAATGAAACCACAGATTATGTATATATATATATATATATTTCTGTTTTGTTTGTTCGGCTTTTGCCCTTGTTTCACATAGTTTTCACTTTATATATATATGTGTGTGTGTGTGTGTGTGCATGTATGTGTGATACAACCGAATCACATAAATCTCTATAGCGCTATAAACAAAATTTACAGTCTAATTTTTTTTTTTTTTTTTACTAATCTCTACTTTTCTCTTTTATTTTTTTTTTTCCTCCCAGAAACTACTACGCTAATATTTTTAATAAAAATGTAGCACCATGAGTTCATGGAGCTTTGGTTAAACAGCATTGAATACTTTTTTTTTTTTTTTTTTTTGCAGGCTTTCACTTATCTTATAGCATAAGCATTTTATGTCTCATGTATATGTATAAATATGTAGGGAACTCAATGAAAAGGCAACCTATTTTCAGAAAGAGCATTATTTGTTGCCCTTTATGTTGTGATTTTTGTACATGACAAAAATAAACTACTAATTTTACGTTTAGTACATATGTAGGCTATATGCATTTGTTCTTGCAGTAATGCTGTAAAACTATTCGAAGATTACATGTCAGGAAGAAAAATATGTAAAGGCTTCTGGACGTTTCAAATGTTAGAAAAGGTCACCTGAAACTAAAATGTTTTTAAAAGGGCCGCCGTATGCTATAATGCGTTTAAAAGTACCGTCGGGTGGAGCATCCTGCCACTTAGAGCCAAGAGTCAGCCCTATAATTATTTATAAATAAATTGAGCTCTTTTTCAAGAAGAATTTGAAAAAAGTTAAAGTTTTAAAATCCCTTTATTTATATATGTATATTTATTAGGTGAAGTGTATGTGTAATCACTGCAAAAAAATAACAAATAAATATACCCATTTAAAATGTTGATCAGGTGAAATATTTATACAGTTGCTACAAAAGTATAAAGCGTGCAAAATGAATAATTACATTTTTACAGATGATATTAAAATTTGAAAGAAAGAATAATTATTTATAAAAATATTTTGTAGATTTTGACTTGTTAACGATTCCAAAAAATAACCAAAATTCAAATTATATGTGAATTTATATTAAAAAGAACACGGCATAGAAAATAGTTTCTTCAGAAAATTTTCAAATATTTCTGAAACTGCGGTAGAAAATCCATTTATTTTTATTAATAAATGACTAATGAGATAGTGTCTGTTTTTTTCACGTGATTAGTATTATTATTAGTAATCATTATTTGTGTACTAATATAAAATTCCTCCAAATATTTTATCTAAATATTTTATCTTTTTTATTTTTCTAGTGATGGCGATATGGTTTCTTCTGGCGGTTCTATATGGTTTTGCGACTGCCAAGAAATCTGGTAAGTAAAAAAGTTCTTTTTTTTTTTTATTGTTTTAATAATTATTAGTCTTAAATGAGATTCAGTGATGCACCGTGCCATTTTTTAAATGCACCATCCTACGCATTTTTTATTTTAGTGAAGTCATTTTGGCTTTGTTTGGTGGTGCTACTTGCTTTTGCTGATACCAAGAAACCAGGTAGGTCAAACGTACTCTGTGTTAAAATCTATATTGAAATATTATATTAATTAGATAATTTTATTAATTTGTCAGTTAGAATCTTGAGATATAGATTTACTTGAAGTCAAATCTTGATATGTTACTATCTTGTCATTTTCCGGTGTGTGTGATGTTATCCTTTCCTCGAAGTCGTATGGACTGACCAATGTTTCAAAAACGCTTCAGTCTGCATGCATTTTTAACACTTTTTTTTTTTTTTTTTTTTTTTTTTTTTGTGAGATATTCTGTGTTAGGGCATACTTTGTGAAATAAATATTCGTGCTTATTTAAAAATGAATCTTTAAATATATGTTTAATAATAAATAAATGATAGCTATGAATTAGTGAATTATTTACTTTTTTTACAATAAAAGCTAAAGAGTAACAAAGTGGGAGAAAAAATACTTGTTTTTAAAGCTATAACTATTTTTAGATGCATCACTGAAAATATGAAAAAGTCACATTTGAAAGAAATAATCTTTTTTCGCAAGGTTAGAACATTGCTACTTATCAATTATTTTTTTCTTCTAATGTTATCTACTTTTAGAGATAGCAATAGAAAAGAGTGTATTTTAACAATGAGAAAATTTAATCAAGTTTGAAAATATAATATTTCTATAAGCCTTTGAAAAGAAAAGTTTTAAATGGTGAGAAATCTTTTTAGGAGAGTATTCCTACAAAATATACCTTGCATTTACAAAAAAAAAAAAAAAAAAAAAAAAAAAAAAAAGTGTAAACTTTACATAAAAAAATTACTTGTCATGTTTACGAATTATCAAAAAATAGAGTTTATATATTATTTCAAAAATGCGTTGGAGAAAAATTCGTGATGTCAAAAAATTTGATTTTTTGAGAAAAAGTAAAATTTTGTTATCGTAAAATAAAAATATTTTCAGGTTTTATTTATCATTTTTAGAATTAAAAACTGAAAAATCGGTAAATTTCGTACATTTTATTTAAAGCACATTTTCATATTTTTAAAAACTACATTAATTTAAACTATCACCACTATTTGCTTAAGTTTATCTTAAGTAAGCAGCATTTACTATTAAAATTAATCTGGTGTATCACTCACACGACTTTTTCTTACCCTGCATTTCAATACTACTAGCAGGCTTTGCCCGCTTCGCCGGGCACTATATTTAAATGATTTCTTTTTAATTGAATAATTGAAATGTTTAAACAAATATGTTTCAATTGGCGACTATTTTCGTCACAACTTTAGTATGGGACCTCCTTGGCAATATCAAACATTTTTTGAACTTCTCGAATCTGTACAACAAAACTATTATTAAAACGAATATTCTCGAAAACAGTCCAATAGTAGTGTTAATTCTTCGAATATTCTGGAAATATTTGAAGCTGTTACTCGTACAGTAAAAGTTACTGTTTTATGAATGTTCTGGAACAGTTTAAAAAATAATCACTTGTTCCACAGGAGTAAAGCAAATAACATCAAATACTCCAGAGCAGAAATTTTCGCTAGCTCATGAAAAATGTCCAGTTGCTTAGAGCTCAATCCCTAGAGTGCAGTCACTCGAGGTAGGTCTCTGAATAACTTTGAATCGCAGTGACTACCTACTCTTTCGCAGAAATCAACTCACTCCAATTTATAACTTTTGGCGATGGAGATTGCCGATGATTCTATCGAGAATCCCATGGAAAGCTATGTTCCCGTGTGTCGGAGAGCTTCAAAACTTCGGGAACCCTAAACTACCAGTTTTCACCAAATTTGGTTGCCCAATCGCAAAGTTTGTCGCCAAGGCTGACCCCCACTGGAAGTGAATGAACTGCCCTTTTATTTTCACTTTGCATTTAAATCTACTTTCATTGCAACACTACAAATGATGCAGGAAAAGACTTAATTCCTTGTAACAATATGCTATAAGCACTATTTCTGCTGTATTTTAAACAACTAACGTTTCTATGGTTATATATGTTTCCCATTAAACATATTTTTATTTAGTTATTTAAATATTAATTTGGATTAATCAAATATTTCTACCCGACAGCGTGCAAGTGCAGTCACACACAGCATGTTAAATTAGCGGAGTGATTGGTATATATAAAAAAATAAATAAGTAGGTGAACATTATCGTGCTACACAACTTTATTATATCTCTCCCTTAGCGGCTTTTGAATTTTTGTTACCATACTAGCGATTTTTTTTTTTTTTTTTTTTTTTTTTGTATAATTTCTTGTACAAAAAGGGGAAGCCTATTTTGCTAATACTTTTACCCTTTCGTTAATACGAGGGAAAGTTATTAAGTAAGTCACAAAAGATAATATAAATAATAATTTACCATGATAATCACTTTGAAACAATTTTTATTTTTCCACATAATCTCCAGCAACATTGATGCATTTATCCCACCGTTTTATCAGAGTCCCAATTCCAGCTGCATAAAATTCTTTGTGTTGATGTTTCATCCACAGTAGGACTTCATGTTGAGCGTCGTCGTCACCTGCAAATTGTTTGCTTCCAAGATGTTGTTTCAGTGGGCCAAACAGATGAAAATCGCTTGGGGCTAAGTCTGGGCTGTAAGGTGATAAACACTTCTCTCCAGAAAAAGCTAACATTTCTTTATGAATATTTTTTTATACAAGTCCTTTCGCCCACAGAAATCGGACCACAGCACGCAGCTCTTCTATAGTACAATCATTCAGCACCATCGCAATTTTTGAAACTGCATTACGCATGCGTGTAAATGCTACCTACTCAATATGAATTGAATATCATAAATCTGTATGGTGCTGTCATCTATCACCATTCTTTGGAGATATCTGTTACTACTTTAAATCATGCCATATGCATTTGTGACTTACTAGGGCGTATCAGATTCAGCAACTTTAGAAACAACCAATTTTTGAGCCGACTTTAGCGCCGATTTTTCCTCCACGAAAGCACCGTAGAGGTTACAATAGTCGGGTGAAAAGTTGGATGAAAGAAGACTAACTTCTGACGCTTATCCCTTTTTTTGGCGCGAATAAAATACGCAATGATTAGCGTTAAAATTCTCTTTCATTTGTGTAAAATATCGCATTATTATTTCTATTTTGATCTTTTTTACAACTATTGTCATAACGACATACGAAAATAAAAACGATTAATTGAAAATTCTTATCATTTAACGGTAAAATAAACGTGCTTAACGATAATATTTCTTCTTCAAATCTCCACTTGAAGCGATTCCCGTGTTCCGCCATCTTGGAAATATGACGTATCAAAATAGCGCATCGTGATTGGACGAATCCGAGGAGAAATTGAGTATACGGACAATTTTATCAAGACAGCTCTGAAAAAGTTGGGCAACTTCGGTCTGCGCTATCACACTGGGAGTAGAGACAATTTTTTCCGAAAAATCGGCGCTAATCAGTGGTTGGCTCTAAAATCGGCTGTAAAGTCGTCGAGTCTGATCATTACCGTTCTGAGAGAGAATGCCTTCTGGCGGCTGGGTGACGTCACGGTATCTAGGCAAAGAAATGCTTCAAGAGTGAGGAGGAGCTTTGAACGATCTTCTTTTGTTGCACTATGAAAGATCCTATAATCCGTTCTCTCAGTATAGTCTTGGGACCTTTAACTATGTGATTGTTGGTTAAGGAAGGAGAATTGACAGCTTCTTTTTACACTTATTATATAATAAGAGAATAATTTTATTCTTTTTTATACGTCCATACAGTAAACATATGAAAATTTTATTTCACAATGTCATTTTGCAATTTTATTTTCAAAATTGCCTTTCGTTTGAATCATAAAAAAAATAAAACGATCTTATTATTATTATTATAACAAAATAATTATATATTTTTCTTGGTAAGGTCAATATGTACGTTTATCGAAACGGCATCTGAATAAAACGGAAGAAAATAAAATATTTGTCGCAAAATCAAGCTAATAAAGAAAATTAAAATTCTTTGATTCAAGCAAACGGTAAAGTTGATTCCAATAAAAAATTGTCATTTTTATTAAACTTTAGTTTTCCCCTTGTATTGTTATTTAGACATACAGAAATGTGATAGTCAAATACAATGTCTGAATTAAATAATAATAATAATAACAATAATAATAATAAATAAAAATAAAAAAGGAATTTATATATATATATATATTTGCCAATCTATATATTAATACGCAAATGTGAAATTTGTTGTACGTTTTACAGAAAATTATAAGAGTAGGCGATAAAATGTGGTATCGTTCAAAGGGTTCAAATTCATGTGAGTTTACGGAAAAACAAACAAAGAAAAAAATATGTAAATTTATATATTTATTTGCGAAAACAAAAAAGCATTTAAACAGCAGACAACGCTCTCAATATCAAAACAATATGCCAGAATTTGAGAGAGAGAGAGAGAGAGAAAAAAAAAAAAAAAATTAATTCAATTCCGTTACCTGATAAATGATGAAAGAATATATAAAAATGAATAAAATAATATATATATTTATTTCTGTTACTAAAAGATAAATGGTAAAGAAAGTTTGAAATTGTAAAAAAGAAAAAGAAAAGAAAAAAAAAAAAAAAAAAAATGCACATACATTGTTGGCAGACAACTGGCAAAAGAACTTACATAAATAAATAAATAAATATATAAAGATGGCCAACTAAATATATCCCTAGGAGACAAAAAAGGCAAACATAAATGCTTTTATTAAGACAGTTGGACAACTGCTTTCTTCAAAATAGAACTTTAATATATATATATATATATATATAATTGGAAACAAGTTAAATTAAATATTAAATTTAAATCGAGAAAAGAAGCGTTCAGAAAATTTTAAGAACCGTTGCTAATGGACGCAACATCGTATTTAAGGTAAGATATCGCCTTTCTCACTCTTACGTTTTTTTTGTATATTTAAATAAATTAAAGGGTGCCCCCCCCCTCCTTTTTTTTTTCTCTTTTCCTTGCCGAATTATTTTAAAAAAATAACAATAATAAAATTGAGAGAAGTCGTATTAAATAAAAATTAAGAAATGAATATGATAACCGTTACTGAGGAATACAACTTAGTTACTGCATGTCTTTTTATGGGCGAATAAACTCAAATAAAGTCATGTTGAGTTCTAATTAGATTCTGTTTTTACTATTATTTCATTACTTGATTTATTTTTCTTAAAAATCTTTTGAAAGCTATTTCAGTTTGCGCTTAATTAATCCTTTTTTCTTTAGCGTTTTATGGATATAATGCCTTTGGATAACAATTAATAAAGGTAAGAATTTACAATTTTTCTATATATTAATTTAAGGCTGTACTTAATTTTACTTCATTACAGCAAAATTTATATTGTTAAAATACTGTGTACATAGATTGTTGTTAACCCTAGCTGTTATAACTTATAATAAATTGGTTTTGAAATGTAACTTTTAATTATGTTTTAATAATATTAATTCAATTTTTATGTTGTGTAATTTAAACTACACTTTTCTTTCTTTCTTTCTTTTTTTTTTTTTTTTTTTTTTTGAAGGAGAATATACTTGCTTCTAAACACAAAGGTCAATGAATCTCTTTTAATAGTAATATATTACATATAACATAAAAATGTATATAATTTTATTTATTATAATTATCTATAATAAATTGGTTTTGTAATGTAACTTTTAATTATGTTTTAATAATATTAATTGAATTTTAAAGTGGAAGAAAACACATTAGTTTATAAATATTACATTTTCTAATAATATGTTATTACTTTTAAAATCTGAAAAAAAAAAAAAAAAAATTAAGCAAACAAAATCCCATGACATATTATAAAAATTCTAATTATAATCTAATTAGATTGACATTGTGAGTTTTTTTGCTTTTCTTCCCATGCTATTTCTATGGGTTTTTTAGCCTTTTTTCCTCTCTTTTTCTACATTCTAAAGTGGCGGTGGTAATTAGAAATTATCTAAATTCTAATAAATACTATTTCTATTTAAATATTATTTTTATTACTATTAGGATATTACATTTTTGTTTTCAAGAAATTGAATCATAAATACTTTACATTTTAGAATAATTTTAAATACTTCTTCTGTAATAGGTGGAGTAATACAGCGTATAATATCTGAAATGTGGAAATATTTTCTATTATTTATTATTATATTCGGTTTGTAAACAATATGTTTATTTATGCATTAAACCAATTAGCAATGTTATTTTTATAGATTTTGTTCCTTGAAAAGTTATTTATAAACATGGGATAATGTTAAAAATAAATAAAATTAAAAATCAAAAGGGACATAAAGTACGAAAATTATTTTTAGATACACGCCGAAATTGCTTTTGAAATGAACTTATTTACATTTGTTTATTTAAAAGTATTTCCTTGTTCAGAAATTAATGGAAAGTAATCCCTTAAATTCTTAAAGGAAAATTAATTTTAGAAATATTTAGCATAAATTTATATGTTATAATTTTTATTGCTATGAATTTATTTGTTACTAGTAATAATAATAATAATAATAAATTACTTAAAAAGTAATTTCAAAAATTCTCACTACTTAAATCCTTTTGCACTCTGTTCTATATTAAGAATTATATCTTATATTGGTAGTTATAATTTTTGTTCTCTATACTTTTTCTCTTCTTGTTTAGCTATATGAGTATTTAAATAATATGACTCAAAATATTAAATTTGTATAATAATTTTTCATTTTTAAATTGCGAACATCCAACTTACGTGCTTTTATTGTCAAAAGCCCATATTTATGCTTACAGTTTATTTGACAAATTCAAATTTCGTTTTTATTTATAAAAATGATGCTTTTATATGCGATGTAAAAATATAAAGTTTCAAAACTTTGGAGGAATACTTATACTACTACAACATCTTTATTAATGCAAAAAACGAAAATTCGTATCTTGCTATGTAAAATATTAATTCTTATATATGTTCAAAATATATGTAATGATACTCTTATGTTACTAAGAAAATTATTTATAATCAAGTTTAATAGAACATATACACATAAATATTTAAATATATTTGTTCAGAAAAATTCCTTGAAATTTTTTTTTTCTTCTTTTTTTCAGTTTTTAATTGCTATGACTACTAGCTTAAAAAAACAAAACAAAAAAAAAAAACTAGTATGTTGTGGCCACCACAAGACTTTCTTCTATATTTTCCTATACATATTCAATCAATAACAATATTTAAAAAAAAAAAAAGATTTTTTTTTCCTTTTTTTTTTTGTGAAAATTAATACATATTCAATCACTAACAATATTTAAAAAAAAAAAAAAAAAAAAAAATAGAATTTTTTTCTAAGTTTTTTTTTTTTTTTTTTTTTTTTTGGTTAAAAGTAAAAAAAATCGAAAACTTTGTTTTAAATTATCACAGATTTATAGTTCAACCATTCGTTTTAAAGGTATTGACGAGACCTTTCGAATGATACCCATCTTCAAAATTTACCCCCCCCCCCCCGGGGGGGGGGGGGGTACTTCCCCCCCAGGGGGGGAAGCGATGCCCCCCCATGCACAAAATTTTTTTCCTAGTTACGTACTACTATTATCAATAATTCATATTAATTTTACAAACACAAGTGTAAAATAACTCTTATTATGCACATTTATACGAATTTTTGTCCTATGCTGCCATGTTAAAAATTTAGATAAAATGCTATCACAGCGCCACCTCTTGAGCTATTGATCCCCAAATATAATCAGCAACAGTTTATGTCGGGGACCAACTAAATACCAAATTTGGTAAAATTTCGTTAAAAAAAAAAAAAAAAATACGATTATATTTCTAAGTTTTTTTTTTTTGTTAAAAGTAAAAAAAATCGATAACTTTGTTTTAAATTATCACAGATTTATGGTTCAACCATTCGTTTTAAAGGTATTGACGAGATCTTTCGAATGATACCCATCTTCAAAATTTAACCCCCCCGGGGGGGGGTACTTCCCCCCCAGGGGGGGAACCGATGCCCCCACATGCACAATTTTTTTTTCCTAGTTAACTACTACTATCATCAATAATTCAAATTCATTTTACAATCACAAGTTTAAAATAACTCTCATTATGCCCATTTATACGGAATTTTGTCCTATGCTGCCATGTTAAAAATTTGCATAAAATGCGATTACAGCGCCACCTGTTGAGCTATTGATCCCCAAATCTAATGGGCACCAGTTCATGTCAGGGTGCAACTAAATACCAAGCTTGGTTAAATTTCATTCATATGTTCGTGAGATACAGACACACAGACAGACACACAGACAGACAGACAGACACACAGACAGACATTTTCTAAAAACTATCAATTCGTGTTCAGGACATCCCAAAACGTGTAGATCCGTCAAAAAACGGAGGTCGAAAATTTTCGCGAATCCAATACTTTCTCTATATTACATATAGAAGAAAGTAAAAACCTTTAAGTAAACCTTTAACTGCAAATAAACTTGAAATTTATTTATTTATTTATTATAATTATTATTTATTAATCATAAAAATAATATATGCTTTCCGGAAAATCAAAAATTGTTTGGTATTTATTCCGCTTTCGAGCTTAATATTTAGTTAAATACCTGGATAATACATTACTGTTTCTCTCTCAGAACGCTAATGGATAATATCGTCAGGTGATTATTTATTTTGGCCAAATATTTATTTCTTTATTTTTGTTGTAGTGATTAGGTGTGAAATCTAGATTGATCCAACAGGGATGAATATACTTTGCCTACTTGTTTTTCTTCATACAGATATTATTTTTACCCCCCCCCCCCCCCACAATATATATATATATATATATATATATAAAAGGCAATTATAGTAATAGGGTAATAAAAAATTAGTTGATTTTCTGAGTCATGTGAAATCACATAAAATCAATATCATTGCCCAATATATATTTATGTGACATTACAATATTTGTAGAATATGAATATTTATATATCCTCGATTTGCCATTTTCAGGCCAAACAAGTATATATTTATATATATAAATTACTGAAAATATATTAATTTCTTATTCATATTATATTTATGAATTATTAATATAATTGTTTTAAAATTCAAAATAATCTTTTTCGTACTTTATGTCCCTTTTGATTTTTAATTTTATTTATTTTTAACATTATCCCATGTTTATAAATAACTTTTCAAAGAACAAAATCTATAAAAATAACATTGCTAATTGGTTTAATGCATAAATAAACATATTGTTTACAAACCGAATATAATAATAAATAATAGAAAATATTTCCACATTTCAGATATTATACGCTGTATTACTCCACCTATTACAGAAGAAGTATTTAAAATTATTCTAAAATGTAAAGTATTTATGATTCAATTTCTTGAAAACATAAATGTAATATCCTAATAGTAATAAAAATAATATTTAAATAGCAATAGTACTAATTTTTATAATATGTCATGGGATTTTGTTTGCTTAAAAATATTTTTTCAAATTTTAAAAGTAATAAAATATTATTAGAAAATGTAATATTTATAAACTAATATGTTTTCTTCCACTTTAAAATTCAATTAATATTATTAAAACATACATTATAAAAACAATTTTTATAACACAAATATCTTTTTTAAGCTATAACAGCTAGGGTTAACAACAATCTATGTACACAGTATTTTAACAATATAAATTTTACTGTAATGAAGTAAAATTAAGTACAGCCTTAAATTAATATATAGAAAAATTGTAAATTCTTACCTTTATTAATTGTTATCCAAATGCATTATATCCATAAATCAACATAATTGTTTCTTCTTATATTTGTAAGGAGCACGTGAAACGTATATCAGCGAAATAGTACTATAGTAGAAATGATTTCAAACGCTCTTTGCAATAAAGATGAAGACTGGTTTTCTAGGGTCCGGTTTGCCTAGATTGGGTGACGTCAAGGGCAGTCTCGAAGATCGTCCAAAGGCATTCTCTCTCAGAACGGTAATGGTCTGATACGCCCTTTAATGACTTACCCTCGTATATAAGAATCCTTCATATTCTGTTTATATTTTTAATGGTTTTTATGTTTAAAATAGTGCTTGCTGAAATAAATTTTCTATTTCTGAAACTGCATTGTTTTCTATAAAATTCTCTACTAATATAAAAATAGATCATTTATCTGACTACTATTTCGTTATATATATATATATCATAATTTATTTAGAATAGTAAAGAAACGCTAGGCAGTCAAATGTGACGTCATGGGCAGTTTTTTTCTTTTTTTTTTTTTTTTTTTTTAATAACAACTTGACAGTAAAAATATAAAAAATAGTAGTTAAAAAAAAAAAAAAAATGGTACAACATATATTAGCATTGTAAACTATATTAGCAATTTATCAATGTGTATAAATTTTTTAGTGATAATAGCGTCAATTTTTGTGAGATGCATAATTAATTTATATATATATATATATATTTATTTTTATTGTTCACTTTCGAGTAAATGTATTTATTTTCCTGTTGAAAAAAAAATAAATAAATAACTCGTAAATTTTTTTGGCAACAATAAAATTATGGATAAAATTTTAATGTTTAATTTTAAAGCTATTATGAGGTTATTATTTTCATATTTTAATTAATTAAAAGAAAACTAATCAAGAATTCGAAAATCGGGCTTCGATGTGCACAGTGGCCCCCCGGGGGGCACCTTTGTGTCGAATCACGTGACTGTCCAAGCTACTGTTTTCGAGAACAGTGAAATATACATACATATATATATATATATATATATATATATATATATATATATATATATATACAAATCTTACTCGCTTAATAGTATAAGATAAAGATATTTTGCATATGTCTTGTGATCAATAACGTAAGATGATAAAGTTTAATATACTTTTAAAACAATCTAAAATTGGTTTAGGAATGGTTTTATTTGACATACATTTCTATGTGGCGAGAGGGAGGGGGGGGGGAAGACTGCCACCCGCTCAATCCCCCTACAATTATTTCAAAAATAAAAAAAAACAAGGCTGTTATTATTTTGACTTCAAACTTACCAATCTTGATAAAATTTTTAAGTGGCAATTTAATACGAACTTCAAAATATCAAATTCGAATTTCTTGCAGTTATTTATTTTTAAATAATGATGATAACGGATATACATACAGATTAACAGCTAAATATTTAACTTTCGTAATCCGGGCATCTCAAAACGTGATATTATAAAAGAACGAAGTTGAAAATTGAACTTCAAAAACACTTTCTTCATAGTATGGGTATGAAAAATTAATTTTCCTTCCTGAGCAGTGTTCGTTGACATACTAAAATATAGCAAAGCACTTCCATCAATTACATTCAATAGAAAAAAACGTTTAGCTCTATTTTGGATAGCCCTGTATATTGCCTATAAACAATATAGTGTACTTAAATTTAGTCTTACTACAAAAAATTTAGCACAAAATGATTTGCAATCCCAGCAATAATCATATATAGGCCCAATATATCCAAATAATTTGAGTAGCCCTGTAAATGAATAAAGAATGATTTCCATACAATACATTCTACACAAAACATGCTTTATGCATATAAAAAAAAATTGTTCATTTCATTTTAAGTTAGCCTATACATGCTGTACTATACTTGCTGCCTATACATGCTGTCTGTACATGCTGTACTATTCCCCATAGACATAATGTATTTGTATTCCCTTGGATGTCTCTGTACACGAACCATTTGCTTAATCTCAACGAAAAGTTTAGTGTAACATCCCTATATGATACACGTTTAGAATACTGAGTTTGAACTTTCTGCTATTATTTGTTTTTGAGATATGCTGATAACAGACAGGCACACAGACACACCAACCGCTAAAAACATGATTTTCTGATTCAGGGGACCCCAAAACGTGTAAATATTACAAAAAATCAATTTCGGAAATTTGATCCAAAAACAATATTTTTTCTACCATATATATGGGTAAGAGAAAGTAAAAAGAGGAGGGGGCAAAAGAAAAGAAAAAGAACACCAATAGTGATTGCGACGTTATTTCTAATTCTTAAGTTGCAAGGAAAGGGGGGGGGGGGGGTATCTTTTTGATTTATAAAAGGTTCTTCAAAATATATGATTCGTTTGTCCTAAAAGTTCAGTTGAATTTTTAAAACTGCACATCACTTTAACAAATCTAATAGCAACACCTTCATTTTTTACTTCAGTTCACTTGTCTAAAGGTCACGAAATGGATTTTCATAAATTTGTATTTGATTTTAAATGAGATATAAATCCTTAAAAAATGGACTAATAATAAATGTCACTTACTTAGACTCCATAAAATAAATTGCAATCCAATCTGTTCTACCTTTTGAATCTTTATTACTTTATGTTATGTGACACACTGTAAAATGTGTTCAAATATGATAGGCATATATAAAAAACGGATTAAAGCGTTTTTCTTTTCTTTTCTTTCTTTTTTTTTTTTTCTTTCTCTATTGGCTATTTATTAACAATTTTCTTAATAAAAATTATAAATAGGAACATTTATTCTTATTGTCACTACAATAAGTATCATAACTGAGTCCTTCCACAGTAATTAATTTTTCTTTTTGATACATTATGAGTGAATATAGAAAAACTGCAACATCAGGGTTCCATATTTTAAAGGAAATATTCACATCCTACTACTTAAGGTATGCTAATCATGATGAAACAGAACTATTTTTACCTATTTTCAATTAAGGTGCCTGCCTACTGTCGGAAGTTATTTTTTTAATAATTGAAAAATTGCCTATTTATGTGCATTATATGATAGAATACAGTAAAAAACAGTGAATAACCTGAAAACAAATATGCAAATTTTAAAATATTTTGAAATTTAGGCTCAAAATATGCATAAAATTTGCGAAAAAAAGCTCTTTTACAAAACGTCAAAATTTAAATAAAGATATTTTTATTCTGTAAATTTTATTTAGATTATTGAAAGTTTTTAAGAGAGTGAACTACTCTCAAAACTATAACCGTGTTATTTAATATTTTAGAGACGATAACATTTTCACATGCTGAAAAAATCATGAATTTACATGACAGTTCATAATTTCTATCGACAAAAATAATAATAATAATAATATTAATAATAATAATAATAGTAATTTAGCTAGATTCATTGTCGTAGTTCAATCCCTAAAACAACTCCTCTAGAGTATTTTGACAAAGTTTTATAAGGTTTCAATTATAACTTTTGGAGTTATGATGTTTTGCGATAAAGCAAAATATTAAAAATCTCATTCTGAGAAAAAGCAGAAAACGTAATCAAAAACCAGATTTTACCTATTAAATGAAAAATAATTTTAAAAAGTTTCAAAGTTTAAAAGTTAAAAGTTTTATTATTATTATTTTTATTTTTATTATTATTTTAAATTCATTTTATATGCAGTAACAAATTTTTATGCTTATATTGAGTAAAACATTTATGTAAGTAAACATTTACGGTCACTTCCGGTTTAAAAAACTTGCGAGTGACTAATATTAAAATGCATGTAACTCAAGTTCTAAGCAAGATAGAAACAAAATTCAATCTGATTTAGAAAGCTAAAATGTCAGGCTTTAATACTAACTCAAAAATAGAAAATCGGAGTTTTGACCGAAAATTGCATTTTAAAGGTAGACAGACACCTTCAGTAACTTTTATTAAAGTTCTCATTTCCTTATTCGAATACTTAGGCGTTTTTAAGAGGATTTGGCAAGTTTTGTTAAAATTTATTAAAAACATTATGTCTTTCACTTTCTGGATTTTTCTAGAAATAACCGAAAGAAATTAAAATTAAAGGTATTAGTATCAGGGATGAAACTTTTCAGGGACTGCCCCTGAATTCAGGGGTTTTGAAAATCTTGCTGCTTTTTAATTTAATGTTAATTATTTTACTTTGATAGAAGTTTCTCATTTTAAATGTTTAATTTGCTTTATAATGTATCAAGGCCTCTCTAAATATCACTTTTTATAAGTATTTATACTTTCAAAAATAGCCTTTTAATATCTCATTAGTAAGTCTTAGGACCCTGCCCTGCCATTCATTCTGCATACGCGTAGCAATTTTCGGGATTTTTGCATGTTAAATAGTTTCCCCCTTGGTATATACAATGTGGCAAATAGAATGGTATTGTGATATGATGCAGTTTATAATGAGAAATATAAAAGTCGAACAAAATAAGTGAATGTACACAGGACAACGTGTAGAGTATTGGACATATAGAATAGAATAAACGAGCAACACTGCTGTGAACAATTTTTCTCTGCGACTTTTAAATCTAAAGTTATTATTTTGTTAAAATGTTTTTTTTCTCTTTATATATATATTAGTGTATATTTTTCAATAATTTCTCAGAAGTTAAATATATCCTTCCATATGCGCATAATATATCAATGAAATTATTATTGAACTATATGACATTTTTAAGCTTAATATATATAATTAACTTCTTAATATGCAAATTTTTAAATAAAATGGAAAGGATATTATAACTCCTTTCATACTCCTTCCATGGCTTTTGAAATGTTCAAGCACTCTCAACAAAAATTGTAAATTTAGAATTTCTGTCTATGCATTCTATTTCTGTATTAATGGTTCACAAATGTAATATTTTGAATATTAAAGTAATGTCCATTTTTTTTTTTTTTTTTTTTTTAATTGCAGTTCCATGATCTTCGTACTTATCTGCTTAAAAAATGTTTAGGTTGTTTAAAAAAAAAAAAAAAAAAAAAAGATCTCAATTTATTGTATGCCAGTTTGATATATACTTGATTTAACTGTGCAGTGTTCAGGAAATCTTGTCGTAATCATGGATTAGAACGTAGAAAATCTACAGGTGACTTTAAATTAAGAACAGATGAGTCATAATAAGGATATTTATGTTCTACGTCTATCTGAGTTGAGCTTCGAGATAAATTCCTTATATAGAATGGCAATGTCTATTACTTTATCTTATTTATATTAAAAACACTTTAAACACACGTGAAATTATATTTTATTTAAAAGATGTTAAAATATTTTATCCGAAGCTTTTCGCTTTAATAGTAAAGCACCATCAGGGATTTTTATTATTCGTTTCCAATGAGCAGTTTTTAAATATTTTTTCTTTTCATAGTCAACAGTTAAGTTTTTTAATAACGTTATTAAAAGAGTTAACTGTTGACTGTGAAAAGAAAAAATATTTAAAAACTGCTCATTGGAAACGAATAATAAAAATCCCTGATGATGCTTTACTATTAAAGCGAAAATCTTCGGATACTTTTTTAACATCTTTTAAATAAAATATAATTTTGCGTGCGTTTAAAGTGTTTTAATATAATTAACCAATGACACGTGTTCAATTTAACTCTCTTTTTTTAGAGATAATTTATAAATTTTATCTTATGTTATTATAATTCGACTTTCTTTTTTTTTTTTTTTTTTTTTTTTAAATAGACAGGTTGATTAAAAAAATATTTATCATCGTTAATAGCCCCATAATTTGGGGTAGGATTTTTTTTTTCCCCGCAAAAAGAATGATGTTTATTAGATTATTTCCTTGTATGTCTACAAATGTATATTTACTCATTATTCTTTTCTAACAGCAGCTGGGTCATGAGAGACTTGTAATATAGATATATATTAAGTATCAGTTTCATTAAGTACTCATATTTCTTATTCCAAAAAATTTTAGCAAAGATTAATATCCATAATTTTTTTACATTAGTATTAATTTTTTTTAAATATTCATTAGTATCATTAATGATGCCGTGATCTTTTTTTTTTTTTTTTTTTTTTTGTCATCTCATTTCTATCCATTTACTATTTTAATTATTTAATAAAAAATCGCTCAAAAATATCCATTATTACTGTTATTAAGTAGAATAAATTTTTCATCAAGGAAGTATTAATTGCATCTTCTGTCGCCTTTCTAATCAATGACTATTCTGAGTATTTGATAAAAGTTTATTCAAAAATATATATTAGTAACAATGAGATTTGAACAAACGTTTTACCCCAAAAGTATTATGTGAAAAAAAATTTCCTGTTTCATCCTAATCAATTACTATTTAAAGTATTTAAAATTCTAAGTCACGATTACTATCTTGTTCTCATATCGTTAGCCACTGTTGCCTTTCAATCTCTTTACGAATAATTCTCTTGATTAAAAGAAATAAGGTTTTTTTTTTTTTTTTTCCAGAGAAAATTTGAATTTATTTTCTTATGCACGTATTTTTATTCCCTTTTCTTTTCTTAACAAAATCAAACTCCATGCTCTGAATATCAAAACTACAAACAAGAGCTTTTTGTCACATAAATTATTTATTCATCTGATAAAGTGCGATATAATTTCAATGATATATTTTTTTCCCACTAATTTAATTTGCGAAAGAATTTCAAAAAGCTGTTTCCTAAATTTCTTCCTGTATTAATTATAGAGTGAGTTACATAAAACTTTTGATTATAAATATTTAAAAGTTGAAAATAGAAAAATATATATGTAATTTATAACATAAAATACGAATAAATTACCATAATTTTCCAAATTAAAAGAAAATATGTGAAATAAAGGAATAATTATCTAATTTTACTATGATTTTACATATAATTTAATACTTGAATATAAAAAGTCATAAAATTGAGGGTTTGACTGCGCAAAATGTATGACTTACCGACTGTAAGTTCTGCATAATTATTTAAAGTTTTTATTATACTTTCAGGAGAGTTTTTAATTTTCTGACAATTTTTCAGCATTTTTTTTTTTAAATCTCTGAATAATTTTAGAATGTACTTCTGTTTTGAATAAATGAAAAAAAGCAAACAATGTTACTTTCTTTTTAAAGTTACACGTGACCACGCATGTGCGTGTATCCGTGTGTATGTATATCTACATACATACATGCAAAAAAGAAGGGATACCCTTTCTGAAGTCTCTTAATTTATAAAAGGATATATCTTAAAATTGACAGTACTTTATTATAGTGTCATATATTAAAATCATGTAGACGTTTAGCAAAAGATAAAGATTTTAAAAACCATTTTTTTATAATATAAATCTAAAAAGTTTAGCCTGAGGTTATTTTTCCCATTCACAGTTCCTTCATGCCTCACCTATGGTAACAGATTATTTATAATAATACAACTTTTTGTTTGAGATTTTAACTTAAAGTTTCAGCGGAGTTAAAAATCTGCTTTTCTTTTAAAATGTTACCTTATATTGTCAGTAAATTAAGATAAATTTCTCACGTCTAAATTTTAATGTGCTATTTTGTCTCATTGAAAATATGTTAATGATCATAGCAACAAATGATCATTAAAGGTTTAAAAATGTAATTTTTCAACAAAGAAAACATTCTTTAATAAGTGTTACAGTCCACCCATGAATGACGCATGTTTCAAAAGGTGGGTTTTTTTCTTTCTTTTCTCTCCCTTTTTTTTTTTTTTTTTAAGGAAAACATGAGAGGGTGACTCAACTAACTCAGTGCTTAACCCCTCACTCTGCTTTTCCTTGTAAATTCCAAATATGAAACTATTGTATATATATATATATATGTGTGTGTGTGTGTGTGTGTGTGTGTGTGTGTGTGTATACACTGTTACAGTGAAGTGCTTGTCTCACTGGTAACACCCCTAGGAGTGCCAAATATCACCCTTAAAGAGGGTGAAAAAAAGGCACCCATACTTCAGGTTACCTTAAAGGGTGAAAGATGGCACCACAAATTAGAATAATGGCACCTCTACTGCAAGGTGCTCCAGGATTGAAAGGATGACACTCTAAGAGAGAATAATGTCACCCCACATCAGGAAACATCCTTATTTCATGATGTAAAGTGGTTTTTCCTCCCCCCCCCCCCCAATTCTGTTGTAATTTTATTTTAATCGTGAAATAAAGGTGTTTATCCATTTTCCCATTGAGCTTACTAGGGTAAATAATCAAAACTTCTTGGTATCTCAGTGTTGTAATTTTGTAATTGCATTTGACTACATGTGTGCTTTTCTAATACTTTCAAATAAAGAGAAAAGTGTTTAGGACTTCGACTTATTTAGCCGTCTAGCCGTGCTCTAACGGTCATAAATACATTCGGATTGCTCTATTTTTTGTTATGTCATTTATATTTACTATAGCGTGATCCCTATTTAAAATGTAACATGTAGTATTTATAATTTATTAACAGAGACAGCCTAAAGTATTGTTACATTACGATTAATAGAAAAGAAATATTTCATGTGCATTTTAATGGCATTCTACCATATCACGCATAAAACTTATACGCATTAATGAAGTGCACTAATACCTCAATTCTGTAAAATATGGGGGTGCAAATAATTTATTATTCGTTTACAGGAGCCTCACAAGAGTTTCATTACATAATTCTCTAAGGAAAACTGTTTGCATAATATTTGAAATGTGTTGCACTATGTAATATATAATAATAATGTAGATAATTGTCATTTATAGTGTTGTTTTTTCTTTTTAAGACAGTGACATAGAAAAGATTTCGGATACAGTATTGTGTCTGAAGTGATGCCTCTTAGCGATAATTGTTGGAAGTGCGTTTTCAGTTATGATATGCGTTTTAAGTTTAACTAATTTTGGTTATTATAGGCTATGTATAAATGTTATTTATCATGTACAGGGATACACAAAAGAATTCGTAAACATTACTGAATATAAGTGTGAATTGTTTAAAGGTAGTATTTTTATTGAATTATGAATTTTCAAACTGAACTATATTTAATGCACTAAGATGTTAGTAGAACATAAAACCATATACAGAGGGGGGGAAATGTATAAATGTTCTCTGAGTGACAATTTCTAAAAGTAAATTCAGTAAGTTTTTGTTTTCTGCTTGAATTAAATTTTAATTTAATAAGTGTCATGCATTACAAAAAAAAAAAAAAAAGACTTATCCTGTACAAACATGTATATTACCATGTATTTTTTCCACTTATTGATAAAAGTTGTTGACTTTCATCAATAACAATCAAAGAAACACCAAGTTTTTCTTTCTTTCTCTTTTATTTAACTATTATTATTATTATTATTATATCCAAGAGTCGTATAATGCAAAAGAATACAATGTAAAGTGGATGTCCCCATTAGTTATTTGAATATGTGAAACAGGCAAAATTTATGAATAGACCTACAAAATAATATGTTTCTTCCCCTCCTTCCGAATATGTGTAGAAAAATGGCACACTGTAATTGATTCCCCATTTCCAACTCACTGGCCAATAAAAATCATGGTATTCAAAATTGAAATATTTAACAGAAATTTACTGTAGTTGTAAGAACTGAGTGACCATTGAATTTGATAAGGCGGACAATATTAGCGAAATGTTCATAATACCTAGATAACATTTTGATTCATAAATGTGATCAAAGAATGTGTATTGTTAATTATATAATGCTAAATAAATTTTCTACACCTTCTCCAATTTGTAAAACTTTGCCATATTTTAAAAGTAATCTCAACAATTGAACCCAGACTTTTCTTAGGGCAGCCACTATTGGTACACGCAAAATAATCAACAAATGAATTTAAAAAAAAAAAAAAAAAAAAAAAAATGAAAAAAAAAAAAAAAAAATGAATTCATTAAATAACATTAAATACAGATTGTATACTTCGTAGATGTAAACTCTGATGTAAAATAACATGTTTTGAAAACCTTTGTATAAAATATTGAGTTATGTACTTTGATAAAAATTTTATTATATATATTCGTTAAAAAAAATATTTGATTAATGTATTGATTAACTACTTGAATTAATTATTTGATAAATTATTTGAAAAAAAAATATTTGCTAATTTCTTTTAAATTATCTTGAATATTGTTTAAGTTTCTTCTCTCTCTCTCTCTCTCTCTCTCTCTCTCTCTCTCTCTTTTTTTTTTTTCCCAAATAAAAAGGAACATTATCTATATTTCAATTATAATCAATCTAAAAGAGAAAACACCATTAAGATTATTTTTAAATCCTTTGTTGTTAATTATGATTTTAATCAATATGATTAAAATTAAACAACTCTCCCTCCCCCTCACTTGCTGAGATTAATGGCTAAAAAAAACTTTAAACACACTTTTTTACATTTTGTGCTTGCGCATTCTGCCTCTGCTGTTACGGCTATAAAAATCTTCTGCTTTTATACAAGTTATAAAAGTCTGTTCTTCTTCATGATCAGAAACTTTTTCACGGTGGCTTCAGAAATTCCTGAACGTTTGTCTTAATTCAGTAACTGGAAAAAAAAAATGTGTAGCAATTATTTTTTTATTTATTTATTTTTTTTTTATTTACTTATTTATTTATTTATATATATATATATTTATTTATATTTATTTTATTTTATTTATTTATTTATTTTTGCTTGCAAATTGACTTGTGCTACAAAATTTTTTTGTAGTTATTGAATACACCTCACTAGTTTATTTCAGTAAGTGTGCATGTGTGCGTGAGGTGGGGTTAAAATTTCTTAGACAAGTAATGGATTTGTAATATACGTGTCTATCCATTATTTTACTTTCAAAATAAATCTATTCTTGAATAAAATATTATAAGACATTTAAAAATAAAGGTTTCTTTCTCAACTTTCATTAAATGAATGATTTAAAAATCAAATAAACTTTTTAAAAATTTAATATAGCTATATAAACTTTTATAAAAATGCTCAAACAATTTGAGAAATACAGTCTTAAACACATACATAACGGGTTCATAGTAATAAGCATCATTTTTACCAAAACTAAGATTATCGTTCCACATTTACAAATTTTACACATAGCTTTAAAAACATTAAAATGATCTTTACAGTTTTATTAAGAGGTTGCTGCATAGATGAATTAATTTACTTACAATCTTACAAAATAAAAGTGTAAATGAATGTAAAATTATTATTATAAGAAAAAAAAAGGGGGTGGGGTACTGTTTTAGTACTCATAACTTTAAAAAACAGATCTGTTTAAAAACCACATAAAACTCATTCAATTTAATTTAGCTTAATAAAGTCCCTTAAACATGCTTTAGTAAAATAAAAAATACAGTTGTGTTAAAATATATCATGATTTTATGGTACTAAGAAGAATTTTTATGGTTAAAACTAATGCCAAGGCATCTTATTAATAAAAACAAATAAATAAAAAATAAAAACAAAGGATTGAAATTAGAATCAAATTTCGTTTGCATAATATTTAAAATAATTAAATTACTTTCTCATTCGTGAACTTACACTGAACTTGCTTACCTTGAACTTACCTTGAATGCAGTACTCTTCACCTCCTCGCTTGCTAAGGTAATGGCTAAAAACTATAAACACTCTTTACTCACCTTGAATTTACTTACCTTGAATGAACCACTCTTCAACCCCGTTACTTTCTGAGGTTAATGACTATAAACTTTAAACACACACTTTAATAACCTTGAACTTACTTACTTTGAGTAGGCCCCACCAGTGACTGAGCAGTTCTGCGCTCAAAGCTGGTAGACGGGAAGTGCCGGGTTCGATTCCAGGTAAGCTCGTCGACCTAGCCGTTCGAAATTTTCCGTGTTGTTCACGTAAATTCGCATAATACGGGCTACGACCCCTTATAAAGACCCCCACGGAGGGCATTCCATCCATAGGTTTAATATTCTAGCGTAGTCAGTTGGCCTTAACCCCCACAAACAAATTTACTTTGAGTAATTTACTCTTTACCCCCCGCCCCCTGCATACATGAAGTTACTTAAAACCTTGCAAAATAAAAGTGTAAATGAATGTAAAATTATTACTACAGCGAAAAAAAAAAAGGGGGGGGGGAGGATGTTTCAGTAGTTATAATTTTTAAAAACTGAACAGTTTAAAAACCACATAAAATTCATTTATTTATAAAACCCCTGTATAAAACACCTTAAACATGCTTAAGTAACGTAAGAAAATAGCGTTATGTAAAAACATATAATGATTTTGAAGTAGTAAGAAGGAATTGTATGCATAAAACTAATGTCAAGGTATTAGTTTTATGCATAATGTTCTTATCAATTAAAAAAAAAAAAAAACAAATAATTAAAATTAGAATCTGATTTCGTTCGTATAATATACACTCATGTTTGTGAAAATTATAACACCATGAAAGAATTGTCAGAAATTAATGAAATTTATTCCACATTTACTGATAGTGGTACAAATAAAACGATCAAATGTACAAGACAAAAAAAACAAAAAGAACGTCTGAAATCATTACTTTGTGTGTCGGCCACGCTGAACGATGAGAGCTTGTATACGTCATGGCATTGAATAATACAGGTTCTGAATGTAATCCTGGGAAATGGCATTCCAGATGGCTTTGACTTGACGCCAAACTTCAATCTTACTGTACGCCCCACCAATTGTACGAGCGAGTCGCCGACCAATGAAATCCCAGACATGCTCGATGGGCGACATACCTGGGGGATAAGTAGGCCATGGAAGAAGCGAAACCTGTTGTGCACTGAAGAAGGCTTGTACAGTTTGAGAAACATGTGAACGGGCATAATCCTGCTGAAATACAGCACCTGGAATGCGTCGAAGAATGGGAAGGACCCATGGCTCCAAAATTTCTCTTATGTAGCGATCACTGTTGAGGTTGCCTGCAATATGCACTCGGTGAGATAGGCAATTATACCCAATAGCTCCCCACACCATGATGTTTGTGCAGTATGATGCTGGATAACACACTGTGGGAGCAGACGTTCTCCCCTGTAATGTCTCACGCGTACTCTTCCATCATTGTACTTCAGACTGTAGCGAGATTCATCGCAGAAAACAATTTGTTGCCACTGGGCACGCCACATGCTGTGTTGCTGAGCCCATTGAAGTCGGAGGCGTCTATGATTTAGCGAGAGGGGAATTCTGCATAGAGGAACCCTTGCACGCAGTTCAGGCTGCAGCAAACGGCGACGACCCGTGGAGCTAGACAACAAAACACCTGTAGCCGTGCTCCAACATTGTGTTAAGACACGAGAGGATGCTGTACAGTCCGTCACAGCCATGCGGATGAGGTGTCTGTCGCCTCGTTCCGTTGTTCTATTACGAGATCCAATGTCAGCTTTTCGGCTTGTTTGACTCTCCTCTGTCCATTTCTTCCAAACACTCATGACTGTTGGGGCATTACACTGCGTGCGGGCTGCGATTTCTCCATACGAAAATCCACCCTCTCGCATACTAACGATGCGACATCGTACGAACTTCGTTAGTTGTTGGTATGGTACCCTCCGCTTTTTACGAGGCATATTGACCACCAATGAAACGTTTACCGGAGACAGAGGACGATAAACAGATTTCAACGCGCCTTTACAGTCCTTTATACCTTTAACAAGCGACTGCTAAAGAGTCGGTTCTCGTTCCACGCATGCGCAATCGCTTTGTAATTCTAATCATTTACATGCCTTACCTCACTTTACATTTCCTGTAAGTTTGGTTCAATTTGAATAATCCCCTCATGGTGTTACAATTTTCACAAACATGACTGAATGAAATAACTTAATAACCTTATTTCTTAAATATCTTATTAAAATTAATAACTTTTACACTATAAGTATTTCTGGGTAAATTTTTGTGCGTAAGAAATACATTAAATTGGGAATAACAGTAAAATAAACAATAATCAGTAGTAAACTTACCTTTTATAATCATTAGTGAAATTACTATCTATTGCAAGAAGAAAACTGTTGTTGTGAACTTCTAAGCTTGTATCTTCATGCACGCCGACATTAAACTTTAGTGATCCGGCTGATCTCTCTGCAGGGTGCCTCATTTCACCCTATACCTAGTGCATGACACCTTAATTAGCTCTAATCAGCCAGTGAGAGGCCAATTGGTGCTCCACCCTCATTTTCAAGCCCTAAAGTGTCAAATGGTGCCGTCTTTTCACCCCGGGGTGCCAAATGGCACCGATTTGTCACCATCAGTTTTAAGAGTGTATATGTATATATATATATATGTATATATATATATATATATATATATATATATATATATATGAACAAAAATATGAAATTCTATTTAAACTGATTTTCTGATTTTAACTAAGAAATAGCAAATACACTCTTAACTGGAAATTTTCTTCAAAAAATAATTAGTATTTCTTTATTTTCAAGAATTGTTTTTCCAATTTCGCTTAAAATTCATTAACAGCAGAACGAATTTCATTTTCTTTCGCTGCAAAATAATAATGTTTCGGTAATCTTCAGTGCAAAAAAATAGCACATGCATAAAAAATTAAAGTGTTTATTCGATTGAGACACACACACACACACACACACACACACACAAAGGAATAGATTGAATGAATAGCCTATCTGTTTTGCCTATATTACCATTTAATAATTTATTTATATTTCAAGAAAAGCAAATAATGAGCTTTTGTTATTAGTATACATCTATATAGAATTTGTATACATATATATATACAGGTTGATCAATTTAAAAGAGTACCCGTTCGTTTTTCTTATTACCCTTAAAAATGAGGGATATTGCAACTATTCTAACACTGAAGTATAATTGTTTGAACCTTGTTTAAGCGTGGGAAACAATTTCTAACACTGCTGGACTGTTACAACTTTATTTATGAGGTAAAACAGAAATGGAAATTCACAATGTTTTTAATCCTGTGATAATTTTATTTTTTAAAAAGAAAGTTTAATTCAAATTTTTTACATTATCATTCCTACATTACATTTACATTATTATTATCAGTTTTACATTATCATTTCATAGGATTTTTCAAAGAAATATTGCAAACATCGATGAATTAAAACAGATTATAACTGAAGAAATCTCGTTAATCACTCCAAAAATGCTGCGAAGTGTGTGAAAAAACTTGGTTTGACGTGTTCATGTTTGCATTCAAAATCGTGGCGAACATTTTCACATTTTGTGTAAGGAATGATAATGTAAAAAAATTGAATTAAATTATGTTTTTCAAAAATAAAATTATCACAGGATTAAGTAACACTGTGCGTCTCCATTTCTTTTTTTACCTCACAAATAAAGTTGTAACAGTCCAACAGTGTTAAAAATTAGCTCCCACACTTAAACAAGGTTCAAATAATTATACTCAGTGTTAGAATAGTTGCCACATCCGTCGTATTTAAGGGTAATAAGAAAAACCAACGGGTACTCTTTTAAACTGATCACCTGTATATATAGGATGTTTCATATTGAATGGCAGAAAAAGAAAGTCCACCTGTGAATAGGTAATGTAATTAGTTTATTTTGACAAATCAAATTTATAATGAAACTACAGTTATCCAAATTTCTATAGATGCTCTAGTGTGCCCATATATCTGTGCGGTATCTGTGCTTATATCTGTGTGGTATTCCAGTTCATGGCACACTCCTGAAAGAATATCCTTTGTTAATTTTCGAGCATTTCAATTATCCGCCGTGTCAATTGTTGCAAGTTCTTGGAAAATGGAGGCACGAAAACTTCGTCTTTAACATAAAATCCTATAGGAAAAAATCAGGAGGGATCTCGGTGGCCAACAAAGCAATGGTATATCGTTTGGTCCAGTACGGTCATTCCTTCCATTTCTGTGGGATTATTCGCGTCATTTTGATTAACAGTGCTTCTAGTGGCAATTCCGTAACCTACGGATTTTTCGCTGTTGCTAGATAAACGTGAATAATTGCATCAGAATTAATTTGTTGCGGCTAAATAAATCAAGTGTATGTATTGTAGTATATCTTTGTCCCATTCAATATAAAACAACCTGTATATATATGTATATAAATTAATTGTGATTCTGGTATATTTTCTTTTCACCTGCTCATTTTTTCTGAATCTAATGAACAAATAATAATACCTCTTAAAATCTTTTTTTTTTTCTAAAATTATCGATTAGTATGCTACTCAGAATTGTATCAAACTGTTTACTGAAGGAACGAAAAATTTCTTTATCATTTTAAAGTGTTTCCCTTCAAATTCGTATAAATTATAATTCTAGCCTCAAAGAAAACTTTCTTGGATGAACTTCTGCTTATATATATAATTACCCAATGACCTTCACATATACAAACGCGTATTCAGTATATTTGTCCCATAAAAAGCTGAACTTCTGAGTCTCCCCACCACCTTATTTTTAAAATATCAGTCATAAGTATTTACATAAAATATAGCATGTTTATATTATTTTTATGGAAGATTATATTTCATAATGTGAAAAAAACTTTTTTTTTTTTTTTTTTTTTTTTAAATAATTGTAGGTTATTAGCACCAGTAGTGGACACTTTTAAACGGTGAAAACTAGTTTTCTAATTCCTAATTCTTGCGTAGCTTTGAGCAAAGTTGAGGGTTGGTGATACACTACTATATTATTAATATTTTAAATTACAAATATTTGAACCAATCAGTTTTAGAAAAAGATTAGTTAAAGTTTGAACTTTCTATTATCTCGCCCATTTTTTTTTTTTTTTTTTTTAAGTTTTGATTTAGGAATAAAAATTTACGAACAAAACATAAAAAATTTTATAGTTGTCTACTAATATCGCAAATTGTCATCATGATCAGTAGAGAGCAGTCCGGCCTACTACTGGCACATCTTACTTTTAAGACAAGACCTAGTAGTGGATACAGCTCAGTATTCTTCTAATTCGGGATGTGAAACGAAATATCATTTCATTTCTTTCAAAATGAAACAAAAATGCTTTAATATTTCTGAAAAATTATCCCCCCCCCCACCACCAAATAATAATAATAATAATAATTAAATAAATGAATGAATTAGAAGAGATTTGCATTTTCTAGAATTCGCAACAAATCTTCTAGAGTCCCAACAAATATTGAAAGAGAGATTGGCTATCCTTGATGTTTATAAGGTTATCATGCAAAGGTGCAATTAATGTTATTTACAAATTACAACTTATTTTGAATAAAACAGTAGGTTATTTAAGCCGTTAATTTTTTTAACGAAAAGATATGTATATATTTATTTATTCATCTTTTAACGAATTATTGAAACAAAAAATATCTTTTATTAGTTAAATTTCGCCATTACTGAAAAAAAAAATTAAAGGTGTCTATTACTGGCGCATTTTGAGGTCGCTGAAAAAAACATTTTTTCTAGTATAAAAATGATTCGTGTAGCATTTTCCCAGTTCATTTCATGTTCAGAATATTACAACATCTAAAGTTAAAAAAATTATACTCCCTCCCCCCCCCCCCCAAAAAAAAAAAAAAAAAAAAAAAAAAAAAATGTCAGAAAATGTTCTTAAAGTGTCCACTACCGATGCACTTATGCAATATAATATTTGATAAAAAATTCTGCCTTCATAGTACATTTTCTATGATTTAGAGTCTCTTAAATAAGTTATCCACGAATTTATTTAATTATTTTCCTGTAAATTAAGAATCAGCAAAATAAAAAATTAGTATAGTTATACTTTTCAAGCAAAATCGTCTGTATGCCATTTTCATTTAAAATACTAGTGTCGCTAAAATAATAATATTTCCGAATATCTTGGTCTTATAGAGTTATTTTTCCTACAAAATATACTTCCATTGTTTAATCTAATAAAAATTTAAGTAAAAATACGTTTTTTAACAGTAGAAACTTTTTACTGTGAAGCCCTAAAAAGCATAAAATAAAAATTTATTCTTGCAAAGACATGCTATAAAGAAATGAAAATTTCAACACTAAGAAAATTCCAGAGAAAGATAGATATTTTACTTTTGCAAGAGATAATTTTTTTAAATATTCAAAATATTTTTAAGTTTTCGAAACCCTATTCTTAGTTATTTGTTTTTGTGTAAATATTCGTTAGGCCATAAATTTCAAATGTCTCGAGACTTTTTTAAAATATTTTGAATATTTAAAAAATTTATCTCTTGCAAAAGCGAAATATATATTTTTCTCTAGAATTTTCTTAGTGTTGAAACTTTCATTTCTTTATAGCATGTCTTTGCAAGAAAAACATTCTATTTTATGCTTTTTTAGGGCTTCACAATAAAAAGCTTCTACTGTTAAAAAACGTTTTTTACTGAAAATTTTATTTTTTGTTTTTCTGTTACAAGAAAAAAGCTTCTAAAAAACTAATCAAAAAATCTTATGGATCTGTATAGATGTTGAAAGATTTTTTCTTTTTTAATCAATTGGCGTTTTTCTATTAATTATCTCAAAAAATTAACTCACCAGCCCTTGGAGTATCGAACCCATGGCCATCGTGTTATCAGTATAACACTCTAATCAAAAGTCATAGAACATGCCAAAAATAATTTAAAACGAGGGGAAAAAAATAAAATAAAAAATCAATTACGCACAAATTGTTCAAGATTGTTTAGTTACAAATTCGCTTTCTTAGCTAGAAGTTACATACTTCGTTTATCTTAATATTTTTTGTTTTATTACATGTGAGAACTTTAAATAAAAATTAACTTTGTTTTTTAATTTTTAACCGATTAAGTTTCGCGTCTAAGTATTTTAAATAAGCAAAAGCTACTTATTATTTAATTTAATATTAAATTTATTTAATATTAAAAAAATGTTAAAACAGGATATGCATGTTGCTTAAATTAGATTCCATATGGAAAATTTGTTAAGTAAAACAAATTTCTGAATTTCTAAGTGTCTGAACTTTGAAATGTCTGAATTTCTAAGCGCCGGATGTCAGAATTTTTATGTGTCTAAACTGTAATATGCCTTAATTTCAGACATATGTTTTTTAATTCAGACGTTTATCTCAGCTCATTTATAAAAAGACTCTTATGTGTCTTAATTTCAGACAGCACATGCGTGTGAAATTTTGAATAATTAAGTGTTTCAGACATTTATGTGTCTGAATTGGTATTTCATACACATTTTTGTCTGAATTTAAGACGCTTCTATTTACAGTGTTTTCTATGTAGAAATCTGGAAAAAAAAATCCATCGGGATTAAACTTTTTACCGTCAATTTTTCATACCACATTGTCTAGAGTTCAGCTGGTGCAAGAAAACTGCAAATCATTTACAATTTGAGAAGATGAAAGCTTTTTTTCAGTTACTCGCCTAACAACGGCTCTCAATTGACGTGAAGTCAATGCACAATTACGTCCTGTGGCTTTCCACTGAGCATAATTACCACTATTTTTAAAAAAATTATTAACTACAGTTTTAAATCTGCTTACTTTTTTAGCTATTTCCCTAGAATTTAAAACACATTGTTTAAAACTCAGAATTTTACCTTGTTCAACCGGCGTTGATTTTCTACCTCTTCCCATTTACACAAATAAATTTCGGTTTGTCGTAATTTGTGTGATCTGTTAGAGAAGCTCCACAGACAACAATAAAATACAGCAGATAATAATAGATATAAATGAGTGTCTTAATTAAAATAATATATGTGCCGTCTAGTTGCAATATCGGCCATCTCTAAATACTAATATTTTTGGTAAAAGCTTATTTTTTGCCCCACTTAGCCAAAATAAGAATGCAACGAAAACTCTTTAGGCTTATCGTCATTAGGGCAGTATGTTTGAAAACTCGAAATAATGTGGCAGAGGCACGTGAAGGAAGGGGGTTATTTAAATTTTTATTTTGGATTTTGTCGCCTTTGCAAGTTACTTTGGAGTTCGCCGGTTTTGTAACAAACACGAATTTAATTTTCGTTAAATTTAATATGAATATAGGATCATTAGGGTTGCAAATACACAAAATGTTTTCTTCAATTAAATTTTATTTAAGAATAATTGACTTCTTTTATCTGATTAAAAATAATAATAATAAAAATTAAAATAAAAACTGATAAAAATAAAAAATATAACTGATAACCATAACAAAAAATAACTCTAGAAAATTCAAAAAATACATCAGAGAATAGTTCAAAGCTCACTAATCATGAGTAATTCTTTGTAGAATGGTAAATTATTCGAGTTGTAAACAAACTGACATAAACACGCCGCTATTAAATCATCATAGGTATGCTATTAAATTAATAACATAGGATTGCTTAATATGCTATCTATGATGCTATTATGTTATCAGTTACAATATGTTAGTACAAAGTGATAGTACATTACCTTTGATCTTTGGCTTTGGGCATTTTCCACGTCGCAGGGTCACTTTTCCTCTTTTTTGATTGATTAGAAGATACTTCAACAAACGTCCCTATAGTAGAAGAAAAGAGGAAATTCGATTATTAGAAACTTTGTGTACAACAAGAAAGAACAGTCACAGGCTAGAAAAAATACGATAAAACTAACCTAATAAATAAATGTGCTGCTGTAGTCGGATGAAGCAAAATCGAGATCTCTGTACTATGGAGATGACCGGGTTTGAAACCGTCTTAGGATTTGACCAGTATTGCAGCACATCGGGATTTTCAAACGCACATAACACAGGGATGGCTCGGCTTTGGCATGGTTTCTTGTTTCCAGATGGTGGAAACGTTTACTTAGAACTGAAAAAACTGGGGGGGGGGGGACGCATTTTTTAATTTTAAGGAGTTGGCCGGTTTTGCAATTAGACCACGCATATAATTGCCCAGATTAAATTATAAGATTATACTTATAATTTCATACCTTATAAATATTCCAGGTTGTAGCATTTGTAAAAAAAAAAAAAAAAAAAAAAAAAAAAAGTAATAAATAATTTTTATGTAAAAAATAATGCATTTGTAATAACATTTTTATATGTATAAAACTGTTATTTTCTTCGTGGAAAGTTAATGTCACCACATGGAAGGTTAATGTCAAATATTTTTTAGCAGTCTGAACTCTGAACACGATTTGGTAGATAATCCCCCCCCCCCCAAAAAAAAAAAAAAAAAAAAAATAATAATAATAATAATAAATCAAAGCAGTCTTTGGGGACTGCCGATAGAAGGGAAAACTAAGTAACTTGTGAATTGTATCGTCGAGCTGTTAGATTATTATTTTCGAATTATTTTTGGTTTGTAAAGAAGTGTTTATGATCTGTATTATATGATTCGGCACAATATTTGTAGCTACCCAAATTAAATGAACTAAGCCTTATATTAGGTAAAAATATTGATTACTTATGAAATTATTTTAATTAGTAGCTGAGATACAAAAGAAAACCGATTCAGGGCACCTCAAAACGTGTAAATCAGGTGAAATCCCGAATTCCACTTTCGATAAAAAAAAAAAAAAAAAAAAAAAAAAAAAAAAAAAACTTTAAAATATCTTTCGAATGATGTATTAAAAATAATTTAATCATAATTAAAATTTGAAATATTGAAATTTTAAAATATTATAGCGCCATCTGGCGGTAGAAACTTCTGTAATCTACTGTTCGATTCCAAATCAACAAAGCTTTCTAATGATGTATTATTTATGAAATTATTTTAATTAGTAGCTGAGATACAAAAGGAAAACCATTCAAGACACATCAAAACGTGTAAATCAGGTGAAATCTCGAATTCCACTTTCGATAATATAAAAGAACTTTAAAATATCTTCCGAATGATGTATTAAAAATAATTTAATCATAATTAGATATTGAAATTTTAAAATATTACAGCGCCATCTGGCGGTAGAAATTTCTGTAAGCTACTGTTCGATTCCAACTCAACAAAGCTTTTAAATGATGTATTACTTATGAAATTATTTTAATTAGTAGCTGAGATACAAAAGAAAATCCATTCAGGACACCTCAAAACGTGTAAATCAGCTGAAATCTCGAATTCCACTTTTGATAATATAAAAGTACTTTAAAATGTCTTTCGAATGATGTATTAAAAATAGTTTAATCATAATTAGAATTCGAAATACGCGTATTAGAATAAAATTTAATTTTCAATTAAAATGTAAATTTCTTCCAAAATCGATGAAATTTGAACTGCAACTATCCCCTGTGCTGTAAATAGCGCACAGAAAGTTTCAAAGAATTTAGAAGAAAATTGAAGCATTTTGAAATTTGCAATTTTCATTCCTAGTAGAAAAACCACGTGATGTCAATTGGTAAAAAATATGTTTCTTCCCGACCATAGGATGTCATGGTAACGAACGCCTGCAGAATTTCAAAGCGTTCGCTAACGATGACGCGAGTTGCATGATTTTTGTTCACCCAAAAGTGCTCAACGCGCCTAAAGAAGTTTTCACATCAAATGGAAAGCGTTCACTGACGATGACGCCAGTTTCATGATCTTTGTTCACCCAAAAGTGTTCAACACTCCTAAAGAAGTTTTCACTTCAAAAAAAAAAGTACTTTTAAAGTCTGATTAAAAAAGTATGTCAGCAGAACCGTTTTTGATGTCCGCTCAAATTTCCTACATTTGTAGTAGATTAAAGTAGTATTGTTAAAAATTAGTATTGTTAAAAATTTAATATATATTTATGAAAATGTGTATTTATAAAACCATATATGTATTTTTAATTATTTTCTTTATATATCTTTTTAACTATTTGGAACAGAAACATAGAAGAAGCACAAAACCCTGAATTCTACAATAACCTTATCAGTGCTTAAATTACATTTAAAAAAAAATGTAATTTAAAAATTAGTTATTGGGGATAAAAATGCACCATTTTTTTTTTTTTTTTTTTTTTACGCATAATTAATTTAACCTTTTATATCTTTTGTTTTAGATATATTAAAGAAATGTTTCCTTCTTTGCTAAAGTTTTATTTTTAATATAGACTAATATTTTCCCAGTATAACTTTAAAATTCGTTATCTCAATTTTTAAAGCTTTAAATATTTAATAATGTTGTTATCCAAATTAACTTTTCCAGTCTGCGATCTCTCAATTAGTTTCAATTAGAAATCTTAAAATGCATTGTAGAATTTATGTAATTCTCTTTTTGGAAAAACAAAATGTGTATTCTGCTAAATGCGTATTTTAATTACAATTATTATAAAGCAGATGTTAAAATCATTTAACATTGCATCGTGAGTAAAATAATTAGATATTCTGTTGTATCTTTTAAGTTAAGTAATTCAACATTTTCCTGGGTGATATTGTTTTGAAGACATAATTATAAAAATAATATCTCAAGTGAATAATATCTCAAAGAAACTAATATTACGCATTTCACGATTAATCTACATATTATTGTGTTTAGAAGTAAAAGAATTTACTTTAATATTAATTCTATGGGGCTTGGAAGTAAATTATTTCTATATTATGAATGTTTTATTTTTATATTAGTCATTCTTATAGTAACTTATATATAGTTACCGTAAATAGTAATACAAAACTGATTACTATTTAGGGCAAAAACTGGTTGATGGGTAGATTAGAGGTTCACTTTCTTCTTGGCGAACTTCCGTAGCGAGAAACTGCCTATCCTTGTAAACATAACTTAACAATTCTATTATGACGCAGTATGGAGAGATTTGATTGGTTCATTTGTTTTTTATTGATTTGAGTGTATTTTACATTGCAGTAGAGCTACATTATGGGGAATTAGGCTATATTTAATTGATTCATTTGTTTTGAGTATATTTTACGTTGCACTAGAGCTACATTACAGGAAATTAGGCGATATTTGATTGGTTCACTTGTTTTGAGTGTATTTTACGTTGCACTAGAGCTACATTACGGGAAATTAGGCGATATTTGATTGGTTCATTTGTTTTGAGTGTATTTTACGTTGCACTAGAGCTACATTACGGGAAATTAGGCGATATTTGATTGGTTCATTTGTTTTCAGCGTATTTTACGTTGCACTAGAGCTACATAATGGGAAATTAGGCGATATTTGATTGGTTCATTTGTTTTGAGCGTATTTTACGTTGCACTAGAGCTGCATTACGGGAAATTAGGCGATATTTGATTGGTTCATTTGTTTCGAGCGCATTTTACGTTGCACTAGAGCTACATTATGGGAAATTAGGCTATATTTGATTGGATCATTTGTTTTGAGCGCATTTTACGTTGCACTAGAGCTACATTATAGGAAATTTTGGTCTTAACATGCGCGATAGTGATTGGCGCGGAGCCGAGTTACGTGCGTTTTCAGATTCATGCACGGCGAGGTAGGGGTGTCCAGTGATGTTTTTTTTTTTTTTGTTTTAACAGGTGCGACAGTGATTGCCGCGGACCCGAGTTACGTGCGTTTTCAGATTCATGCACGGCGAGGTAGGGGTGTCCAGTGATGTTTTTTTTTTGGTTTTAACAGGTGCGACAGTGATTGCCGCGGACCCGAGTTACGTGCGTTTTCAGATTCATGCACGGCGAGGTAGGGGTGTCCAGTGATGTATTTTGGGTTTTAACAGGCGCGACAGTGATTGCCGCGGAGCCGAGTTACGTGCGTTTTCAGATTCATGCACGGCGAGGTAGGGGTGTCCAGTGATGTTTTTTTTTTGGTTTTAACAGGTGCGACAGTGATTGCCGCGGACCCGAGTTACGTGCGTTTTCAGATTCATGCACGGCGAGGTAGGGGTGTCCAGTGATGTTTTTTTTTTTTGGTTTTAACAGGTGCGACAGTGATTGCCGCGGACCCGAGTTACGTGCGTTTTCAGATTCATGCACGGCGAGGTAGGGGTGTCCAGTGATGTATTTTGGGTTTTAACAGGCGCGACAGTGATTGCCGCGGAGCCGAGTTACGTGCGTTTTCAGATTCATGCACGGCGAGGTAGGGGTGTCCAGTGATGTTTTTTTTTTTGGTTTTAACAGGTGCGACAGTGATTGCCGCGGAGCCGAGTTACGTGCGTTTTCAGATTCATGCACGGCGAGGTAGGGGTGTCCAGTGATGTATTTTGGGTTTTAACAGGCGCGACAGTGATTGCCGCGGAGCCGAGTTACGTGCGTTTTCAGATTCATGCACGGCGAGGTAGGGGTGTCCAGTGATGTTTTTTTTTTTGGTTTTAACAGGTGCGACAATGATTGCCGCGGACCCGAGTTACGTGCGTTTTCAGATTCATGCACGGCGAGGTAGGGGTGTCCAGTGATGTTTTTTTTTTTTTGGTTTTAACAGGTGCGACAGTGATTGCCGCGGACCCGAGTTACGTGCGTTTTCAGATTCATGCACGGCGAGGTAGGGGTGTCCAGTGATGTATTTTGGGTTTTAACAGGCGCGACAGTGATTGCCGCGGTGCCGAGTTACGTGCGTTTTCAGATTCATGCACGGCGAGGTAGGGGTGTCCAGTGATGTTTTTTTTTTGGTTTTAACAGGTGCGACAGTGATTGCCGCGGACCCGAGTTACGTGCGTTTTCAGATTCATGCACGGCGAGGTAGGGGTGTCCAGTGATGTATTTTGGGTTTTAACAGGCGCGACAGTGATTGCCGCGGAGCCGAGTTACGTGCGTTTTCAGATTCATGCACGGCGAGGTAGGGGTGTCCAGTGATGTTTTTTTGGTTTTAACAGGCGCGACAGTGATTGCCGCGGAGCCGAGTTACGTGCGATTTCAGATTCATGCACGGCGAGGTAGGGGTGTCCAGTGATGTTTTTTTTTTTTGGTTTTAACATGCGCGACAGTGATTGCCGCGGAGCCGAGTTACGTGCGTTTTCAGATTCATGCACGGCGAGGTAGGGGTGTCCAGTGATTTTTTTTTTTTTTTTTGTTTTAACCGGCGCGACAGTGATTGCCGCGGAGCCGAGTTACGTGCGTTTTCAAATTCATAGTTTAATACAGCCATGTTTCTTTGTTGGTTCATATACCTTAGGGGTATGTCCCAATTCATCCTCCGTCGTTACAGTGGCCGGATCCATTAAATTGCTAAAATTAAATAATTATGCATGTTTTTTTTTTTTTTTTTTTTTTCAAATTTAATTTATAAGCACTAAAAATAAAATTTGAATATTAAATAGTTTACTTTCTATAATTTTTTAACAAATTATAATAATGCGAATAATGTAAACGTTGTCTGTAGAAAATGGGGATATTTGGTTGCCGTACTGATTGCCCACAACGTAGCACTAGTTCGACGTAAAACTCACTCACACAAGCACTTGTTGGTCAAGTTTATTAAAACTAGGGAATTTTCCCCTCCGCTGAATTGTAAGTGTTAATGAAAAATTCGAAACGATATGAGTCTGGAGAAATGAAAGCGTATCACAGGGCCGGCTCTAACGTTTTTGCCGCCGTAGGCAAACCTCAAAAGTGCCGCCCCCTCTCCCCCAAGCTTTAAAAACTTTTAAATTAAAAAAAAAAAAAAAAAAAAACTTTTATATTTAAAAAAAAAAAAAAAAAAAAAAAAAAAAATCACATAAATGGTCTAACAGAATTGAGCTAAGTAAATAATACTCATATAATATTTACTACTATTTCTTTTTCCTTTCTTTTTTTTAAGTTAAAAACACAATATCTTTGAAAGTAATACTAGTACAGAACAGACAATATTTTCTAAACAGCGAAGAATAAAGAATGCTAGTACAATATACGAAATTTAAACCTGAATAAAATAATCTCTTTTGAACCTTTTTTTGTGCAAATCTCAAATAACTTCTTATCTAATTTGTTACTCAATTCATATTCAATGTCCAACATTTCTAACCCATTGAGTCGATTTTGACTAGATATGGTTTTAAAATATATTTTTATCATTTTTACTTTCTCTTATTACTTTCTCTTACCCGTAAGGTAGAGAAAGTATTGTTTTAGGATCAAATTTTCGAATGTGAGTTTTTGTTATATTTACACGTTTTAAGGTCCCCTGAATCCGAAAATCATATTTCTAGCGGTTGGTCTGTGTGTCTGTCTGACATCAGCATATCTCAAGAATAAATTGTAGCAGAAAGTCCAAACTTGGTATTCTAAATGTGTATGGTACGGGGATGTTACACTAAGCTTTTTGTTGAGATGACGCATATAGTTCGTGTACAGGGACACCCAAGATAATTCAAATACATTACGTCTATGAGGGAAATTTCAGGAGAGTAGAGTAGAGTTTAACATCTATAGACTGCACTAAACCAAAATGAAATGAATATATATTTTTTATATGCATAAAAACATGTCTCATGTAGAATATGGTAAGGAAATCCTTCACTGTTCATTTACAGGGCTACACAAAAGAACTTGATTATAGTGCAACAATAGCTGAAAATTGATGTAACTGTATTTCAGGTTGTGCCGTGTATCACTACTATAGGATTATATTTAGATGCACCATGTGGTCTGTACATAATCTTCAAATGATATACAGGGCTGCAAATATTATGCGATAACATTCTTTTTTATTGTTAGTGGAAGTTCTTTACTGTAATATTTTACCATTTCCACCAAAGCTGCCCAGAAATTGAAATGAATTCCTCACAGACATGATAAATAATGTATGTTTTTAAGCTAAATATTCATCTCTTGTTTTTTGTATATTTACACGTTTTAAGGCTTCCTGATTGCCGAAGTAAAGTTTTTTAACGTTTGATTTTTGTCTGTGTCTCTTAGAGTAACTTACAAACGAATAGTTTCGGGAGATCCAAAAGCTGTATTTTCAAGTTAATATAAGTTTGTTGCTGGAAAAGTTTCAAGGAATGTTACGTGTGAAAATTATCTGTATAATTTTAACGAACTTTCAATTTTAATAACAGATTTAAATTCTATATAATGTAGGTGCAGTAATGAATCGTGGGGTTGAGGGGGCGGTAGCCCCCCTCACATAGAACTAATTGTCACATAAAACTTTTCCGAAGCCACATTTTAATTGTTTTAACATAAGTTACCATAACACTACTCATTGTCTTACTTCTTAATCTCCAACCTGTATTTATGGTATTAAATTTCAAAGTAAGAGAAAGTTGTGTGAGTGACACACCAGATTATTAGTTTAGAAAAATACCTTTCTCCGTCAGCAAAATTTATCGGCAAGGTTAACAAAATTTTTAAAGCAGTGCTTAAATTCGGCCCAATATTAAGGAAGGTAATGAATTTAAAGACGTCAAAACTGGACATTCTTTTTTTTTCAAAAGTGAAGAAAATAAAGTATAGTTTACTAGCCAATTTTAAAATGTTAAGATTTAAACGACTTAACAGAGGAATCACCATCTGTTAGGTCATTTCCCAGATCTTTACAGTGTGTCAGTCTCAGTAATTCCTTTTTGCACGTGTCTTTAAGTTTGTGGACATTTCATAAAAATTCAAAAGAATGATTATGATTATTCAATAAATTTAATCTTAGCTTCAGTGCACTTATCGTCTGATCGCTGAAAAGAAAAAAAAATCTATTTTATATTTTTCTTTTGAATTTTCTATAGATTCGTCTACACTTTCATAAGAAAAATTTCATTTTTATGATTGAACATGATGGTGTGGTGTAGTCAATTCAAAGTTTTTTCTACGTCTAGCTAATTTTTCAGCTTCTAAGATAAAGGTTTCAAAGGATTCAACTGATCATAATTCTTAAAAAAATAATAATAATAATAATAATAATAATAAGCTATTTAATAGATTAATGGCTTGGTATAAATCAAAAACTTTTGTTTTACATAACTTACTTAATCGGATTAATATAATTAAAAATTCTGTGTCAAATGACGATCAAACATAAAACATTTAATTGTTTTGTTGTACAATCGGCAGAAAAATTACTGAAGCACACATCCACATTTTTCATGTATATATATATATATATATATATAGTTTGGTCGCTTCTTTTTATCATCAACTTACTTTTTTATAAACAGTATCAGACTAAGATTATGACTCGACAAATATTTACTTAACAAAACAGTATAAGGTGCCCATCTTTTAAGTAGGAATTACTTATAGTGCTTCAATAATTTTGCTGCCGACTGTAATCAGTAAACAACTGCCTCATTTTGAATCATATTATCTATCTCTACATTTTTGTAATTGCTTAATAAAGCATCATAGATATTTTCTAATTTAAGAAATAAAGATATTAGGGAATCTATACATTTTTTCCTTCACAGTCATTCATTAACTACTAAGTTTAATAAATGGCTGCTGCAATGTGCGTGAAATGCTCTCGAATTTAAAATTGTAATCCGAAATTGTCACCTCTCATATTTGAGCAATTTTCATAACCTTGACCTCTCATATTTCCTAATTTTAACCCTTTTTTATTCCAACTCTTTTAATAAAACGTTAGACAGTTCCTTACCACTAGATCTTTCAACAGGAAGAAAACCTTAAAAATGTTCATTGAATTTGCATTGAAATGGTGATTGGCCAATGGAAACATACCTTCATCAAAAATTTATCCCCCCCCCCCCCCATTCAATGAATGTGATGGGCGTTATTGCATAAATAAAGCATTGCTTTAAATCTGACATCACTGTTGCCAATTCAAACTCAAATTTTGCCGTGTTTTTACGGACAACTCAAAATGTCCCTACCTTATGGCTGAGGCTGTCCTAGGACGTTCTTTCATACTTAGGATATACTGATAATGTCCTGTTGAGAAAGGGTACCTCCAAATAATTCCTACATGCTGAAGAACACTGCTGAAAGTCCCTACAATTGTCAAACTCTTGACTTTCATTAATTAGAGGGCAAAAAGATCTTGGTAAAATAAGCGGCGAGTGTGCATTTCTCCCTTCGCGTCGCGGCTGCTCATACAATACATACTGTACAGAACTTACAAGTTTGTCTATTCTTGTCTGCATTTCAAATTATAGGAATGGGCAGAGAAGCCTGTAAATTCTTCTTATGATTATTTACTTATTTTTTTACTTACTTCTTTATTTATTTTTTGTAGTTCAACTGATTTTGCCGCCCCTAAATTTTGCCGCCGTAGGCAGTTGCCTACCTTGCCTACCGCCTAGAGCCGGCCCTGCGTATCATTTGATAACTTGAAAATATGTTTTTTATTTTATTTGTATATTCTCATAATTTTTATACCGATGTGTTTCGATTCGTTTGAATGCGGTTTTAGAATCCTCGAATGTTACGAATTAACTGAGCGCGAAGTGAAATATTTGATATGTGATTTACGTATTATAGAGTCAACAGAAATTTCAAAATGGAAAAAAAATAATAAATAAATAAATAAATAAAATTCATGTTCCATATATTGTTTTCATGCTTTTTTAATTACTTTTAAAGTTATATTTTTATTCTGAATTTTCATTTATTTAATTACATTTATTGTGTTGTTGAAATTAATATGCTCTTAAAACTTCGATGACAAAACGTGCATTTTTTTAAGTATTTGGTTATTTATTACAATATTGTAGTTAAAAAGTTAATTAATCATCGCCATATTATGAAATTTCTTCGATAATTCTATTTAAGTACGTTAAATAGTCGTCTGGATTAATATTTATTTCATTTCGAACGTAAACAAACGTTTTCTAAGTTAAAAAGTTAATTAACCATCGCCATTTTATGAAATTTCTTCGATAATTTCATTTGTTTTCGTTAAATAGTCGTCTACATTAATATTTATTTCATTTCGAACGTAAACAAACGTTTTTTCAGGTTGCCATAAGATAAATTCATTTCCTTGGTTCGTTGGCGCACGGATAATATCGCCAAAATGTAAACAAACGTCAGTGAACCTCTATTCGTAACATCTGCCCAAAAACTTTCATAGCAAAAATTATGTCGCATATCAAATTAAAAAATAAAAATAAAAAGTTATATATTTTATCTATAAAATAAATCTAGTATTCACAAGTATCTGGCAATATTTTATGCTTTTTATTTTTATTTATTTATTTATTTATTTTTTTTTTTTTAATGCTTGAAAAATGCGTACTCTTTTATGAGATATAAAAAGCATACTTGCCAACTTTTCCGGTTTTCCCGGAAGACTTCCGGTTTTTTAACGTATCTTCTGGTCTTCCGGACAGATGATGAAATCTTCCGTTTTTAAAAAAGTCGCGGGTATCGTTCGTTTTAAAAAGAAAACCCAAATGTTCTACGAAAACTCCCGATTCTCAATCTTTCTCCATCCATAACATAAATGTCAATATTCATTTCAAACTTGCTTTATGAGATTCTAGAACATGTAAAGAAATGGAATTGTCAAATATTTCTTGCTGATGTAATTATCCCCCCCCCCCTTTCATTTATCTCCAACTAGTGATCAGCAATCAAATATTCTTCAGAAGTCTTTTGTTTCCTAATCTTTATCCATCTGGAACATAAATGATAATATTCATTTTAAACTTCTTTCATTAGATTCTAGTAGTAGAGTTGAAGGAGTTTAATATTGCTTACTCTGTAATTATTTTTGTATTCCCCCCCCCTTTTCCCCGGATTGTGATCAATGCTTAATTCTAAAAACAATAAAGCAATGGAAGTGCTCAATATTTCTCACATATGTAATTATTTTTAGATCTTTATTGCTGAATTTAATAAATCTGTTTATTTTTCCTCAATTAAATTAAATATTTGTATGCCATATTTATACCAAATGTGTAAACATGGGGAAAAAATGAAGAATAATTTTTTTAGGGTGGAAATTTTTTTCCAAATCAATTTAAGAAAATTAATAGTTGGTTTTATGCATATTTGAAACTGATAATTAGCTACTGCTACTTTTTTTTTTATAAGGTATGATTAATGTACATACACAAAAATCATATTCTATTTATTTAAAAAAATTAGTTATACTTTAACTTAACTAAGTTTTTTGTCTATTGTTAAATAAATTTCTTACAAATTCTGTTTTGTAGATATTTATATGTTGAAGAGGAATAACTTCATTTAAAACTTTTATATATTTAGTATAATTAATCTATAGTAAAACTGTATTGTTTATTACATCAAAGAGAAAAAAAAATCTTCCCTTTTTTTATGAAATCTTCTGGTTTTTCAACAAGAATCTTCCCTTTTTTTATTAAAATTGGTTGGCAAGTATGAAAAAGGATTCATTTGAAAGAATATAAATTAAAGAAAAATAATGCATGTAAGTTTTCTCACATATTATAATTTAAAAAATTTTAATTATAAAAAATCAGATGTGAAATTTTATTTATAATTCTTGAATTTCATTCATTTCTTTGTTTTTGTTAATGTTGTAAAATTTAAAGCTTAATTACATTGTTTCCTTTCGTTAAGTACTTAAAAAAAAAAAAAAAAAAAAAAAAAAAATGTTGAATATTTCCTTAAACAAAATATAATATGAATTTAATATAAATAAAATCCCCCTAATCGTTTTCCAGCGGAATTTCTAAAATTGCATCTGTAAACACATCACAAACGAGCATATTATTGCCATCACAAAACTTTATTCTATTTTATACGAATTCACGTAGAGACAGAAATACAAACAACCAGTTATATGCTCTCACTGTGGGTTCACTTCTTAAGCATTATATAATAATAATAATTATAAATAAATAAAAATCCACACTATTCTTATCAACTTATTCCACTGGAGGCTGCACTAATTTTTACGTCTATTATATGTACAAAATATTGAATTTCGGTATTGATTCATTACATTCCGAGATAAAGTCGTTATACATATTTCAAAATTATTTTACATCGAGAGTGCATGCATTTAAATCATTAAAAAACTATATACCCTGAATGTCGAAAAAAGTCAATTTTTGGCTTACACAGTTGGTTGGTTGTTGGGTTTAACGTCGCACTAGTACTGCGCAATGGGTAATTGGTGACGGTCTGGGACGCACCCCTAAGGATGGTCCGGAGACGTGCCATCCCAATTTTGATCCTCAACGGAGGGTAATTCTATGGGATGACTCCCCCACTCCGATGACCCCCAGAGGTATAATTTGGATGGGAACATCTCTGCCTTACACGACTAATAACATCTTAGAAAATGTATTATTATTATTTTATTTATTTATTTATTTTAATGCAAAAAGTCGATAGCTTTCTTTTAAAAAATCACAGATATCTGGTTCAACCACTCGTTTAAAAGGTATTAATGTGTTCTTTTGAAAAATATTCATATTGAACATTTACATCACCGAGAGACGTACTTCGTACCGAGAGACCAGGAAGATAAAGTGATGCTCTTCCACATACAAAAATTTTATCCGGGTTCACTATTACTATTGTAATTAAAAGTTACTTTTGACAATAGTTGGTTATAAATAATACCCATTGTGTGCATTTATATGGTTGAGTTGAGTAAGTTTTACGTCGCACTAGTGCTACACTATGGGCAATTGGCGACGGTTTGGAAGTCACCTCTAAGAATAATTGCAAGACATGCCATCACAATTTTCATCCTCCACGGAATGGAGAGTTCCCCTGCTTCGGAAACCCCCAGAACACATTTATATGAAGTTTTATACTATACTGCCATATTAAATTTTAAAAAACTATCAATCATGCCACGTTTTAATAAAATAAAATAACTAAATATGAGAGGTACTCTTTTATGTCAAGATGAAACTACAGTCGGCTGCAAAATTATTCGAGCACTAGCCAATAATTCCTATATTTAAAAAGTACACTTAAGACTGTTTTGCTAAGTAAATCCTTGTCGAATCATGTTCTTAGACTGATTAAGAACATGACTCGACAAGGATTTGTTTAACAAAGCTGTATTAAGTGTACGTTTTTTTGGCAAGGATTATTGCTAGTGCTCGAATAATTTTGCAGCCGACTGTAAATATAAAATTTCATGAAATTCTATGCATTAGATCGTTATAATCAAGTGATATACCTGTGATAATTTAGAAGCTGTCAAAAATGTATTTCACAGATTGACAGATTTTTTTACTTTTGATTTTTGACGGTTTTGTTCGCTTTAAGAACTCCTGAACGTGTTTTGACAATTTTTCAAATGTCTGTCTTTGTGTCTCCCTGAGTATGACAAAAGTTTTATGGCAATTTTAGATATAAATTTTTGTGCATGTCAGAGCATTGCTACCCTTCTGGAAGGGAAGTATCATGTAAATTTTCAATATGAGTAAAAAGAATTGATTAATACCTTTTAAAACGAGTGGCTGAACCATATATCTGTGATAATTTAGAACAAAGTTATTTTATTTATTTTATTTTTTTTTTTTTTTTTTCTGAAGAATGTCTTTTTTAAGATGCTTGTACAGCAGAAAAAGTTACTTTCTTTTTTTAATTTGGGATTATGTTTTTCTCGGTGTATAAAATCGTCTGCCTCTTCATGGAAAATAATAATTCAAATGAAGAATTTGGCTTGCGTGAATTTGTACAGGAAATTATAAAAAAGTTTTATGACATCCATAACATACTATTCTGGAATTGGTCTACTAATATTTCAGTAAAATACAATTAATTTTTTAAATAATTATATTTTATAAATTTTTATTTTGTTTGACAAATAAATTAGATTTATTAACATATTCTTATTTCCAACTCTCCATTATCCGTAATTTTGTATTTAAATTTTAATATTCATGTGCTTTTTATTCTATTATTTTGAGAAATGAATTCTTAAACATTAAAACAGTATTTGCTGTTGTGTTTCTGTCTTTATGGTTTTATTTTTTGTGTGTGTGTATGTTTATTTCTCACTGAATCTTTGTTCAAAATCAAAATAAACATTTGAATCTAAGATCAGTTGTTTCATACTAATTTATTTTATTTGCTTTTTACAGTCAACAACAGTTTTTTTTATTTTTTTCTAATGAAATACCAAGGCCTTACTCTTTTTCTGTAAATGATGTAATTAATCCTATACTAATTCATATACGCACGTTTAATTAAAATTTTGCCTTTTTGAGACATGTTTTGGTCTTTTATTCGTGAATTCAAAATTTTACTATAAATTTAATATAGTGCTCTGCTGACATTAAGAAGTAACCTGTTGATCTGACGCTTGTTTTACATTTGCCACTTTCTGTTTATGGTATGTAAATACATAGTTTGATACCATTCTAAGATAAAACATTTTTAACATATTATTTTGTGCGTTACTGGGTATTTCTAAACTAACGAAATAAACATTAAGTGCTGAATAAAATATATTCAAGCATTTTATATATATATATATATATATATATATATTTAATCAGTTGTCGCTGCCATTTTAATCGTGGTTTAAAATGTAATATTAGCACCCCCCCCCCCCCTTAAAAAAAAAAAAGAAAGAAAGGAAAAAGAAAAGACCTCTAAATTTGTTTTTTTGGAATGCGTATCGATGTCACTTCTACATTTCTTGTGAAGTCATTTCTAGAAAGATAAATTTGTAAAAAATAACTTTATATCTTCATTTTTATAAACATTTTAAGCAAATATTTTGTTTGATGTGAGCCTGTCTGAGTTTTTAGTTAAATAAGTGGCTTGCAACCCTCATTATATATATATAATCAGGGCCGGCTCTAGGCGGTAGGCAAGGTAGGCAACTGCCTACGGCGGCAAAATTATGGGGCGGCAAAACCAGCTGAACTACAAAAAATAAATAAATAAAATACTTCGATTACTAAATGTAGAAAATATATGGAAATAAATAAATAAATAAACAGGTAAATAAATACGACAAGAATTTACAGGCTTCTCTGCCCATTCCTATAATTTGAAATGCAGACAAGAATAGACAAACTTGTAAGTTCTGTACAGTATGTATTGTATGCGCAGCCGCGATGCGAAAGGAAAATTGCACACTCGCTGATTTAACAAGCTCTTTTTGCCCTCTAATTAAAGAAAGTCAAGATGCCAATTGTAGGGACTTGGACTTTTAGCAGTGTTCGTCAGCATGTAGGAACTATTTGGAGGTACCCTTTCTCCCCAGGACATTATCAGTATATCCTAAGTATGAAAGAACGTCCTAGGGCATCCTCTGCCATAAGATGGGGACATTTTGAGTTGTCCGTAAAAACACTGCAAAATTCGAGTTTGAATTGGCAACAGTGATGTTAGATTTAATACAATGCTTTATTTATGCAATAACGTTCATCAGATTCATTGGATGGGGGGGTAAATTTTTGATTAAAATATGTTTCCATTGGCCAATCAGAATTTCAGTGCAAATTCAATGAACATTTTAAAGGTTTTCTTCCTGTTGAAAGGTCTACTGGTAAGGAACTGCCTAAAGTTTTATTAAAAGAGTTAGAAAAAAAATGAGTTAAAATTAGAAAATATGAGAGGTCAAGGTTATGAAAATTGCTCATATATGAAAGGCGACAAATTCGGAGTATAATCAAGGATTAAAACTTTAAATTCCAGAGCATTTCACTTACATTGCAACAGTCATTTATTTTACCATGTTTTTATTAACTTCGATTCTTGTTTGTTTGTGTGTTTGTCAGGGACAAATCTTGCAATCGATTTTTAACTAACTTCCCGACTAGCTAGATATTTGAAATTTTCAGGACAGCTCACAACACGGTGACAATACATTTTTCTAATAATTTTAGTCAACTGCTTCAGGTTCCGATGCCTTCGGCAGCGTTTATATGATTCGGCAGAAAATTTATTTAACTAACTTCCCGACTAGCTAGACATTTGAAACTTTTAGAATAGCTCAGAATAAGGTTAAAATGCATATTTTTAATACCTTTAGCCAACTGCTTCGGGTTCCCGCTGCCTTCGGCAGCGTTATCAGTACAAAGATTGCAATCGATTTTTTCCTAACTTTCCGACTAGCTAGACATTTGAAACTTTCAGGATAGCTCAAAAGACGGTGACAATACATTTTTTTAATACTTTTAGTCAACTGTTTCAGGTCCCCACTGCCTTCGGCAGCGTTTATATGATTCAACAGAAAATTTATTTAACTAACTTACCGACTAGCTAGACATTTGAAACTTTCAGAATAGTTCAGAAGACGGTGAAAATGCATTTTCTTAATACCTTTAGCCAACTGTTTCGGGTTCCTGCTGCCTTCGGCAGCGTTATCAGTACAAAGCTTGCAATTGATTTTTCACTAACTTCCCGACTAGCTAGATATTTGAAATTTTCAGGACAGCTCACAACACGGTGACAATACATTTTTCTAATAATTTTAGTCAACTGCTTCGGGTTCCGATGCCTTCGGCAGCGTTTATATGATTCGGCAGAACATTTATTTAACTAACTTCCCGACTAGCAAGACATTTGAAACTTTCAGAATAGTTCAGAGCACGGTGAAAATGCATTTTTTAAAATACCTTTAGCCAACTGTTTCGGGTTACTGCTGCCTTCGGCAGCGTTACCAGTACAAATCTTGCAACCGATTTTTTACTAACTTCCCGACTAGCTAGATATTTGAAACTTTCAGGATAGCTCAGAACACGGTGGCAATACATTTTTTTAATACTTTTAGTCAACTGTTTCAGGTCCCTACTGCCTTCGGCAGCGTTCATATGATTCAACAGAAAATTTATTCAACTAACTTCCCGAGTAGCTAGACATTTGAAACTTTCGGAATAGTTCAGAATAAGGTGAAAATGCTTTTTAAAAATATTTTTATCCAATTGCTTCGGGACCCTGCTGCCTTCGGCAGCGTTTCCAGTACAAAGCTTGCAATCAACTTTTAACTAACTTCTCGGCTAGACAGCCATTTGAAACTTTTATAATAGCTCAAAAAACGATATCAAGGAATTTTTTAAATACTTCTATCCAATTGCTGGGGTTCGGGCTGCCTTCAGTAGCAATTATATGATTCAACAGAAAATTTAAAAACATGGTTTATAAAATATGATTCAAAATGAGCCAGTTGTTTATTGATTACAGTCGGCAGCAAAATTATTGAAGCACTAGCAATAATTCCTACTTAAAAGATGTGCACATAATACTGTTTTATTAAGTAAATATTTGTCGAGTGATGATCTTAGTCTTATACTGTTTATAAAAAAGAAAGTTTTGATAATAAAAAGAAGCGATCAAACTAATATACAGTCGGTAACAAAAGTGTCCGAACACTAACAAAAATTCCTACGTAAAAAAAGTACACTTAATACAGTTTTGTTAAATAAATCCTTGTCGAATCCTGTTCTTAGTCAGTGAAAGAACAGGATTCGATAAGGATTTATGTAACAAAACCGTATAAAGTGTACTTTTTTACATAGGAATTTTTGCTAGTGTTCGGACACTTTTGTTACCGTCTGTATATATATGAAAAATGTGGATGTGTGCTTCAATAACTTTGATACAAAATTTTAAATCATATTAATCCGATTAAGTAAGCTACATGAAACAAAAGTTTTCGATTTATACCAAGCCCCTGATTTATTAATAGCGCATTATTATTATTATTATTATTATTAATATTATTAAAGAATTAAGATCAGTTGAATCCTTTGAAAAATTTATCTTAGAAGCTGAAAAATTAGCTAATGTAATAGACGTTGAAAAAAAACTTTGAATTGACTACATCACCACGCCATCATATTCAATCTTAAAAATGAAATTTTTCTTATGAAAGTGTACTTTTCAGCGACCAGTGCACTGAAGATGACATTAAATTTATTGAATAATCATAATCATTCTTTTGAATTTTTATGCAATTTCCACAAACTTAAAGACACGTGCAAAAATAAATTACTGACATACTACTGCAAAGATCTGGGAAACGACTTAACAGATGGTGATTCCTCTGATCTTAACATTTTAAAATTGGCTGGTAAAGTTTAAAATATACTTAATTTTCTTGATTTTTTTTTTTTTTTTTTTTTTTTTTTTTTTTTTTTAATTAATGTCCAGTTGACGTCCTTAAATTCATTACCTTCCTTAACATTGGGCCGAATTTAAGCATTGCTTTAAAATTTTTGTTAACGTTGCCCATAACTTTTGCTAACGGAGAAAGATCTTTTTGTAAACTAAAAATGATAAAAAAAAAATAATTTAAAACCATGTTTAGTCAAAATCGACTCAATGGGTTAGCAATGTTGACCATTGAACATGAATTGAGTAACAAATTACATATACAAGAAGTTATTAGAGATTTGCAGAAAAAAAGGTTCGAAAGAGATTATTTTATTCAGGTTTAAATTTTGTATATTGTACTAGCATTCTTTATTCTTTGCTGTTTAGAAAATATTGTTCCAAAGATTTTGTGTTTTTAACTTAAAAAAAAAAAAAATGAAAGAAAGAAAATGAAAAGAAAAGAAAAAAGAAATAGTAGTAAATATTATATGAGGATTTTTTACTTAGCTCAATTCTATTAGACCGTTTTTATGATTTTACATATATATATATATATATATATATATATTTTTTTTTTTTTTTTTTTTTTTTTTTTTTTTTTAAAGTTTTAAAGTTTGGGGGAGCAGGGGGTTGGCGGCGGCACTTTTGAGGTTTGCCTACGGCGGCAAAAACGTTAGAGCCGGCCCTGATATAATACAAAGTTGAAATCTGTTCATTCATCGTGTAAAATTTGTTCAATAGTTTGAATCGTTTAAATACATCCTGTGCATCAAACTTCTTTGAGATTTAAGAATAATTTATTATCATACTATTATTCTTTGCAGATAACCGAAAAACTGTATATGCCTGCGAGGGACGGAATTTGGAAATTAATTGTGAAACTGGGCATGTGATATATCTTATAAGAGCTAACTATGGTCGTTTCAGTATAAGTATTTGTAACGAGCATGGTAACCTGGACTGGAGTGTTGACTGTACATCCATGATGTCCTATTATGTTATTCATGATAGGTAATATTCATAAGCTTCTAGAATTCCTTTCAGACTTTTCAATTTTTCTTTTTATTATTATTTTTTTTTAATAATATACGATTAATTTGTATTTCAGGTGCAATCATATGGCAAAGTGCCTCGTTGCTGCTAGCAGTGTAACATTTAATGACCCATGTCCTGGCACGTTTAAGTATTTAGAAGTACAGTATGAGTGCGTGATAGGTAATGGTAAGTTTTCATGGTTATTTCTATTATACTTATGCATACTTCCTTACAAGTAGCAGTGAGAAATTATCAATTTCTTTTAAGTATAATACCTATATTTGTTATTAGCTACCCTAGCAAATTTTACATTTCGAATTTTGTATTGTTGTCCGAAAAGTTCGTGCAGATTTTCGTTAGGTGGCATAAGGTCAGGTCTGAATATATCAGAATGATTGACAACAAATGACATGCGTACCTATTCTAAAAGTCGATACTTCAGGCATATTTAGAAGAAAATTTGGTTACGATGCGTTAATTGTTGTCAGTTTTATTCGTCTTTGAATATGGAAGCAAACAAAGTGCATTATAGGCATTTAATGCTCTTCTTTTACTGGAAAGACAAAAATGCCACACAAGCGGCAAATAATGCGCTGTTTATGATGAAGGTGCTGTAGTTGAAAGAACTGTGTGAAAGTGGTGTGCTAAGTTTAAAGCTGGTGATTTCAACCTTCAAGATCAAGAATGCGCAGGTAGGTCTTCCACCCCAAATGAATATCAGATTAAAACACTGATCGAAAATAATATGACACGTAAATTAGCAGAAATGTTTAAAATATCTAAATCCACTATCCACGAGCATTTAAATGTGTTGAGTTTCAATTTTCCTTCAAAGTCGGCACGAACTTTCCGGACAACCCAATATAGTGTTTTCTCTCTAATTATCATAATTTTTTACGCATTATAACTTTTATTTAATACCACATACCCGATAAGAATATCTTTCTTATGAAGTAATTTTAATCTTCATATTTAGAATTTTCATTTAACTAGATTTTTATTATTATTATTATTATTATTATTAATCAGTGCTCTCCCGAAATTAAATATTGCAGCATAATTTCAAACTTGTGTTTCAAAATCTTCAACAGGTTGAGTTGCGATCGTTAATACTTCTTTTATATATATATATATATATATATATATATATTCCTTCGGAGATTAACAAAATATTTAGAAATTCACGCAAGATATTTGTTTGTTTTAAAAGTTTATTTTCAATTTTAATGGTTATTTCTATAAGCTGATCAAAATAAGTCGTTAAGATTATTCTGATTTCTCCCATAAAGAAAAGAAATTTTTTGAAGTAGAAATGTCTGCAGTGATTATTTATTTCGTTGGTTTTAAAATCAAAAATCATTGTTTTAAAAAGCAAAATGTAAATCTTAGTTTAAGAATGTAGGGCGTATAGAATGATAAAGTATCGAATACTTTTTTAGTTTGAGATGAGAATGGATTTCTAAATTGATAATTTAAGGCCTTTTCCTGAAAAAACTTATTAAACTGTTTGAGGATAATTTCATAACTTTTATTTATTTTTATTTATCTATTTATTTATTTTTCGAAGTTTATATGGGAAATTAATGATTTTTACAAATTATAATTATACATTTTTTTTTAATTAATTTCGATTTCTCGAAAATTTAAATATAAATTAGGAAAAACTGACTGATTTTAACCTAAAATTGTTCATTTATTACTCGAATCGTTAAAAATATCTTCTGCTTCAAAATGTCGCTCGGAAAAAAAAAAGAAAGGAAAAGAGAGAGAGAGAGATCAAAGGCTAAATTTTTGCGCGTTAAAAACAGAAATACCCTTGCTCTATTACTTTTAAAAAGGAGAAAATGTTGTTTTATGGGAAAAGCGTTTACACATTTTTGGAACATATATTAAATTCTTTAAGAATAAAATTATCCCCCCCCCCAAAAAAAAAAAAAAAAAAAAAGAAAAAAAGAAAGAAAGAATACTGACTAGCCTCAATTTGGAATTTAATTGTCGCCTGAAACTATAGAGATAGCATAAACAAGAGAATAAAGGCTTTATTTATTTATTGTATGTTTTAAAAGAGAAATATTGTTTAATTACTATTAAGATTATACATTTTACTTTTCATTTTCACAGTTCTGCGTGTTAAATAAATAATTAAAAAAAAAAAAAAAAAAAAAAAGACATTAAATTCAAAATTTATACTTGACTAGGAAAAGTATTAAAAAGAAAAAAAAAAAAAAAAAAAAAAAAAAAATGCCTATCCAACAAAAGTACCTCATCTCTTATTATAGTTTAAGGTTCATCCCATCTCTTAAAGAAAAATCAAACTTTCCAAAGAATGATCGCAAAATGTTGAAAAATCCCCTTAGGAACTATAAACAAAATTAGAAATTAATCTCCCCCCCCAGAAAAAAATGAACAAATGACCGTTGCCTAATGTCAAAAAATGTTTGTCAGATTTTGTGCAGATGGATTGTTGCATGAAATTTGTTTGTCACGTAAAAGGTTAAAATACATAGTTACAATTGATAAGGCTTAGCTCTGTTTTTCTGACTCCAAATAATAATTAAAAAAAAAAAAACCTTTGTGTCACCGTGTTGCATTTCTGCAATATACCAAAAAAGTCAAAGTTATTTCTAAAGCACACTTTGAAACCTGATTTTATTGACTGTTGCTGTCATGTAACATTAGAGTTAACACAAAAGATTTATAAAATTCTCAACAGATGGCAAATTTTGTAACGTTTTCATACCAAAGTTTAATTCATGAAGAAAGAAAATTCAAATGTAAATTCTCTAAGCGTAAACAGTTTACATAGACACAATTTGTGAGAAATAAAACAATTTATTATATATTATTTAACAGATTTTGTTATAACAAAATTAAGAAATTTTCAAAATTTGCATCTAAATCGAAAACTCGAATATTTTGAAAAAATTCTATGTCATTTTGCATGATGTTTCGAACATCCATCAAACACTTTTTCGTCAATAAATGTTTATTTTTTTGTATAATGATTTTAAAACGAATTTTTATATGCTTCAGATAACATATTCAAGCATATGGGTAAATATTTTTGAAATCTGAGATCTTGAAACATGAAAGATTAAGATATATGTAAGATGAATGCCGCATATGTATAAACTGTTGTGCATAAACATATATGTGTGCACATGTTGTATTGCATAAACATATACATGTGTAAAATAATTTGTTTTAATTATATTCGCATTTAAAAATATGAACTTAAGTGAAAATAAACGTTAGAATGGTAGTAGAAAATTAAGTATGAAAATTAAAGTAGAGATTTTATCCCTCTAGCATGTAATAAAACCTAGCATTAAACACTTTTTTTTATTGTAATTTAAAACTATCTGTCCTCGAAGAAATTAAAATATATATATATAAAACTGTTATAATATAATCATTCTTTCCTTACCAAAATTATAAACTATAATAGAGTAATCTTTGAAAACTAATTTTTAATCTTTAAATACAAAGTCATGCTTTCAGCAGTGTTCACCTTAATAAAAATGCATAAGAAACTTAGTTTTGGAAAAAAAATAGTTTTCATTATTTTTATTCGTGTTACAAATGTGTAACACGTATACCTATAACATATTATAAGGTTAAGCCTTCTATTAAGTTTTCATAAACAATGATAATTTAAATTTTATTAATTCTTATTTTTTTCAGAATCTGAACGTACAACTCTCGCAACACCTTCTACTACTACTACTACTGTAGCAACGACCACATATAATGCAACCAATCGTCATCCTATCATCATTCCCATTACACGTTCGGTCAAGCCCACCGTATCCACTACGCCATATAGATATTTTAAGCCAACCACAAGTACCACAACCATGTTTCCTACAAGTTCATCTATTTCAACTACCACTAATTTTCGTCCGCCAACATCCACTGCCATTTCATCTTCATCGACTATAAGTAAGTTCTTAAAAAGAAAAAAAAATCTTGTGAATAGGACTCAGCAATTTTTTTAAATAGATATAACATTGCTTTATTTTTCTTTTAATGCTTGATACGCTTCCATCATACCATTAAAAAATTTGCTTTATTATTATTATTATTATTTTTTTTTTTTAAGGACCCATTTTAGGTAGAACAACTATTTCCACGACTCAGTTCAACATGCGTGAATATTGCCCACCAATAGAATCTAGAAACCTTACTTGGGAATGGACCAAAGCTGGTACTGAAGCAGTGCAGAAGTGCCCTGGTGGTACTTTTGGTAAGTTTCAATATTTTTGTATTATTTCAGATACTATAAATTTCAAAACTTATCATTAATCCTTTTGTTTATTTATTTATTTATTGTTTTTTAATTTCAATGATAGAAGTATATTTCTCCGAAAAACGGTAATTAAAAGTACCGAATGTTAATTTTAGTTCTAAAAGGAAAATAATATAAATGTCCATAGTATTGTGTCATTAGTCATTGCAATCTTATTTTTAGAAAAAAAAATTATAATTAAAAGTATTTACTTATTCAACGTTTTTACCTAAAGTAAGAAAGAAAGAAAAAAAAAAATTTTTTTTTTCAACTTTATTTTATTTATTTATTTATTTATTTATTTATTAGTAGTTGTAGCATTATTTAGTTATTTCATTTAGTTTCTAAAAAGGTATATATATATACATATATATATTTTTTTTCATGAACGTTTATGACAACTTACAGCAGTTATAAAACACGACTAACTAAAAAATAAGCTTTTTTAAATAAATCCAGCATATGAAATGCAGGTTAAACAAAAATATACATTTTTATAAATTCATATTTTAGCAAATTGTACTTTTTTTTTTTTTAACTTTCTTTTTTAAGAGGGGACAATGCCTAATCCCACGGACAGCTGTTGCCAGTGTTATTCTACGGGAAAATTTGTTTCCACACAAGTACTCATTACTTAATGTATATTTTTAAATTCTGTTTTCACAGTCAGAAAATTCCTAACCGTAAAATGAGTACGCCTTTTCGAAAAATTCATTTTTTTTTTAAATTATTATATATTTTTAAATTATATATTTATTTATTTTTTATTATGATAACAAATTTTCCCATAGAGTAACGTGGCATGGCTGTCGGGGAGATTAGGTATTGTCCGCTCTCACTCCTAATAGGAAATTGTTTTAAAATAAGGAGATACAGAAAATTGCATTGCATCCACTGCAAGAAGAGGGCTGCAAATCATAGAAACATATTGCAAATAGAAGAATGCAATATGAGGGACAATACCCTTAAAGCTAACACGTACGTCAGTAATAAAATAATAAGTATTATAATTCCGGCATCCCAAATGATATTGATTTCTAAAAATTCTGGTATTTTTTTAATTAATCAGAGGATTTTTTTGTAAAGGACAGTGCTAAGATATATTTTCTTTTTAATGTGAAATAAAAAGATCTAACTTTCATAGGTAGATATTTAAAACAGAGCTGCCAACTTTCTAATTAATAATCCGGAGGGTTGTTAGTACCCACTTTTTTTTTTTTTTTTTTTTTTTTTTTTTTTCACTAGTCTTTTTATAGAGTACTTTTCTTCTTATTTCATCGTAAATACATTTAAAGAGAATTACTATAAAAGTTAAGTGGTATGGAAAAAGGGGCGGTGCTAACAATACTCCTGATTAGGTTGGCAGCTGTGCTGAAATTTTTTCAGGAATGAAGAAGCTACATTATACAGTTTCGACTTAGTTTATATTTACAATATGGTAAAACATACCAAAATTGAAATTGTTTGATCTTATTTAAATTACTGTGGAAATCGTTCAAAAATAAAATATTTTTAAAAATTAAACTATTAGAATAAGTTTATAAAATCTACATTTTATTATGTATTACATATATATATATATGTATATCAAAGATATTTCCCAAGCTTTCCCCGCTTCGTAATTATAAGAAAAATTAGTAATGAAGAATTCATAATTTTATTAGTTATTTCTAAAGAAAAGCCGTGTAATACTTTTTTAATATATATATGTACGTTAATTGACAATCACTTAGAAAATTCTTATCATGAAGAATAGTTTTTCTTGTAATTTAAGTTATTTTTAAATTCCAGAAAATTTAACAAAAATAGGGAATGGACATTTACTGAAAAGAGTTTTTCTTAGTTCTATATAAATATTATGCTTAAGATGTAAATTTAAAAGAAAAGAAAAGTGGAATAGGGTAAAAACATCACTGTTGGACCTTGTACCAATGGTGGGAACTTTAAAATTTAAACTCTCAAACACACTTTTTGTTTGCTTTGTTTTTTATTATATTTAACTGATATCCTGTACCGTTTGCTTTCATATGACTAAAATAAATGTGCAGAATTTATCTATTATACTATTTTTTTTATTAACATGTAGTTTTATGAATATAGAAAAAAAATGTAAAAATAATAGATAGTAAAACAGTTAGTAAAGGCCCTTGCAAATTTCTTGTAAATATATGTAAAGGGTTTTCCAATAGGGATGATACAATTTTAAATGGTTAGAATGGCAACACTGCATATTATTTTTTGACATTTTTTGTGTCATTTGCGTTTAGTATGATATGCCATTTAATCATGCAAAGATACACGCTTGAACAACGTTTCGAAATTATTAAATTGTTTTATCAAAATCAGTGTTCATATGTGATTACTATGAGAGAAATTTGAGAATTCATGGACGACATTATTCAGTTAATCGACTCGATCGATTGTGATTTTTTTTTTTTTTTTTTTTTTTTGAGATATGTTAAGTCACAGGTTTAAGCTGATAATCCAATAACAATTGAGCAATTAAAAACCAACATTAAACTTGTTATTCGTGAAATAACACCAAATTTATGTGAAAGAGTGATAGAAAATTGGGTTCACAGAATGCGGTATGTACAGAGAAGTCGTAGTGCTCACATGACCGATATTATTTTCATTCTTAATTGCATAATGTAAGCTTTCAAATAAAAAAAGAATTGTCTCACACTGAATAATTTATGTTTTTTTTTTTTTGTTTGTTTTTTTTTTTTTTTTTTTGTTTTTTTTTTTTTTTTTTATCACTCTTAATGGAAAACCCTTTATAACTTTGTTTAATGATTGGCGAATCAGAGAAAAACATTTAATGTATTTGTTTTACTGTAAATAAAAATAATTGTGTAGGCTACAAATTATACATACATTTTTTTTTTGTTGTTGTTGGTGCTTTTATGAATTAACAAAATCTCGAAAAGCAATAATATACTTATGAGTTACATAACTATATCATGTACTTTTCGTAAGTCAGTCAAAGTTATAATTTCCCGTTTAATCTCTCATTCACTTAATGAAAAATATTTTCATTTGTAAATTGAGCTGCATTTCTACATTAAATGAAACATATATTGTAAGGTTTAATTATAGGGGGGAAATTTGAAATAGTGATTTTTGAAAAATTCTCGATCCCAGAGTCCTGAAACTGATTCCAGGTTTACTAAGCTAGTTTAGTCATAGTATTCAGAATAGCAGATAGTTATAAATCTTCCAGAGATTTTGCTTTTGTAAAAATATAATTTTACCTTTTCATCAATTTTTAGAGTGACTATGTTAATTTTACGTTTTACTTACATGAATGCAATTGTGTATACAGTTATTTTTTTGGAAGAGTGAAACTATTCTTTTTAATGTGATAATATTTTAAAATAGTAGAAACGTATTTTTAAAACATTTCTAAATTTAAAAGTGCGTGAAAATTATTTTTATTTTTATGAATTGGTGGCCGTCATTAGTTTTTTCGGTGGTAAATATTGCGTGTAAACATGATGTATATGTGTATAAATTAAAAGACTACTAATGTTGAATTTTTTGTTTCTTGTTTATTTTATTATTTATTAATTACTTCAATCTATTAGAAATTTAAATAAGCATTACTCCGTACAAATTAGTTCAATCTTTAAATGATTTATAACCAACACAATATTTCTTATTGTATAGTTCTGAATTCTTTGAAAAGTTAATTTTAAATGCTTGTGTAACTGTAGGTGAGGCACGGTGGTTTTGTGATAGTAATCCTGTACGGTGGGTACCTGATACTCCAGATCTCAGTGAATGCAGCTCCTTGTGGGTGGATAATTTGCGGCATCGGGTAAGTTTTTTTTTTTTTTTTTTTTAATAAATTTGCATATTTCTTTAATTAAATATTCAGAAATAACATTTTGGAGTCTTTGTTGGTATGTTCGTGTGTTTATTGCTTAAGCTTTGTATTTCACTGTATGCCTTTAGTAGATTATTATTTCACATTTTTTGCTATTCGTACAATATTTAAAGAAATTATTAAACAACTTGGTAATTTATGTGCATTGGAAAAAGATTAAATGAAAGATATATATATATATATACATATATATCGTATTTAAAATATTTTCACCGATTCAATAGATATACGGCGGTATCATTTGTTAAATTTAATTGTTATAAAACCATTATCGTCATTTTCTTTATTTAGCAATAATTACGTATTAATAAAAAAAAAGCTTCATGCTTGTTTTTCCATTACTCATATAATTGTAGTTAAAATGATCCCATAAATCGTACCTTTCTTGTTAGATTTTTTTTGTAATCATATTTTTAAAAAATGATTTACTTTATACTAAAGTATATCAGAATGATTTGTATAAATAGGCTATTGTATGATTTAACCCAGTGCGGTCTAGTCCCGATAATATAGTAATATTACGCAGATTATCTGTCCCGAATGAGTTCGAGTTTTGTTTAAAATTTATTCATTGGAGTTATTTGCAATTATCATTTTACTTGAAATATACAAGGGTAAATTGTTATGTTTTTTATAAACGAAACTCGTGTATAAAATTTGACATTTCTTAATACTTAATTTGCTACCGTCACATCAACGGGGCGTTTAACTGGACAAAGTTTCAGGAAGAAATTTAATTATTTAACTTTCGTAACGTGTAAGAGAACTTATAAAACCTTTCAAATCCGTGATAATTTTTACGATTAAAATTGAAATTTGTTACGTTATGATCCTTAAATGCCTTGGATATACGTAGCCCACGGTTAAGATGTATGTTATAGGCCAACTGTCTGCGCTAAGGACCTGGGCCTAGGTGAAATGCCCTCTGTAAGGAGTCATTCTAATTGGTCTTAGTCCGTATGACAGCAAGTTTTGAAATAGACCACGGAAATATCAAATTGGCTAAGCCGACGAGCACAATCTGAGCTCGAACCCACCATCACCCGTTTAACCGTTTTGAAGGCAGAACTTCTTGGTCACTGGTAAGAAGCTAAGATGCACATTTTGAACTTTTTAAATAAGTTTATATATATATGCACAGTTTTGCATTATATTCATAAATATATTTCAAAGTTTGAGCTTATTACAGTATTAAATATGAATATAATGCTGTATTAAAATTAGCCTATAATAAAGTGATAAGTGAATAGCGGCTAATTATTCATGCAAACGTATTACTGATGCAGTGCATATCGATATTGTGCATTTTATTAGAACACAGACATGTTTCATGATAATCGTTCGTATTTTAGTGGACGTTAAATCTATAAAGCTAGAAAGTGTTTTTGATGCAAATAGTCATTAGTCTTATCTGTGTTAAAGGGGGGTAGCAATAATAATAGGTTCATTTATTCAATTAAAATTAATTTTGCAATCAGAACTTTCGTAGTATATTGGCTCTGTAGAATAATCCATTTCTGTGTGTAAAAAAAAAAAAAAAAAAAAAAAAAAAAAGGATTTCATAATAAAAATATGAAATTAGCTCGTGTACTTTAATTTGCGATTGATTTTTGAAAACTTGGACATTTCTACTGATGTTTAGACTGGTTGGTCTTAAATCAGATAATTGCTTCTCTCTCCATTTTTAATGGTAACTAAAATTTCAACTCATCGTGTGAAGAAAAGAAAAAAACCATTTTTTTTCCTTCTTAAGTTTATTCATAGTTAATATGTTTAAATTTAAGTATAACATTTTTAATCTAAAGGGAATAATGTGGATCTTGCGAATTTAGGGAGAGAGAAAATGAGAGGGTAAGTAATTAAATAAAATATTTTGACCAGTCTCAGTTCTTTAACCTTCTCGGTGGAGTATCAGATGACTAGTAAGTCAATTTCATTATTAAACTTTGCAGGAGTGGATTATTCTACGTGAAACCTGAAAGAAATTTTCGTCGGTAAGATATTAAAATTGTTTCATTTCTTCAGAATTATATCTTTTTTCTCCCTTTAATTACTTTCAGTTACCGATCGAGTAAAAGTTTAAGAATTTGAATGCAGTGAAATTGAAGAACGTAAAAATGTAAATTTGACGCTTTGAAAGTTTTCCGAATTCTTAATATTTTTTGAATTATTAGAAAAGCTAAAATTATTATTTCAATTTCTAGGTTAAAAAATACTTACAGAACAACTAATAAGTACTAACTAGAATATTGTGATATTTCTGACATTTCCTGTTTAACAATTTCCCGAATATATATATATTTGTAATACATTTTATTAATTTTTTCATCAAATAATTTTATTTTTTATCATATATACTTTGAATTTTTCCTACAGGTAAATTATACGGATATACATTTATCTTTAAAGAGCTTTAAAAAGTAAATTTGTCAAACGTTTTCTATTTTATATACGAAATCCACAGTCAATCATTTTTTATATGTTTTAATATTTAATTGAAGTTATAAAAATATTATAGATCATTACAAAACCGAAAATTGTGTAGAAAACATGGTTTATCTTTAAATTTTTAATATCAGTTTCTTATTGGCACATTTCGTAATATACTTAATGTTTTTAAATAAACAAGGATTCACACATAAAAATTACTTTTTAGAATGATCATTTTATTATAAAGTATAATCCATTAAATAAAAATCTAACTTACAATTTTTCAGAGTTGATTCGCATAGTAGAAAACAAACGGTGTTTTCCGAACTATAAACTATCTTGTCCCTTATGATATTGCCCCACCAGTGGCCGACAGGTTCTACTTTAGAAGCTGATAGACGGGAGGCACCGGGTTCCAAACCAGGTCGCGCTCGTCTGCCTAGACGTTCGGAGTTACGAGGCTTAGACGTTCGAAAACTAGTGTAAATACGGGCTAGGATCCCTTAGAATGACCTTCCCCTCCCTCAGAGGACAAAATCCGCTTAGACATAGAACTCTCTTGTTTTGAATTAGCCTTAACCGATACACCAACACCTCTGTGATATGTATTGTGTGATTGTATAAGTTCTTGCCGGATTTTATGGAGGATTTAATCCGTGATTTAGGTCAGTGGATTATAAAATCCACTGCAAAGCTTTCTAAGAGACTAAATATTGATAATTCTATTGTATTTCTCCACTCAAAGTATTTGGGTGCATTAAAACTTGAACCTTTCTAAAAGTTTAGATTTCGTATAAAGTCCATGTGTTATCATTGTAATTAAAAACATATTAAAAACAAGTCAAAATAATTTTATTAAAATCATATTATACAAACATTAGTAAACTTTTTGCCATTAAGTCATACCCTAACAGCAAAGTTAGGCTTAACTTATCCACAGTACATCTTAAGGACGTTTCTGGGATGCCTTTTCATCCAAAAGACATCTTGAAGATATCCTGGGGAGGCGATGTGCTGTCTGGGTAGCATCATCAAGTAAACATTTTTTACAAAAAGCAGAAGAGACAGCATCTTTATATGTCCGAGAATCTTGAACGGTTACAGCAAAGCCATCTTGAACTGAACAGAAAAGGTCAACTTGTTACTTGAATTCATAGGTTTTGGTTGAGTTCGATCAAGGTAGCACCAGGACTACTTTCCGCAAATTCCAGTAGAAAAACTATACCTGGTGCTACCATGATCAAACTCAACCAAATCCTAGGAATTCAAGTAACAAGTTGACCTTTTCTGTTCAGTTTAAGATGTCTTCCTGTCCCTGACCTAAGACAAAGTTTCTCCTACTGAAATTTGCGGAAAGTAGTTCTGGTGCTACCTCGATCGAGCCGAACCAAATCCTATGAAATCAAGTAACAAGTTGACTTTTTCTGTTACGTTCAAAATGGCTTTTCTGTAACAGTTCAAGGTCCTCGGATATATAAAGATTTTGTCTCTCCTGCTTTTTTTTGTAAAAAATGTTTACCTGATGATGCCATGACTTAATGGTGAAAAGCTTAGTAAATGTTTGTGTAATATGATTTTAATAAATTTTTTATGACGTGTTTTTAATGTTTCTAATTATTTGGGTGCACTTAGAAATGCGTTTTATATATGCGTTCTGCTCGTTTTCACAGAACGGAACAAACTGTGAACAGTGTTTAAAATATTCGGTCCATGTTGGTCAATAAAACGAATCTTTCTTGAACCGAGTCATAACTGGAGATAAAATATGGATTTGGTGTAACAGAAAAAAACGCGGAGAGGATATTCCTTTGGATTGCTAATTTCATATTTTTCCTTGATCTTGCAAGCTGGTAAATAGGAGGCGCGCCAGGTTCGAATCCAGGTTGCACTTTTCGACCAATTCGTTCGAAATTTCCGGTGTTTTTCTTCAAAATTCTTGTTCCTTTAAAAATAAAAACACGGAGGGCATCTAGCCAAGCCTAGGTCCCTAGAACAGACATTTGGTATTAAACACTCTACTGGTGTACTGACCGATACAGTGTTTGTAAACCTGCCCTTTCCGTGTAGAGGGTAGCAAAAATGATGTATTTTTACTTCTTTTCAGCTGCAATCTTTCAGCGCTTGTACAGATTCAGTGGTCCCCTTTGTTTGTACAAGACAGGCAACCGTAAACGTGAACTGTTAATATCAGTATATAGTGTTAATTTTTCCTTTCCATAAACAACATTTTATGCTAGACGGCAGGAATTGTTATTTTTTAGTAAAGCACGTTTTTTTTTTTTTTTTTTTTTTTTTTTCCCAATATGAACCTTTACAAAGAAATATTTTTTTCTTCCAAAAAACTTTTAATAAGAATTTTTTACTTACGAAATACGCCTTAAAATAAATTAAATGTGATTGTGATCGGTAAGAAAAATATTGTTCATTGATACCTATAAATGTCTTGTTTTTAACACTATAAAGTTGCAAAATAATTTCATAATTTAAGTAAATCAAACTGTTTGTATTAGCTCATTACTCTCTCAATCAAATGTAAAAAAATAAAAAATAAAAACTTTAAAAATATGTTTAAATATTGATTTTTCAGGCTACATAGTAATTGATTTTTACGGTAACTGAAAATAAAAATAAAAACTGAAGAAACGAACCTTTCAGATAAGTAAAAGAATTTAAAAGAAAAACTATCAGCAATAACTTTTCAGTGACCTACAGATCTTCCCAAGTTAATATTGACACTTTAGTGCTCTGATAACTAATATTTTCTTACGTTTCTTTCATATTTCAAGTTTGACAAGTGACATTTCTTCAATATTTTATAAACTTTTACTTTCATTCGAACAGCTAAAGCGTTTTAGATTACAAAAAAGAGAGAATCTATGAAATGTGTAAATATATAATATATATATAATCTACATTATGAATTTTTAAATTTTTCTAGGTGAAGAACAATAATGTTTATTTTACTTTATTTTTCTTCTTTTTGTACCTTAATAAAACATTTTTTACTGAAAAAAAAAAAAAAAAAAAAAAAAAAAAAATACTGATAATAAAGTGAGGGGAGAAAAAGTAAATCTTTCCCAGATTAAAATAAAAAAGACTGTATTTGAATGGATATATTTAAATTTAAAATTCTTCCAAAAAAAAAACTGTTATTTTATCTTACTTATTAGTTTAAGAATCGTCGAAAAAGTTAACCGATTAAATAAAGAATTAATTACTGTATAAGGTTACGAATTAATAATTAAATAAGTTTAATGAATAATAATTAAATAAGTTTAAGAATAAATAATTAAAGACAGCTGTTTAAGAAGAGTAAAATAATTTTTATGGAAATCTAATTAATGGACTAAATGTTTAATTTTGTAATGTAGTGTTGAAAAAAAAACGACTTTTTAAAATAAATTTAAAAGAATTATTATTTTTTTTTATTATTATTTATTTATTTATTTATTTATTTATTTATTTATTATTATTATTATTATTTTCTTTTTTTTTTTTTTTTTTTTTTTAATCTTGTGCGAGCATCTAATGATAAAATAAAATTAATAAAGTAATATTGAATATACTTGAATGTAGAATTCAAATTAAATGATAATATTGAATATACTTGTATAATATTGTATATGCTTGATAATATTGAATAATATACTTGATAATATTGAATATACTTGAATATTGAATATAGAATTTATTTAAAATAGATTGAAATCTTAATTTGCTGAAAATGTATGATAATTAACTACTTTTGAATAATTTGTTAAAATAAAACAAAAAATTCGTTTAAACTACTTTTGGGGAAAAAAAATATTATGAAACTAGATATTGATGTTTTGTTAACTAATTGTACATTTTGACATTGTTTTCATAGTATAGATTCAAAGTATACGTGGAACTATTTGGAAATTTTGTAGCTATTTCAAATTTTTGGTAATAAAAATAATATTATCAAACTAGATATTGACGCTTTGTTAAATAACTGTAAATTTTGACATCGTTTTCTCAATATAGATTCAAAATATACATGGAGCTACTTTTATTTCTTTTTCTCTTTTTAAAGATTACTTTGTTCATTAATTATTAAAGTAACTTTCATTGGATACTAGGTTAGGTACGTTTTGATAATTTTCGAATAGGACAGAAGTTTAAATCATTCAAATGGTTTAGAATAAGCCCTGTATTTTGCGCAAAATCCTGTTCATTGATGATTAATCCTGTACATGGATCTTCAGAGATTATTTTTATTTAATATGTCATTAAAAATCAGGAGAGAGGAAAATTGCTGATTTAATAGCAAACTATTAAAATTCATTAGAAATAGTATTAACGGTAATGTTCAGAAAGACGTTTTATAAATAAAACATTTCTTTACTATTTTCAGGTGGACGGGGGAGATTCTGTTGTCAGTATTGCTGCTGAATTATCTGTCATGACACACCGTATACCATTGTACGGTGGAGATGTAAGACATGCAACCGAAATATTACATCGACTTGTTGAAAAAATGGCTGATAAAATGAAGGAAATTGCGGACGACAAACAGCGACATCAGTTGTTAAGAGAACTTTTAGATGTAAGTCAAAACATATCGTTTTTTTAAATGTGATTTATATAAATATGTATGTATGTGTATTGTAAAAGTTTTGAATTTTAATTATTCTCAAACACAAGTTTAAACAGTTCGATAAAAAGTTGTTGTTGAGGTCTGCATAAACATATGTATTTGACTGTGTTTAATTGTTGATATACCTTGTGAAGTTAAAAATTTAATTTTCGAAAGTGAAAGAGATTTCCTTTTGTAAATTTATGCGATTGCGTAAAGCAATATTTATAGAAGAGACCGGGGTTAGTTGGCACACAGCTTTTATTTCATGTTATCATAGAGCTAGAGCACTATCATCTTACTAGTGGGAAGTTTATGTATAGGAGCACAATCGACCGTAACTTCAGTGTGCTTGGAAGCGTTAAGTATGGAAAATGTCTGTTTCATCTTATTTCTGACGAGATTCTATGGTATCCATCTTGGTTTGAATATCTCTGTGGAGCTAATTGGCATAGTTAGGTATGGGTCAGTTGCCGTAGCTATGACATAGCTTGGCCTTACTTAAGGATAGTTCAAATGCTAAAGAACCGTTTCATGGCAAAGAGTTTTCACCCTCATCCTCTTTAGAAGATGATGGTGAGGGTTTTTATTCGACAGTTTCGACGAACTGCAAACTTCAAAGGGATGCCAAAGGGTCATATCGAACAAGATCAACAACAAATCTCCCACACTACCAATGGCCTTCTGGTCACCTTGAATGCAAAATAAATGACTTTGTTTGGTGAAATATCAAGCCCGCCAGTACCTTGGGAAGATCGACAAAATCAATCGCTATGAGATTCGCGTGTACACACACCATGGCAAAAAGGGAAATATATGAAGATGGCTAGATGAGGACACAGATTACTATACAAATAGGACACTTCCGTATATTCAGTGGTAACCAAAAAGCAACTACAGTGACCCGGTGGACAACGACTGTAAGTTTCTCTTCTAGAGCTCTCCAGCTTACGCAATCACTCGACTTATTTTTATTCTATCTATGTTTTCATTTGGCAACTTTGTTATTATTTACAAACTTGATCGTCTAAAGCAATTTATTTTTGAAGGCAAGTTCTAAATATTAAGCAAATAAGTTTTAAAAACATACATAAACCAAAAACGTTCTTTTTTTTTTCCTTTTAAAGCATTTTGTAATTTTTAAACCAAGCAATGTTAAATATTTAAGAATTTCATACTGCTATTTTAGAATTAGAATATGGAATTTTTATTTGTACTTGAATATGAAACTGTTTGTCAAGGTATGTATTTATACATCATAAAAATTAATTTTATGTCTTTAAAGAATAGCTTTGAATGTTTTAATATGATTTTTTTAATTCAAAAATTTAAAAAAAAAAATGTGAAGAAAAAGAACAACTTTACATACTAACCTGCTTCGAACTACCCGCGAAATGGAAAAACAAGTTTTGATGAAAGATGGTATTTATTTAGACTTAACACATGTGGAAGTTCTTATATCCCCTCCGTTGACCCTAGTAGTGCTACTATCGCCCCAGTTTGCGTTTTAGCTTCACTATCCTAACTGTATGATAATCTGTGGATGAGGATGGCTCAATTTTCAATGATCAAAGTAAGATTGTGAAAAAATTGAGTCTGCTCAAATAAACGAGCGCGTAATTCCCACATTTGAGGTTGATTTCAAACATTACGCTAATTCCATTTTAATAACAATAGGTAACTATAATAATACTAAGAATTTATTTTTCTTGATAAATTCATTATTTGTTCATAAATTTAAGCAGAAATTTTTGTGAAATATTATTAAAACAGAACGTTTTCATAAAATATTTCTTTTCTCGAAAATTGCTGTGTTTTACCTAAATATCCCTATGTATCCATATCTACATTATAGCAATTAACTCCTACGAGTATGCCAACTAACTCCGCATCCGGGTTTAATTGACGTAGTTGCAACCTTTTAGGTAAAATGTTTTCAGTATTACCTAAATACACATTTCATTGGTGGGTGCTGTATAATTTTGTAGAGAAAATGTTAAACTTCCCGATACATTGATCAGAATTTCTCTAATTATTGCGCAAAAAATAGAAAAACCAAAATCTTGGTCAGTCCTATAAGTGATATACTCGGGATTGATTGGATTAGACTCCAGATTCATAAGATTGACCGAGGTTTCCTATAAATCATTGCTTCAAAAAAAAAAAAAAAAAAAAAAAACTTTCCAAAAAAACTCGCACAGAAACATTCGTATTCTATCAAAATTTCATTAAAGTAAAAATAAAAATAAAACAACTACGTACTAATTCTTCAAAATATTGTGTGTCACTATGTATACTTCGAAAAAATTGCAGGCAAAAAAACATCACCACACGATAAGTTAAAGAAAAAAAGAAAAGAAAAGTTGAAGTAGTTAACCAAAAATATCAGTTTTCATTCCCGTAACGTAAACTCTACTTTTAAAATAACTTTTTTGTTAATTTGTTTAAATTAAAATTTACATATTTGACCATTCAAAATTTCCATATTTTACTATTCAATTTATACAGATCACTTAAAAGAAATATCAAACCTACGTCAATTCAGCATCAAATTACTGAAAACTGTTAAATGACATTCAAAATAATTTTTTTCAGAGTTACGAGAAAATCACATTATACGTTCTGCTGAATTCTAACATTTTATTTCTATATATTTGTGTGTATACGTGCGTGTGTTAAGAAAAAATAAAGGGGAAGGGGAAAATAAATAAAATTTTTAACAAATTCTTTGAACTGGAATTTAAGGTGCATAGTCATAAATTAAAATTTTGCAAACAATCTATATAATAATGAACATATATGAAACATTGCACTTGAACATTATGTATGATTTTTTTCTTGTTTAGGCAAAGCCAATATTTTACTTTCCAGTTCTGATAATATAATTATATTTCTTTCATAAACAGGTATAATTTTGCACGAATAACTTCTTAAAATATTCAGTAGCTTTTTATTTAAAAATTCAAACGTATAAGAAAATTAGCATTAAAATATCAGAAATCTCAAAGTGCATTTTGTATAATGATTACAGGAAATTTATAAGTAAAATTTTGAAGTACGTTAATATTATAATAATTATTTATTATTATTTTACAAAATGTGAATTTTTTTCCTTAAATTTCTAAGAACACAAAAGAATGGAAACGATTAAAAAATAATCTTGTGTGACACTCACGCTACTCTCTTTTTCCCTACGTTACTATAGACATGGTGGAAAGTTTGACCTGCCAACATCCTAATTAATATTCCTTAGTATTCTTAGACCCGCTCTTTTTTTTTTTTTTTTTTTTTTTTTTTTTTTTTTTTTTTCACACCAATATTTTTGGAGAGTATTTTTCTTCTTATTTTATTGTAACATCGTTTGGAGAGAATAGTACACTAAAAAAATATTGGTGTGAAAAAAAAGGCGGTAGTAACAATACCACTGAATATTGATGAGGATGTTGGCAGGTATGGTTTGAGAGACTGTATTTAAAAGTGTCTAGTGTACTTTGAACAGAAAAGTTCAAAATAATTTCAGAAACGGTTTTATTTGACATAACAGTGTTCCCACGGCACTAATTTTTATAAGCACATTTCCACTACTACTATTTTAAAATGAATTCCTTCTTAGATATACTCTATACATTTAAGGAGAAATTTATTTTAAGATAATACTTGTGGAAGAGTGCTAATAAAAAACCATGCCCGTGGGAACCCTGCATAAAATTGTAGAGGTGAGGCTACTGACCCCTCCCCCTCGTTTTAATATTGTTGTTACATACATGAAATGTTTATGGATGTTATTAAATTTAAATTTATTTTTAATTATTCCAAGAATGTAACACCGACCACACTACTTATTAAAACGTACTCAATTAATTTTTAGTATCCCTGTATATTATCTATATACGCACCAAACAGTGTACTTCAATTTAACGCAGGAAAAAAGTTCATGACACAATGTATTTCTAGACCAAAAAAAAAAAAAAAAAAACTCTCTCTCTCTCTTTTTTTTTTAAACAAATTATTTACAAGAACGATTAGAAATAAATTTAATTTAGAAGGAAAAAGGAAATTTTGGAAAATTATTTGTTTTGTGATTTTGTTTTTTAATTTAAATTTAATTTTGAAAAAAAAAAAAAAATATATATATATATATATATATATATATATATATATGCCTGACTATTTTTCTAAGTCGCTTCGCTTAAACGATGACAATTTAATATAACAAACCAATTCACTGATTCATTTTTATTTCTTGCTTTATCACCATAATCACGATAAATTAATCATTATACCTTTGTCATCCATTCGACTTCATGACAAGTATTATTAATATACCTGAGGCCTCTCTACAACATAATTTTAAATTAATAATTGGTGGCATCGAGTGCATTAATATTAAACAACGCTTATTAAACAGAATATTATAAGTTTTAGTCGCTAGCTTTGTTTGAAAATTTAATTCACTTTTATAAAACTTTATTCCAATTAATATGAAGGGTCGTTTGTTTTACTAATTATCCTGTTCTTCAAACAACGCATTATATTCCGATCGGCTAAATGCCCACTTAACAATGAATTTATCGATAGAAGTTATTGGAACTCTCAAAATTCTTTATACACTTAACATTGATTTGTTACTCTCAATTCAGCTATTAAAACAAATCTCTCATAGTGCTTGCATTTTCGTTGAACAAAATCTTTTGTTAAATGCTTTATGCGGTATTACTTATCACTAAATGAAGGTTTTGTGTGTGTTTCACCTTCAGAAGCCAAAAATTTTTGAAAATATAAGCATGGATTATTAAGGATATTTATAAACTGTTTAAACCATGTGTTTGGAAAGAGAGATGGGGAACATCTGTTACCATGATTCTTGTTACACTTTCAGTGTAGATGATTACACATTCTTTCAGTTTTTAATTTTTTTTTTATTATTATTATTAAATCCGAAACATATAAATTAGTCAGTATATGCAACATATGGAAGGAAAAAATAATTTTAACAGAAATGGAAAGTGATAGGCCAGTAATCGAACTTGGGACCTTGACATTACGCACCAATGTGCTGACTTAAAGCTGAACCAGTCAACTTTTGACCAATTTAGCTCGCTATTTGGTTTCAAATTATAAATTTGGAATGAGCCTTTTCCTCATTTGTATGTTCGAAATTTTCTTATAATATACGAATAATGAAGTAAACTTAATAACATTACTTCAAGGACATATCCTATCCTGGTTACTTTTCGTTCTTGATAAAATTAATTCGGCCAATTCATTAAACCAATATCAGAGGCGTAGCGGGGAAGAGGGGAAGGACAAGGTGTATCCTGCATCGGGCGCCACACGCAGAGGGGCGCAAAATGGTTCACAATTTCATTCTATATGTTATATTACTATATATTTCTGTGGATGGTAGGCACCAAAATCGCATCGTGCCCCGGACTCATAACCAATACATGTTGAGATATGTAGCGATAGGAAAAATCGTAAAAGACGGTTAATAACAATGCCCCTGTCAGCCGATATATACCCAAATTGAATCGACTTATTTTATCATAATGGTTCCTCTTACGAATCATTTCTTGTGCAATTATAGACTATAGAAACTGAGATATGACTTTATCACAAGTAGGGAATTTGCTGCATTGCAGCGCTACCTGTTAGGAGATATGCACCAAAAGTTAATAGAAGCAAATGTATGTCAAGGTGTAACTAACTATACATTTTTCTTAAATTCTGGGCATTTAGAGCTGCCACAAAATTTTTGTCACAAACACACAGAGAGAGAGAGACGGACGGACACTTTCTAAAAATGGTCGAATCCTGTTCAGAATATTTCAAAATGGGCAAATCTACCGAAAACCGGAAGTCGGAAATTTTTACAAATCCGGTATATTCTTCTATGATTATAGAATAAAGTATGGATGTGTACTTTAGATTTAGTCGAAATCATGAAGAGGTATTGTGAAGTTTTATTAATAAGAAATAACAAGATATTTGGATAAAATTTATTCTGTATTACAGTGATAAATATTTAAAGAATCGTCAAACTAAAAAATAACCTAAATTAATTAAAAATTTGAAATTTGATAAACAGGTATAATGTGTTTCAAATGTGCAACTTATATATATATATATTGTTACAATGATTGTAGAATGCAAGAAAACAGATGATGAAATGCCACATTTTAATATTATACTTTTTTTTTTAAGGTTAAGAGCGTACAATACCTGACCTCGTCGACAGCCATAGCCCATGTTTTTCTATGGGAAATTTGTTTCCATTATATATTAATCATTATTAATCATTAACAAATTATTTTGTTGTTGTTTGTTTTAATTCCGTTTTCACATTCAGATGATTCACAACCAATTAAATTAGTACTCGGTTTGAAAAATTTACGTTTTTAATTCTTAACACTTTACTTTTGAGTTAAAAAAAAAAAATATGGCGCAAACTTAATTAAGTGCATTTTTCAGCTAGAAAATAAAATGTGAAAAATCAATTTTGGGAAAACTGGTATTAATTTAACGATTGTGAGTTTTCTGAATGGGAAAACGGAATTTTAAAAAGCACATTAGGTAATAAGTAATTGTGAAAACAAATTTTCCAAATGAATAATATGGGCTGGCTGTCAGCGAATTTAGGTATTGTACGCTCTTAAGTACGCATCATCTAAAAAGGTGTTTTTCTGAACATTTGAAAGTTCGTGTTACCTTTCTCGTTCCGTCCTTATATAACAAGACATTAAAAGAGCTGCATTAACTTTTTCTTCCTAAAAGTGTTCGAGATTTTTTTTTCTATTTAAGCTATGTTTTAGTTTTAGTTTCATGTGAGAATAACATTAACATAGTAACATAGAAGACTCATTTAGTTGTTGAAATATTTTCTCACGCTCTGCAGTATTTCATTTATAAAAGATATAAATCGCTAATAGATTTTGTTCATTACTTTTTAAAGAAATAGTTTTTGGTAATGAACTTTTACTTAATGGATTTCTTTAGGAAAAAAAATATATTATTTTAATAATCACTAATTTGTATAGTAACACACAAATGTAATGTTATTGCATTTCTTTTTATTCATAAGAATTTCAACCGTTGACTTTTCCTAAGGAAAAAAAATGATGAATAAATAAATATCAAATGGGAAAAAAATGAATAAAAAAAGGAATGTCATTTTTAGAGTTTTCTCGCCTTTTAATGAACTGAGTATATTGGTTTATTTTGAAGACGCTTAAGATGCTTTAAGGTGCTTTTGCCGTTTATAGTACATTTTTAAATGACTTCTAGTTTCCACAAGTTTTAATCCAGTAAATCATTAAATTTCTATTCTTATCTATAGTTTTTAAATTATTAAACTAATTTACAAGCATAAAGTATAGTTTTTTTTTTCTTTTTAATAAATAAATAAAATATAAGAACATGAGTAATTTAGACTGCAAAAAAATTTGCATTATCCAAAATTTTAGCCGTAAAAATTTCAAATTCTTTATTTTCTACCATAAGTCTGTCCTTTTTTCCCAAAGATTTCTAGGAATGCGTTTTGTTTCTTAACTTTCAAATATTGTTAAGTCTAGTTTTTAATTTAGTGATTTAAATAATAATAATAATAATAATAATAAAAACTGTTAGGTCCATGGATATTTCTATATGTCTTTCTTTACGAACAATCGTCAACTTGATGGGTAAGGAGATCGCGTATTTTCTTAAGGGAAAAAAATGAATTTAATTTAAAAATACATAATTACAATCATAACAGACTTAATGTAAGTTAATTAAATCTCTTATAATTGCATATATAAACACGAAACAAAGAAAAATGGTAATGGTTTTTGCAATTTTTGCCCGTGAAATCAGTAAAAATATGATGTGCTCCGTAAACCTAGAGTTAATAAAAATTGAAATAGGCATACAAACGTATTCCCCTGGTATAATATTTAACTGTCGTAAAAGTTAAATATGTGTTCCGAACTGTTGAAAATATAATAAGAATTTCAACTTTTGACTTTTCATAAGAAAAAAATAAATATATATATATATATATATATATATATATATATATATATATCAAGTGGGAAATAAAAGAAAAAGAAAAAACGTCTAGTTAGTCTCTTGGGAATGCCATTTTTAGAGTTTTCTCGCCTTTTAATGAACTGAGTATATTGATTTATTTCAAGATGCTTTAGCCATTTATAATACCTTTTTAAATGATTTCTAGTTTCTACAAGTTTTAATTCGGTAAATTAGTAAATTTCACTTCATTTCTATAGCTTTTAAATTATTAAGCTAATTTCCAAACACGTATTCATTTTTTTGTTTGAGTCCAAGTAACCAAATTTTGTTGTATATAAATTAAAATGTTAGCACAAAATTTGAGACTTTTTAGATCAGTTTAGTGGGAAAAATTGCGTAAAGAAATGAAAAAAGTCATGTTAGTAAATGGTATAAAAAAAATAGTAGGCGAGCACTGCTGTAAAAAAGTTTTTTTTTTTTTTTTTTTTTCATAGTTTAAATTATTAGTCTTTCTCAAAAGAAAAGAACAAAATAAAAGAGAGAGACAGAGAGAGATATCAAATTTTTAATATATTCAATATATTACAAATCTACGCCCTGAACAAAAATCATGGAATAAATTTATACAGAATTGACCCAGTTCTATCACATCTGTGATGTCGTCCATAAATATTTCTTCCGACGACTGACATTATAACAAGATTAGTAGCTCTGTGTCATTGATTATTGTTTAGTTTTTCATAAATTTAGATAAAGGAAAATCTTTCTTTAAAGGTGAGTATGTATTTTTGTACTCTAGTATTACATATTTTAGTTTAGTGACGTTAAATATTTTCTAAACTACTATGCTGTGGCTGAAGCCTTCCAAAACTTTCTTCTATATCATTCTAATATATTAATTAGTCAGAAAACTACAAAAACATAAAAATGGCTGCATGACAGCGCTACCTATCGATTGATGTGCACCTGAATTAAATTAGCTTATTTTTTTATAAAAAGGCATCAGACATATAATGTTTAATGTACTTATGTGTGGTGTTTATTTATGTGACAGAAGCTAAAATATAGATTTCCCGGAAATGGCGAGAATTGTAGCACTGCAGCAACACATAATAACTGATATTCACACTGATTCAGCGATTTTTTTTTTCCACTGATGATGTTGTATATCAAGTTTGGTGCGGTTATACACTATAGAAGTTCATATAAACTCTTCCCGTAAATGAAGGAAATTGCGACATCGCAACACTATTAGCTGATATGAACACAACCGATCAGCACATTTTTCATAAAATCCATCTCACATGCAACACACTATACACTATGGAAGCTGAAATATAGCCTTATCGTATATGAGGAGAAAAACAGCATAACAGTGCCACCTGCAGGGTGATATATGTCAAAATCTAATTAGCACCAATTGATATCGCGGTACAACCAAACATAAAGTTTACTAGACTTCCGTGCAGTTCATCCTGAAATACAGCGTCCACAAAATTTTACTTCCACACACACACAGAGACAGACACATTTTCTAAAACTCATGAAATCGTCCTCAGGGTATCTCAAAACATGTAACTGGTAGTCGAAAAATTGTACGAATCCAGTACTTTCTTCCTTTGTATATAGAAGAAAATAAAAGGGTATACTTTTTAGAAAATAAATTTTTATTTACGATTTGTGCAAATTTAAATTTATGCTCAGTATGTTTTTTTTTTTTTTTTTTTTTTTTTTTTTTTTTCTTTAATTTAGTGTGCTGGAGATGTGAGTAGCAACTTGTTAGATCTATCGCCATCTTGGAAAGAGCTTGCCATAGCTGAACGTAGACATCTTGCGTCAACTCTCATTGAAGCCTTAGAACGCAGTGGCTGGTTACTAGCTTCCGCCCACAGATCGAAGTTTCTTTTCAGAAAGGCTATGCGTAACATTTGTAAGTACGGTTTTTTACAAACTTTACTGCTAAATTAAATGAGTTTCTTGCGTGAAATTTTAAACAGAGTGGATATAGGATGTCCCATAGAATATAGGATTTTATCAAGTGACTAAAAGTAGGTGTTTAAAAGCGTTTAAAGTTAAACACTTTTACGCGTTTTGAGGTCCTCTATATCCAAAAAACAGGTTTTTAGGCGGTTCGTTCTGCATATCTGTTACCATCATATCTCAAGAACAAACAGTGGCAGGAAATATTCTAAATCTGTATCATATAAGGATGCTACACTAAACTTTTCGTTTCGATCAACCAAATGGTTCGTGTACAGAGACATCCAAGAGAATTCAATTAAGATACATTAAGTCCATGGGTGAAATTTCTGAATGGTACAGTTTTATATCTCTAGGCTGCACTAAACAAAATGAAATGAACGTATGTTTTTTATATGCATAAAAGCATGTTTCGTGTAAAATATGGCCTGAAACTCGTT